>JBAIZL010000007.1:20463014-20698014 GCA_036971475.1 Prosapia bicincta | reverse complement strand
GCGCACTCTGCCTTGAGAGATCGCAGTAGGCGAGACGAGAGGAATGAGTCCGTATAAATACTTTCGTTAAAAAATATAAGGACTGTCAACACTCTGACTTGCATGATACTGTCGATATTAGATAAATTATCTTCCATATAAAATAACAAACAGTCTTACAATATGTTTAGATATATCGGATGAAGAAGCTGTTTATGGATAGAACATTCTGAATATGTAACATGTTTTAAAAAGTGGTAGTACACGAGAATTCTCGTCCGTTCTCTCAAGACATAGTGCACGGTTACGTGGTCCGTACAATTTTCCATTGAGCCGATCATCTCTCCTGGAATACGATTAATGTTCTTCATACTTTCCGTGAACTGTTTATATTCCGCTGTGATTTAAAGTGCAAGGCTTAAAAAGTTTATAAGCGTGTAATATCAGGCTTAACCAGACGCAACAGCCAGATCTTTGTCGTAAAGAAGTGAAGCGACTAGAAATTACGAGAAATTATTAGAAGCGGCAAGCCAAGATATAAAGGTTTTGTTAAGCGCGAAGGGAGGTATGGTACATTCCACGGTCACTGCTTATCCCCAATGGAAGTAGTAATTTTGCTTTGTACGCCCATTTCAGAAAGGAGGGGCAGAATAACACTGCATGTCATTCCAAACATAGACTAACTAACAAAATGTTTGTAAGGTAACGCGTCTTCTAGGCCTAACCATAAGAAAGACTATCTTAACACCAAGGTTTCTTCCAGGTTTCATTTCCTTGCCAGGGTTTGTAATCCCGCTCTTAGCGCGATACTTACATAACTGTTTCATTTAACTATATCCTGATTTTCAATGTAAAGAGCCTATCAGTTGGGTACATGGGTAATCTATCCCGTTTTCTTCACACGTGGTAGGAATATTCTCAAGCGCTTGTTGCGTTTGTGAGTCAGCGGCAGCTCGTTAGAGGCCTGACACGAGTCAGTGTTTACAATATAGTGAACAGAATAAAAGCTTTAGTAGCAGTGTAAATTGACTATATATATATATATATATATATATATATATATATATATATATATATATATATATACACCACCATTTTGGCGGTATTTGACTTTTTATTCCTTGGTTTTATGTAGTTTCCATTTAATACTGTTATTGCTAATCACAGCTATTACTAATTCTTAAAAAATTACCTGATTACCTATAATTTGTTCACCCTTAGTATGTCAATCTACCCCATAACTTGTTATGCTAATTGTTAATTATTCATTACTAAATTTACAATGTTATTACATTTATAGTGTTACTATTCTTTCGAGATTGTATTTTTTTAAATAGTTTATTAATTGTTCATTTATCATGTTCGTTGTTCTTTCTTGTCTTAATGTTTTTTAAAGGAAATTCATTTAGTTTTTGATCGTTGTTCTGAAGGCAGATATTGTTTGTACCGTTAGAGCTACCATTGATTACATTATCCGTATATGTTGGTTTTCTATATAACTTATAGCAGCCTACTTCTTTTTCTCCTCTTCGAATATCACATCGTTTATACTGTTTTTTTCTTTTTATACTTCATCTGTAGACATTTCCTGACATTATGAAATACATAAATATCTAAAAAATAAAGAAGTATTCAATTAAATAACTAAACCACAAACGCATATCTTGTTTAAAAGCCTTAAGTCTGAAAAGAGAAAATAACAGCCCCTCCATTCAGTGAAGATATCTTATTAGATGCCTGGATATTAACAGAAAGTAAGCTATTTACTCAAATTAGAAAAAGTGCTCTATAATATATCTACTCCATTATTTAGTAAAAAAGATATGAAAGTGTGCAAAAAACGACGAAGTAAAGTATGGTGGATAAAACGTAGAATAATATTTATGTCTCGACAGTAAGTAGACTTCAAAAATTATATAATGAGCAATATTCAATTTATTCATACGCGTTTCAGTAACTAAGTTATCATCGGTAGTGATAACACTTCATCACCATTTGTATTATAAGTTGCACATCCTATTTATAGAAAGCGGCAGTCTGGTGCGAGTGTAATATATTTGTATATATAAATATTTATACTTCACATATACACACTATATACATATTACTTAAATATATCCGCAATACTGTCGAAGATTCCTTGAATTGTTATCTCAGTCCTAGCTAATCGGTTGCAGCTAAACAGTACCGACATATTTAGACCAGTTTCACAAATAAAAATGCATATTTCAGATACAGACTCGTCATTTTCTTGGCAGCAACATTCGACCCTATCAATGTCCATGGATAATCGTCTTCACCCTTAGGCCCGTCCCTTCAGCTTTCTCACTTTTCAGACGTCACAAGTGCTATAATACTTTTATGGGCTGACAATTGACTGAAAAGGTACAATTAGCTTTTGGACATTTGGGGTAACGCTCATTCACGTCACACGTCACTCTTCCATGAATGGACCAATAGAAACTATTTTCCATTCAAGCTGAAATTTTATCCTCCTAATTCACTCAAAATATGGGTTTCTTTTTTCCTACCTTAGTCGCATGGGAGTTTGGATGGTGGATTATTTGGGGACTTATTGCTTCCAACCTGACTGTACAAGTTATTTTATCTTATAATTATTAGGATCAAATAATTAAGAATCATACAAGGTGTTATAATAATGCTAATTATAACACTATATGTACAATTTTTAAACAAGCAATATAATTTTGCAAAGCTATTTCCTTAAAAAACAAGAAATCAACAAAGAAAATTTTGTATTTTAGTTCATTTTTATTTTATAATTACAAATATATACATATATATATATATATACACGAATAACAATATTAAGCGGAAAAATAGGAAGCAAATTTTCTTGCAATCTTCCATTTTCCTTTCTCCGTATGATGTTGGACTATTATTTTTGTTTATTATTATTTATTTCGTCACTTGCACTGTGTTGTAGTTTCTTTTTGCTTTCCTTTCGCGCTGTCGTTTGGGAAGCAAGTTTCGATAATGTTAATACAGTTTGTTTATATTATTCTTTTTATTCATTTTTAATTCTAGAGCATTATTTATGATATTGTGTGGTTTATCATGGCAACAATTTAAAATTGTAAAATGAAGGTTTCGACGACAAACAGATGGAGGCAAAAGAAAAATTCATATACATTTCTAGCTATGGGAAAGTTGGCTCATTGTCCAAGCGCTAGACATCGAACATTGAAGATACTCAGTTCGAATCCGATCCAAACCCACCAAATTTTATAATTTAATTATTAAATAAATATTTTAAAAAACTGTATTAACATAAATTGTCATCAACTATAGTTTGATAGAAATGTATTTGAACTTGGGTGGATGAATAAAAACGTATTTTATTAACGATTGAAAATTTTTACAAGATATAAGGGAGCTAATAGAAAGAATTGAAAAACTAGTCTACTCATAACTTAAACAGGAATGAGATATAAATAAATACAATTTACAGCATATTTTTAAAAATATTTCTTCATAACTGCATATAGAAAGATAAATAATTTTTTGATGTTATTTTGAAAACCAAGTAAGTAATTCCATAATTCTAATTATTCATTTAACGAATTATATTTCGCCTAGTTTGAATTATAATTTTCTCATGTAACCAATATTTGTACATAAATTTTAAAAATCAACTGTTTTGTGAGAATTGAAAGGAAAATTAGTCTTTTTATATATTATAAATTATTAGAAATAATTTTATTTAATTTTTTAAATAGTTTGATAAGTCTAATACATTTTAATCTAACAATTTACAATTAATATAGTAAATAAACCTTATAAAAATCTTTGAAATTATCATTTTTTAAACATTTATTGCACATTTAATAAACTATATAGAGATAGCATTAATTCATAAAATACTAGAGATCATCAATATTGTTATTTATTTAATATTATTAATATAATTATTGCTAGATATAAATTTTAAAATTTGTGTTGTTACATTTTTTAAATTAATCGTTTTACCAAGTGGGCATGATAAATTAACTAAATTAATAAACAACTCCTTCTAATATAACACAATGAGTTTGTAACAATTCTAAATTTAATAAATTTTTTATTTTAAAAATAAACGTTATAGGTACGAAAATAAGATGTTAAACGTAATAATAAAATTAAAGATACGATATTTGCATAATAAACGTTACAAGGAATGTTAGGAAACCTGGGATGACTTCCGCAACACGTGTTAGTGAGTGTTCACATTCACAAGGTAATTGGTTCAAATGAGTAGTTTAGGTCCAGCTAAAGAAACATTTATTTTAATTGGAATTTTTAATATTTTGTGTGTTGATTGTAATTATTTGTACTCTAAAACAGAAAACTTTAACCCTAGATTACTTATACCTCGTCAAAATGACGACGCTCAGTTTCACAAATTGCTATATCTGACAATTGAGCAGTTCGCACGCATCCATCTTCGTAGTACCTTCGTACCTACAACAGCCGATGTCAGATGCGCAGTTTCGCCGCTAACGTTCGCTTGGGTAACAGAGCTCGTGTCGTCATTTTGACGATACATAAGTGATCGTGTGACTTTTTTATGTTTGTGTTCTCGTTACATTTTGTAGTTTTTTACTCACATATTCTTGGGTTTCGTTACTATTTGTTGTGGTTTGCGTTGCTGAGTAGTTAAGATTTGGTTTATAATTGTAACGAGGATAACCTCGAATAAGAAAATATCTTGAAGATTCTAGTGGTGAGGAGTTTTGTGAACGTGTTTCCATCTCAAATAGGTGTCCAAATGATAGTGAAAATGAAGACTTAGTAGAAGGCAACCATGCCAAATATACGGACTCGGGGACTATACTTACCGTCCAGGAGTTTGAGCCACGTCTCTGAGTGAATAATGACAATGATATTGAGTATCGACTAAGCAGGAATAAAAAACGCCGCAGAGGACTTACACCATGTGATTCTCTGCATAACACTGAACCTTCTCGTATCTTCGACACCGATTCTCCACCTAACACCGATCATCCACCTAACGTCTACTCTCTACCTAACGCCGATCCTCCACCTAACGCCGATGCTTCACCTAACGCCGATCCTTCACCTAATGCCGATCCTCCACCTAACGCCGATGCTTCACCTAACGCCAATTCTCCACCTAACGCCGATCCTCCACCTAATGCCGATGCTTCACCTAACGCCGATGATTCACCTAACGCCAATTCTCCACCTAACGCCGATCCTCCTCCTAACGCCGATGCTTCACCTAACGCCGATCCTTCACCTAACGCCGATCCTCCACCTAACGCCGATGCTTCACCTAACGCCGATCCTTCACCTAACGCCGATCCTCCACCTAACGCCGATGCTTCACCTAACGCCGATCCTTCACCTAACGCCGATCCTCCTCCTAACGCCGATGCTTCACCTAACGCCAATTCTCCACCTAACGCCGATCCTCCACCTAATGCCGATCCTCCACTTAACGCCGATGCTTCACCTAACGCCGATCCTTCACCTAACGCCGATCCTCCTCCTAACGCCGATGCTTCACCTAACGCCGATCCTTCACCTAACGCCGATCCTCCACCTAACGCCGATGCTTCACCTAACGCCGATCCTTCACCTAACGCCGATCCTCCTCCTAACGCCGATGCTTCACCTAACGCCGATCCTTCACCTAACGCCGATGCTTCACCTAACGCCGATCCTTCACCTAACGCCGATCCTCCACCTAACGCCAATGCTTCACCTAACGCCGATTCTCCACCAAACGCCGATCCTCCTCCTAACGCCGATGCTTCACCTAACGCCGATCCTCCTCCTAACGCCGATGCTTCACCTAACGCCGATGCTTCACCTAACGCCGATGCTTCACCTAACGCCGATGCTTCACCTAACGCCGATGCTTCACCTAACGCCGATCCTCCTCCTAACGCCGATGCTTCACCTAACGCCGATGCTTCACCTAACGCCGATCCTCCTCCTAACGCCGATGCTTCACCTAACGCCGATGATTCACCTAACGCCAATTCTCCACCTAACGCCGATCCTCCTCCTAACGCCGATGCTTCACCTAACGCCGATCCTTCACCTAACGCCGATCCTCCACCTAACGCCGATGCTTCACCTAACGCCGATCCTTCACCTAACGCCGATCCTCCACCTAACGCCGATGGTTCACCTAACGCCGATCCTTCACCTAACGCCGATCCTCCACCTAACGCCGATGCTTCACCTAACGCCGATCCTTCACCTAACGCCGATCCTCCTCCTAACGCCGATGCTTCACCTAACGCCGATCCTCCACCTAACGCCGATGCTTCACCTAACGCCGATCCTTCACCTAATGCCGATCCTCCACCTAACGCCGATGCTTCACCTAACGCCAATTCTCCACCTAACGCCGATCCTCCACCTAATGCCGATGCTTCACCTAACGCCGATGATTCACCTAACGCCAATTCTCCACCTAACGCCGATCCTCCTCCTAACGCCGATGCTTCACCTAACGCCGATCCTTCACCTAACGCCGATCCTCCACCTAACGCCGATGCTTCACCTAACGCCGATCCTTCACCTAACGCCGATCCTCCACCTAACGCCGATGCTTCACCTAACGCCGATCCTTCACCTAACGCCGATCCTCCTCCTAACGCCGATGCTTCACCTAACGCCAATTCTCCACCTAACGCCGATCCTCCACCTAATGCCGATCCTCCACTTAACGCCGATGCTTCACCTAACGCCGATCCTTCACCTAACGCCGATCCTCCTCCTAACGCCGATGCTTCACCTAACGCCGATCCTTCACCTAACGCCGATCCTCCACCTAACGCCGATGCTTCACCTAACGCCGATCCTTCACCTAACGCCGATCCTCCTCCTAACGCCGATGCTTCACCTAACGCCGATCCTTCACCTAACGCCGATGCTTCACCTAACGCCGATCCTTCACCTAACGCCGATCCTCCACCTAACGCCAATGCTTCACCTAACGCCGATTCTCCACCAAACGCCGATCCTCCTCCTAACGCCGATGCTTCACCTAACGCCGATCCTCCTCCTAACGCCGATGCTTCACCTAACGCCGATGCTTCACCTAACGCCGATGCTTCACCTAACGCCGATGCTTCACCTAACGCCGATGCTTCACCTAACGCCGATCCTCCTCCTAACGCCGATGCTTCACCTAACGCCGATGCTTCACCTAACGCCGATCCTCCTCCTAACGCCGATGCTTCACCTAACGCCGATGATTCACCTAACGCCAATTCTCCACCTAACGCCGATCCTCCTCCTAACGCCGATGCTTCACCTAACGCCGATCCTTCACCTAACGCCGATCCTCCACCTAACGCCGATGCTTCACCTAACGCCGATCCTTCACCTAACGCCGATCCTCCACCTAACGCCGATGGTTCACCTAACGCCGATCCTTCACCTAACGCCGATCCTCCTCCTAACGCCGATGCTTCACCTAACGCCAATTCTCCACCTAACGCCGATCCTCCACCTAATGCCGATCCTCCACTTAACGCCGATGCTTCACCTAACGCCGATCCTTCACCTAACGCCGATCCTCCTCCTAACGCCGATGCTTCACCTAACGCCGATCCTTCACCTAACGCCGATCCTCCACCTAACGCCGATGCTTCACCTAACGCCGATCCTTCACCTAACGCCGATCCTCCTCCTAACGCCGATGCTTCACCTAACGCCGATCCTTCACCTAACGCCGATGCTTCACCTAACGCCGATCCTTCACCTAACGCCGATCCTCCACCTAACGCCAATGCTTCACCTAACGCCGATTCTCCACCAAACGCCGATCCTCCTCCTAACGCCGATGCTTCACCTAACGCCGATCCTCCTCCTAACGCCGATGCTTCACCTAACGCCGATGCTTCACCTAACGCCGATGCTTCACCTAACGCCGATGCTTCACCTAACGCCGATGCTTCACCTAACGCCGATCCTCCTCCTAACGCCGATGCTTCACCTAACGCCGATCCTCCTCCTAACGCCGATGCTTCACCTAACGCCGATCCTCCTCCTAACGCCGATGCTTCACCTAACGCCGATGCTTCACCTAACGCCGATGCTTCACCTAACGCCGATCCTCCTCCTAACGCCGATGCTTCACCTAACGCCGATCCTCCTCCTAACGCCGATGCTCCACCTAACGCCGATGTTTCACCTAACGCCGATGCTTCACCTAACGCCGATGCTTCACCTAACGCCGATCCTTCACCTAACGCCGATCCTCCACCTAACGCCAATGCTTCACCTAACGCCGATTCTCCACCAAACTCCGATCCTCCTCCTAACGCCGATGCTTCACCTAACGCCGATCCTCCTCCTAACGCCAATGCTTCACCTAACGCCGATTCTCCACCAAACGCCGATCCTCCTCCTAACGCCGATGCTTCACCTAACGCCGATCCTTCACCTAACGCCGATCCTCCTCCTAACGCCGATGCTTCACCTAACGCCGATCCTCCTCCTAACGCCATTGCTTCACCTAACGCCGATCCTTCACCTAACGCCGATCCTCCACCTAACGCCAATGCTTCACCTAACGCCGATTCTCCTCCAAACGCCGATCCTCCTCCTAACGCCGATGCTTCACCTAACGCCGATCCTCCTCCTAACGCCGATGCTTCACCTAACGCCGATCCTTCACCTAACGCCGATGCTTCACCTAACGCCGATCCTTCACCTAACGCCGATCCTCCACCTAACGCCAATGCTTCACCTAACGCCGATTCTCCACCAAACGCCGATCCTCCACCTAACGCCGATGCTTCACCTAACGCCGATCCTCCACCTAACGCCAATGCTTCACCTAACGCCGATTCTCCACCAAACTCCGATCCTCCTCCTAACGCCGATGCTTCACCTAACGCCGATCCTCCTCCTAACGCCAATGCTTCACCTAACGCCGATTCTCCACCAAACGCCGATCCTCCTCCTAACGCCGATGCTTCACCTAACGCCGATCCTCCTCCTAACGCCAATGCTTCACCTAACGCCGATTCTCCTCCAAACGCCGATCTTCCTCCTAACGCCGATGCTTCACCTAACGCCGATCCTCCTCCTAACGCCGATGCTTCACCTAACGCCGATCCTTCACCTAACGCCGATCCTCCTCCTAACGCCGATGCTTCACCTAACGCCGATCCTTCACCTAACGCCGATGCTTCACCTAACGCCGATCCTTCACCTAACGCCGATCCTCCACCTAACGCCAATGCTTCACCTAACGCCGATTCTCCACCAAACGCCGATCCTCCACCTAACGCCGATGCTTCACCTAACGCCGATCCTCCACCTAACGCCGATGCTTCACCTAACGCCGATCCTTCACCTAATGCCGATCCACCTCCTAATGACAACCCTCTATCTATTGTAAATGTCACATTTAATCGTGAACCTAATCTTAACCTATTTATCTTACAATCTTTGTTCATTGGAGCTAAATATGATTTTCTATGATCCACTCGTCCTGATCTTGTCAATATTCGCGCTCCAATACGCAACATTGTGGGCGGTTTCAAAACGTAATGTTGTGGGGACTGTACTAGAATAACTTATACCCCACAACGTTATACCCATATCACGTTTCCTTCAGATCTTCGACGTAGAAATGGAGGTAATTGAACCGCAAATGTGATCCCGTCTTGAAACGCCTACATGTGAGGCTGATTCCGATCCAGCCAATGGCTGGTTCTACAGCTAAGAGCAGGTAGAGATTTAGTCCCCATTTACGATACCATCGAGACTAATAGGCCAAAGCGAGGCTATGCGAGGCTATACATCTAGACTATGCGAGGCCAAAGCGATGTAGGTGGGCCTGGTGGTAGTAGTGGACTATCAGGAGAAGGAAGTCAGTTGCTACGGCAGTTGCTACGGCTATGGACTGCAAGTGCAGTTATATTTATAACTACAGCAGTAAATTCACGAAGTCAGATGCCTAATAACTTCAATACAATATAAGATCTTACAACTTAATGTTATGATCTAATTAAATTTAAATGATGCTGAATAATGATTTTTCTTTCTGAGTGTAGTTAACTTTGAGCAATGCATATAAAAGTCAAAGATGAACATTTTTTAAAATTACAATTAAGTTGTAATCTTAACGCAATTAAATCTGTTATTTATTTAAAGTCAACAATATGTAATGAAGTTTAATTGATATTTAGTAAATAAATTCTAAAATTGGTTTTATAAAATTTGTATTAACGTACATATATTGAGAAAATTTTATTTTGTGCATATACATTCATGTTGTACAATGTTTCAGTTTCAAATAAAATTGTAAAAATCAACAAATGAAATAAATTGGGCCTGTGATAAATCCCTAAGGCAGTAAACGTTATCGAATGAAATAAAACTCAACTTTATACAGAAGGCTGTGATCGTTTCCGCTCTCTTTCGCATCATAAACACACACGACCAGAAGAAGAAGATATAAACTTCAAGGATTCAAATTACAACGATGTCTGGCAACAAATGGGAACGACGCTTAGATACAATCTTTGATTTAAAATTTGTTTTCAAAGCTGAACTTTAGTCGAATAGTTGCCCGTAAAGGAGATGAGCGTAGTTTACAAAAACGATTGAGTTTGGAATGCCGAGGGAAGGGAGGGCGAAGTGAAGAGATAACGGGAATTGGAAGGATTTAGAGAAAATCCAGGACGCCCTCTCGTCAGCCAATCGGTTGTGCATAAAATATCCATCCAGCAGTCGAGAGATAAGGACACGGGTTGATTGCACTAATGACGAGGTATCATGTAGTCTATTACATCACAGCATACTAAATAGCACTTAAATCATTTTCAGACTGTTTGTCTACCTGAAACAAACACTGTATATAATCCTTCACTTTTCTAAAATAAATAATAATTACTTGCCTCATCCTGTGAGTAATGATTACACATGACTCTGAGTCTTGCGTATTGTTGTCCCTAATACCGAGTAATGAACTGCTCTGGAAAAGTAGTTTTGGTAAATAGTTTATAAACTGTCGAATTCTCAGCCATAAACAGAAAAACTTTATGACCATTAAAAAAACTATTTCTATTTCATTACGTTTTCAATTATATCTAATACTTCACAACCTCTTTATATATATATATATATATATATATATTCATAAAAATTCAAATATTTTACGTATATTATATATATATATATATATATATACATAAACATTCAAATATTTTACCTATATTATATCTCTCTCTGTCTGTCCCCCCCCTCTCTCTCTCTCTCTCTCTCTCTCTCTCTCTATATATATATATATATATATATATATATATATATATATATATATATATATATATATATATATATTATCTTGTTCAAATTTTCAAACATCAATGAAATACTTTTTTATTTATCCACTCAAATTCAAATAAATTTTTTAAAAATTGTAGTGCATGTCACTTGATATTATTTATTTAATATTTGTATGATAATTCATTAAAAAAATTTCATAATGAATTAATTTTAGTTTTATATTGGAGAAAAAACTTTCACAAAAGGGGCAAGGTATGCAATATAGTTATTTCGTCCCATTTGGCTTAAAATAAGTAATAACATATGATTTAATAAAACAGCTGATTTTTGTTATATGTTATGTAGTAGAACAGCTGTTTTAACGCATATATTATGTTACATTAATTGTAATGATTTAATAGAAGTAAGTAAAATAAAATTATTCTTTGTTGACCTAAGTAATAATCGTTTGTTTATATCATTCGTTACTGCAACTACCTCCAAAGTAATTAAGTGAAAAAAAGAAATATCTTTCATTTTTGAAAAATGACCAAAATTTTCTTGTTTATTGCGAAACGTCGACAATAAATGAACTAGCTTGCAAAATATTTGTCCTATACAGCCCATTAGAAACAACATTATTGAAATGATTTATTATAATATTATTCCTATATTTGAACTTGTATAATTAAATTAATTATTCTTTTCAACAACCAAATTTAACGTAAAATAGTTTTCAATACAATTATCGACATGCGGTACTGCTATGGTATCCCCTTCTGTTTGTCAAATATGAAATACATAGCCTAAATCACAACAACATATTCATTTCTTTAATTGTTGTCCATTACGTTCGGTGAATCTTAATTAATCACTTTAACAATAGTTTATGACTATCCGAACTTCTAATTTTGTAAATTTGTGAAAACCTACCGAGACAGAACGTTTTCGATCGCTATGTGGCGATCTTCATCAGTGTCTTCATGAGAAGATCAACACATAGCGATCGAAAATGTTCTGTCTCAGTGAGTTTTCACAAATTTACCAGATTTAAAGTTCGAATAATCATGAAATATTGTTAAAGTGTTTACTCATATACAATTTCTACAATTCAAAAACAAACATACAATAACACAACTATAAATAAAATAAGACATTACAAAATATATAAATGAAAGTAATATTTTGTTTGATTTGAAATTTAAGATCTTCAATTATTAAAATTAATTAAATAAGGTACAATAAATTAGATTACTCAAAATTGTTATTAATAAGCTTTGTGAAAAACGATTTAAATATACAATTTGGTTTTAAAAATTGTTAATAAATATTTCTATATTAATGTGTACGCCTATATGTACTATGTTAACAGCAAATGAAGATTATTTTTACTTTGAAACCATAATTCATATTAATTCAGTGTAAATATAAAGCCTATATTATTACAACTTAATCCAGAGGTAATGGAAAAGCATATGCCTAATTACAATAACCTTTTTAAAAGCTATAGCCTATTCTCCTTTCATAAAACCTTGACTTGACATACGAATCATTCTATCTACTGAGCATCAATTCTCTCTTTGTTCATTGAAGCGGAATGAACTCCAAAACGACCCCTATCAGTATCCTCCCCTAGGACAAGAGATCTCCCCTAAATTAGCACCCTTATTGCTTTGACCACATGGAAATCAGTCTCTTACAAAGAATTGACTTTTGTAAAGGGATTTAGTTAAGTCAGGCTAGTCAATGGTTGATCCAGTTTAGGGTATTTAGAATAGACGAGCGCCCCTCGCAAAACAGACTAGTACAATTTCATCTTTGATACGCTAAACAAACACCGCTTCGTTAGGCTATCACATGTTTACCTGACAAAAAACGTTTTCAAATTAGTAGCGTAAATTCATAAAATTACATTTTATTTTGTCGATTTGTCTCGTACTTTCGAAGCGTATGAACGTGTGTTTGTGTGTGTGTGTGTGTGTGTGTGTGTGTGTGTGTGTGTATGTGTGTGTGTGTGTGTGTGAGCTCTTAGGACTTTATACATCCACTAGAAAGCTAATACAAAACATAATTCCTGTGTGAATAAAATTAAATTATTTGGTTAAACTAAGCTTATATAAAATAATAAATCGGTTAGCCAATTAATTTTTCCTTTATTATAATTTTGCTTTTAAATATAACACAGACAAAATATTTTTCTGTTTTTAATACTAACAACTTTTTAAAGTAGCGCACATACTGTAAATAATTACAAATTAAAAACAAATATATACCAAGGTATATCTAAAATACAAGCATAAAGTCAATTCGGGGTCATTATTTGAAATATTTTAAGTAAAGCGTATGGAATGTTTGAAGAAAACTATATTGTTGACAACAATTACTCGGTAAAATGAACAATAAAACTGTTGAATAATATATATTAGTGAAAACTCTAAATTGTTCATCTTTTTACGTTGGTAAACCTGTACAAATATCCAATAGGTTGGGAACACAGTAAGGAGTAATTTTAGATCGAGAAAGGTCTATATATGTAAATATCAAGCAAAGCATACTTGCAGAATTTAATTTGCTCATTGGTAATAAGTTAATAAAAGGTAAGTTACGTAAAAAAAATACTTATAATTTTGATAATATCCTAAGTATCAAGAAATAACAACCCGTAAAATCAATAAAATTTTGTTTACAGAGATAGAAAATTATATTTAAAAAATTATTAAAAATATCAATTAAAATATAAGAAAATATAATATATTACGTGGTACCTCTACTTTGAAAAATTGGGAAACATAAATAGCGTCTAAACTGTATTAAGATAAATAGCAACCTGTAAGAACATTAGAGATCTAAATTAAAATTTCTTATACATATAGAAATTTGAATGAAAAAAGAACAATATACAATATCAAGAGTACAGGGATACAATATATTACAATTAAAATATTTTAAACAACCCCAATACTACAAACTAGGTGACTCTAGTTTGTAATTGTGTTTGGCTCTAGTTTGACTCCTTGTTTGCTAGATTGTAATTTTTTAAGACCCTCTGATGATAAAAACATGGTCATCGAAATGTACATAAGGGGTTAATCTTAAGTACCTTTTATTATCTGTTATTTTTTATTATTATTGTTTTTGTGATATTAGGGTTGTTTCTATTATATAACAAAATAAACAAATAAAAAATTATTTGTATCTATTTTCTACCAAGTCCTTGCTCCATATATACACTAAAATGGTTTATATTTAAACATTCAATTTTGTTCTTTCCCACAGAGCTACATAAACAATTAAAAGGCAAGAATATTAAGAAAAGCATTATTCAAAATAAGGGTCGCATTATTGAGTAGAATAAATTATAAAATTATTCCGTTTGCTTCTGTTGCATTATGTTTTAATATAGAGTTTAGATTAAGTAAATTATTGAATCGCAGGGGAAGAGGGTACACAATGGTCGTAAATACAAGGCTTAGGCTGGCCTATTGGCGGCGAGGACAAGGGGGCTCTCTAGGGAGCTCATGTCATCTCGAAATATATTTCTGCTTAAGCTATTCCATGAAAAACCGACCAATCATCGTTAGAGGAATAAACACTCCCGGACGCAATTAAGAACCTCGGTTTCCTGTTTCGCAACTAAACTACTTTGTTTGCACTGACATAATTAATACATTTAAGAAATACACATTCTAAAGAAGTCGTGTTTTGATAATTAACAGTTAGTGGCAGTTTTTATTAGTTCGGTTTTCGTCATATCTGTCTGTCTGTATGACGTGTGCAATTTTGCAATCGAGTTTAAATTAACTTCCCGATGCGCTAGAGACCTGAAATTTTAAACATAGGTCAGAATTAAATTACGTATCATCTTCGGATCAGGAGCATAGAAGTGCAACCCTCCGAACTATCAATCAAAGATACCCTGCACCAAAATGGCTCCAAATTTACACAGATGGATCATCCATATCTGGATCAGGCGAAACAGGGGCTGCATACTACTGGATATATTTTGAGGGGTTTTCTGCTGTCAGGGTCCACCTTAGCCAATACGACGGTGAGGTAGCTGCCATATATGCTGCAGCAGTTGAATTTGAGAACCTGACTGCTCCGGATAAGGCCGTTTTCCTTGTTGACTCTAAGACCGCCATCTTGAACCACTCTGAGAACTCACGGATCGACTGTAGTAGAACCATAGAATGTAGAAGAAAACTAAATGCTCCCATAAATGATGGGTGGGTACTTAATTTCCAGTGGAGCCCGAGCCATGTGAACATCACTGGTAATGAAAACGCTGAGGAACTAGTCAAGCAGAGAACAAGCCTCCCTCATTCCGAGCATGTGAGTTGTCCTCCAGGTCCCTAATAAAGACGTTCACCAAAAAATGGAATCACGTTCGATTGAGGGAACTCTCAGCAGGAAAACGGTGGGAAAGTCTTGTGATGGGGAGACCATTTGACCATAACACACCCCGAGCTGTGAGCGTTGCATCTTTAAGATTGAAGACCAGCCATAATTACCTTGCTGCGCACCACCACCGCATTCATGTATTACCGACCCCGGAGTGTCTGCTATGTGGTGGTGAACGTATGAATGCCGAACACCTTAATGATTACACAGCCCTGGTCTGGGCCCCGTCTTCAAGGAGGCTCATCTCTACTGGTCAGCGCGTCGATAAATGGCTCAACTGCCAAGGGAGGGCGTTGGCTAGTAAGTAAGAGTTAGATTACATCGCTCGGTTTATTGTCTCTACATTAATGTAAACAACAGTTATTTAAACAAATCGAATTTGGGACATGACCTAGAGATTTGGAAATTTTTCAAATATGTCAGAATTGAATAATAATCTGATATTTCTACCGCTTCTTGTCCACAAAAATTGTTTAAACAAATTAAATTTATTTGACTAGCTACATACTTCATATTTTACGTAGGCTACAGGTTAGAATGACAATCTAACATTCACTCGCTTTAATTTTCTTTAAACAAATTAGATTTTCTTGTGTACACGTGTGTATATTATTCATCAACATGTACAAAATATATTGAAATATTTCACTGGAAATAAAACTGAGAAAAAGAAAATAAAAATTAAACATTTTTTTTAATATACCACGTTTTTAAAATATACTATGAAGTGTAAAATACTTTCATGGACTCGTTACAATTTTGAGGGAGAATTGTTTGTGGCTATGCATATATTTGTAATAGTTCCTACTTTGGAAGAAAAATGGAGAACGCAGACAATTAATGATAATTAAGGAGGAGTAAATGAATTAAAATACAGTGAATCCCATTTTCAATTCACTGAAACAAACCGGATTGTCTAATTGCCTATTATTTAGTGCCTGCATTCCACGTTTTTCTCTCCAAGTATTACAAATATATCCACATCCACTAACAATTCTCCTTCAAAATTGTAGAAGTTTTATAAAAATTATTTTATGCTTCTTAATCTCACAAAAACGTGATATATTAACAAAAAAATTACATATTTAATTAATTTATTACATTATTTAATGACTTGTGAAAATTAGCATTTAATTTTAATAATTTTAATGAGATATTATTTCAATTTAAATAAAGATTTTCCCATGAATATTGTTGGTACTTAACGACCAGAGGAATAAAAACCTAACAACCGCAATAATATTCTGAAGTACCTGTTAACCAAAATATATATCGTGTTTGGATTTATACGGAATAAACTAACAATGTAGCTATTTAGCATTTATTTATTGTATACAATATCAAGAGCACAGTGGTACAATATATTACAACAATAATGTTGGAAACTACCCCAATACCACAAAAACTTACAAAAATAACTGATAATAACAGTTATTTAAGATTTACCCCTTATGTACATCTCGATGTCCATGTCATCATCATTATAGGATATTATTACAAAATAACATTCTGGAAAACAATAGGTTACGAACTAGACTAACCTTGGTAACTAGCCAGTCTAGTTTGTAACTTCTTGTTTTCTAGATTGTAATTAGCTAGTAAGAGCCTCTGATAATGATGGCGTGATCATCGAAATGTACATAAGGGTTTAATCTTAAGTAACTTGTATTGTCAGTTATATTTTTATTATTTTTGTGGTATTGGGGTGGGTTCCAATATTTTTATTTATTAATAGTGTTTAGTTGACTCATATTCCACGGTTGTTCAGGGTTGATTAATATATAATTTAAACAAACAAATAACAAGCAGGCAAACAAAAATAAATAATATACTCGGAGCACACAGTACAATATAATTTTTGTGGTATTGGGGTCGGTTCCAATATTTTTATTTATTAATTGTGTTTAGTTGACTCATATTCCACGGTTGTTCAGGGTTGATTAATATATAATTTAAACAAACAAATAACAAGCAGGCAAACAAAAATAAATAATATACTCATAGCACACAGTACAATATAATTTTTGTGGTATTGGGGTTGGTTCCAATATTTTTATTTATTAATTGTGTTTAGTTGACTCATATTCCACGGTTGTTCAGGGTTGATTGATATATAATTTAAACAAACAAATAACAAGCAGGCAAACAAAAATAAATAATATACTCATAGCACACAGTACAATATAATTTTTGTGGTATTGGGGTTGGTTCCAATATTTTTATTTATTAATTGTGTTTAGTTGACTCATATTCCACGGTTGTTCAGGGTTGATTAATATATAATTTAAACAAACAAATAACAAGCAGGCAAACAAAAATAAATAATATACTCGTAGCACACAGTACAATATAATTTTTGTGGTATTGGGGTTGGTTCCAATATTTTTATTTATTAATTGTGTTTAGTTGACTCATATTCCACGGTTGTTCAGGGTTGATTAATATATAATTTAAACAAACAAATAACAAGCAGGCAAACAAAAATAAATAATATACTCGGAGCACACAGTACAATATAATTGTTGTGGTATTGGGGTTGGTTCCAATATTTTTATTTATTAATTGTGTTTAGTTGACTCATATTCCACGGTTGTTCAGGGTTGATTAATATATAATTTAAACAAACAAATAACAAGCAGGCAAACAAAAATAAATAATATACTCGGAGCACACAGTACAATATAATTGTTGTGGTATTGGGGTTGGTTCCAATATTTTTATTTATTAATTGTGTTTAGTTGACTCATATTCCACGGTTGTTCAGGGTTGATTAATATATAATTTAAACAAACAAATAACAAGCAGGCAAACAAAAATAAATAATATACTCGGAGCACACAGTACAATATAATTGTTGTGGTATTGGGGTTGGTTCCAATATTTTTATTTATTAATTGTGTTTAGTTGACTCATATTCCACGGTTGTTCAGGGTTGATTAATATATAATTTAAACAAACAAATAACAAGCAGGCAAACAAAAATAAATAATATACTCGGAGCACACAGTACAATATAATTTTTGTGGTATTGGGGTTGGTTCTAATATTTTTATTTATTTATTGTGTTTAGTTGACTCATATTCCACGGTTGTTCAGGGTTGATTAATATATAATTTTAACAAACAAATAACAAGCAGGCAAACAAAAATAAATAATATACTCGGAGCACACAGTACAATATAATTTTTGTGGTATTGGGGTCGGTTCCAATATTTTTATTTATTAATTGTGTTTAGTTGACTCATATTCCACGGTTGTTCAGGGTTGATTAATATATAATTTAAACAAACAAATAACAAGCAGGCAAACAAAAATAAATAATATACTCGGAGCACACAGTACAATATAATTTTTGTGGTATTTCGGTTGGTTCCAATATTTTTATTTATTAATTGTGTTTAGTTGACTCATATTCCACGGTTGTTCAGGGTTGATTAATATATAATTTAAACAAACAAATAACAAGCAGGCAAACAAAAATAAATAATATACTCGGAGCACACAGTACAATGTAGGCTATACACGAACGGTCTAATGTGTACAGATTACCAGTAATTCTACGTTAGGCAAACATAGGGCAAATTTTAACATCAAATATGCCATTAAACATTAAATACTCGAATCATCTTTTGCCATCCAGTAATAGAAACAGGCAGCATTTACACTGACATCACCATAACCTAATTATATACATAAAAAAACTCAGTAAAACAATATGAAATTTACAAGCATAACTAAACAGAAAATAAAAACATATATTAACGAAATAAAACTGTATACGACACAAACAAAATTGATAAACTCCAGAAACCAGAAATTCCCCATTGGATGAACTGGTTGCATCTTTCAACAAAGAATTAAAGAACACGTACACTGTATTAATAATGACATTTCCTGCTAACCACATATTCGAAATGGCCACACACGATTGTCAACCAAAACCTAGAAATTCATCCCATCAACTTAAACCTACCACGCCTAAACACAGTAGAAGAATAAGAAATACGGAAATATACAAATTACATTCACATTCTAAACACATTTTAGAGATCCTACATTTAAAACCGCTTCCGTCAAGTTGTACAACGCTTCCTAGCGGCCAACCTAGACACTGATGAAGTGATATAGTTCAGGCGTAGAGTGATGAAGTGATCTAGTAATGAAGTCACTGATGTTAGTGTTTTGCCTCAGAATATTGATCATCAATATAACTAAATTATGAGTTCGGTATTTATTTTAAGGCAATAACAATTAATTTATATTTTTACTCAATTAATATTGAATAAACTGATAAAATTGGCGGTCTTATACTGTCTATATTTTTTACTTGTAATATTCTACACTGTGTATTCCTGGTAATCTGACAGTTTGAACAATCCTTGGTCTTATATTGTTCACCTCTCTTAGATGTCATTGCTTTTATTAATTATTATTATTTATATTTTAATATAATATTATTTTTTACATACACAGATTTATGCAATAAATATTCGGATGGGAATTATAAAAATCTCATCAAAAGTTATTCATACAATTTAACCCCTTATATACACACACACACACACACACACACACACACACACACACACATATATATATATATATATATATATATATATACACATATATATATGGGCCTATATATATATATATATATATATATATATATATATATATATATATATATATAACAACATAGGTTATTCAAATACAAGAATAATATTTATTTATATTCAAAGCTTTTCGTTGGTAAACAGTACCAACATCATCAGGAATGAATAATACAATAATGCAAGATATAGGCCTTGCAAGAATGAGGCCTATATCTTGCATTATTGTAATATTCATTCCTGATGATGTTGGTACTGTTTACCAACGAAAAGCTTTGAATATAAATAAATAATATTCTTGTATTTGAATAACCTATGTTGTTTTAGATTATTAAACAAGAAAACGTATTTTATATTTATATAAAACTAACCTTACACGGTTATATATAAAGTGTTGATCAATTAATGTGTTACAATTATAGGTTATATTTGAGACTTGATTATATGAATTCAAAAACATTTGATTACATATTTAATATATGATATACTGACTAAACAATCAAATATCTAGAATATTTGTGTATTATTACATATATTTGAAAAAGATATTTCAAACAACCCAAGATATATAATTGTTATCATTTCTAAAGTAATTATACTGAAGATTTTCATCTTTACAAATTAATACTGGAACAAATATTTTATAATATACAACCAGAAGCAGATGTTTACAATACAATACAGCCTATTTTATACTAATATATTCTAAAATGATTTCTATCAATAATTGTAATGTTGCCTTAACAAAAGACATTAATTATTTGAAAAACGTAAAATTCAACTAATGAATACAAATTGTAATACATACTTTAATATACAATGCATTATAAATAATATAATTGAGGCCTATATCTTGCATTATTGTATTATTCATTCCTGATGATGTTGGTGTTGTTTACCAACGAAAAGATTTGAATATAAATAAATAATATTCTTGTATTTGAATAACCTTTGTTGTTTTAGATTATTAAACAAGAAAACATATTATATATATATATATATATATATATATATATATATATATATATATATATATAAGAGAACTCACTATAAATTTGTATGAAAATACAGTTAATGGAAGTTTACGTTTTTAGCTCGGACTGTACTTGTCTTACTACATTCAAAATTAACATCACAGAATTCAAAATGTTTTATTGATGTGATGTAAATATTTGACATTTAAATTACTACTCAATCAATATCTTCAATAGTTAGGTTCTTGAAAAAGTTCATCACGGTCTAAAATAGCGCACTTTTAAACATATGCTTTAAAATAATAATTTTGGGTACTTATGTATTATACGGAGGCCACTAATATAGGTACGTAGTAATATTCTATAAATACAACCAAATCTATCTGACTGAATACTTAGGTAAATAAATTAACGTGGACCAACACGCAATTAACTGTGGAAAACACGCTTAAGTTAGATTATGTTAAGTTTATTTATTCACATTTTAGTTTGGACTACGTTTTTGGGCGCGCAGTAGCAACAGTGAACTACACTATGTCTAGACATGAATATACAAAGAATTAAGTCAGAATAGATTTGGTTGTAATTTTATACAAAATTACTACGTACCTTTATTACTGGCCTCCGTGTAATATGTAAGTACCTAATTTTGTTCTACAGTTTTACATTTACGAAAATCATGTGAAAATTCATAGTAGGCCTATTGTTAAAACCACAATTTTACACAATATAAATATGACAATACATTTATGGAATGTAATATTCGTATTTTCTCCTGTGCATACACAAACACAATAATGAAGTCTGACTTTAAAGAAGTCAGAATATTAATAACAAGCTGATTCTTAAAAGATGTTTATTTTATGTGTCATTTTATAGGCAAATTTAAGACTTTTACCAGTAAATTGTTATTAATAAATAATCATTATTCGAGAGTAATAGGCCTACAACATTGTAGTTTTCTTGGTATATTTGCAGAAAGGTTATTCAAAGCTTTAATTTTTTATAATTTCTGTTTTTGTTTTACAAAAACAAATATGCTTCTATAAATAAAAACCGAGATATTTCGTATTGCTTTAAAAGTCATGTTAGCAGTTGAAATGTAATTGTTAGTTGCTTTAGTTTTTTATAATTTCTGTTTTTGTTTTACAAGAACAAATATGCTTCTATAAATAAAAACCGAGATATTTCGTATTGCTTTAAAAGTCATGTTAGCAGTTGAATTGTAATTGTTAGTTGCTTTAATTTTTCATAATTTCTTTTTTTTGTTTTACAAGAACAAATATGCTTCTATAAATAAAAACCGAGATATTTCGTATTGCTTTAAAAGTCATGTTAGCAGTTGAATTGTAA
Organism: Prosapia bicincta; assembly: GCA_036971475.1. Classification (NCBI taxonomy): domain Eukaryota; kingdom Metazoa; phylum Arthropoda; class Insecta; order Hemiptera; family Cercopidae; genus Prosapia; species Prosapia bicincta. The sequence goes on along the minus strand of JBAIZL010000007.1, from coordinate 20,675,435 downwards.
TTGTTAGTTGCTTTAATTTTTCATAATTTCTTTTTTTTGTTTTACAAGAACAAATATGCTTCTATAAATAAAACCGAGATATTTCGTATTGCTTTAAACGTCATGTTAGCAGTTGAATTGTAATTGTTAGTTGCTTTAATCTTTCATAATTTCTTTTTTTTGTTTTACAAGAACAAATATGCTTCTATAAATAAAAACCGAGATATTTCGTCTTGCTTTAAAAGTCATGTTAGCAGTTGAAATGTAATTGTTAGTTGCTTTAGTTTTTCATAATTTCTTTTTTTTTTGTTTTACAAGAACAAATATGCTTCTATAAATAAAACCGAGATATTTCGTATTGCTTTAAAAGTCATGCTATCAGTTGAAATGTAATTGTTAGTTGCTTTAGTTTTTCATAATTTTTTGTTTTTTGTTTTACAAGAACAAATATGCTTCTATAAATAAAAACCCAGATATTTCTTATTGCTTTAAAAGTCATGTTAGCAGTTGAAATGTAATTGTTAGTTGCTTTAGTTTTTCATAGTTTTTTTTTTTGTTTTACAAAAACAAATATGCTTCTATAAATAAAAACCGAGATATTTCCTATTGCTTTAAAAGTCATGTTAGCAGTTGAATTGTAATTGTTAGTTGCTTTAGTTTTTCATAATTTCTTTTTTTTGTTTTACAAGAACAAAAAATATGCTTCTATAAATAAAAACCGAGATATTTCGTATTACTTTAAAGGTCATGTTAGCAGTTGAATTGTAATTGTTAGTTTTAGACCAAACGTTAGGTTACAAATAAAATGTGAGAAAATCTGTATATGTAGATGTACCCCATTGTGCCCCCTTTGCCACATGGCCCACAGTGCCTAATCAACCCAGAGAGTTTTCTCCTTCTTTACATAAACTGCCTATGATTAATGTTCTCAAAACTAACTGGAGTGTAAATAAACTGCAACATAGATGATGGGAATTAATTGTACCTAGATTTCTAAAGGTTGACTTCCTGTGCAAGAAAACCTTCTTTTACAGTCGGGGCTCGTGCGGACAAAAGGCAAGTCGCACCTTTTCTGTCACAAATTGCACCAAATTGATCCTCGGCCTCCACTGTTTACTGTAACAGCGCAACAATGCTCCGGCCAGCTGCTTAGTGTAGAGAATTACACGGTTGTTTGGCTTTCAAAGGGCTCTCCCTTAGACTGCCGGCGGTATTACACACCGCTCAGCGCAAACAAGATCTGCCTAGATTTATCGTCCCATATCCAGGCCTCTATTCACAGCGTATGATTTGTTTACAAGAAATCGTGTCGCCATAAACTTGGCAGTGTTTTCATTTACTGGCTTTAAAGGAAAACTGTCATGACTTTATGAGTAACTTGTTAAATTTATGGCTCGCCTCTAAAACACTGACTGTAATAATACGATCGTAGCGCCTCGGTTCGGTGAAGCCACAGTTCAAAGGGCCTGTTATCGTTGATCAAGAAAATCCTCCCATTATACTCAAGTTACTCTGTAGAAACCCATTTAAAAACAAAACATTTTATAAGTACCAAGAAAAAACTAATAAGAAATCGAATATTTGAAATTTCTGTTCTTGAATTTTGTAGTCCACTACATGAATCTTATTAATCACTTAAATAATAGCTTATGACTATCCGAACTTTGAATTTAGTAAATTTGTTAAAACTTACTGAGACAGAACGTTTTCGATCGCTATGTGCCGATCTTCATCAGTGTCTTCTGCTTGGAGATGTCGGGTCAAGCGGTGTCGGTTTTAAAGGTAGGTTTTCGATAGTATCAAAGAGTATGTGTGATTTGTATTGTGTTTGTTCGTTTAATATGTTTGTACTTTATGTTGTTGTGTGTCTGTAAATTTCATATTGTTCTAGTGTGTTGAGATGTGGTCCTTTTTTGTTGATGTGTAGGATTTCTAGGTTATGGTAAATATCTGTGTATTTGTGTCGTTTCTTTTATGTAATTGTAAAATGTTGAATTGGTCTTCTGTTTGTGCTCCTCGATTCTTTATTTAAAGCTGCGACCTGTTTGTCGAATGTACAATTTGTTACATTCGTCGCAGTTCAGTTTGTTTACGCCTGGTGCTTGTACGAGTAGTTTATCTTTGTTGTTGGGGTTATGTTGTATTTTGTATTGTAACTTGTTATAAGTTTTGTATGCTATTTTGTATCCTATTTTTTTAAATTTGCTGTCTATTTTGTTTGTTGTTTTGTTTATGAATGGTAATGTGATGTATTTGTTTTCCCTGTCTGTAGTGTTAACTTTAGTGTTTTTTTTGTATTCTGTACCATAGTTTGTCTATTATTGTGGTGTTGTATCCATTTGTGTATGCTAAATATTTAATTGTGTCTAGTTCTTTGTTTATGTTTTCGGTGGTCATTGGGACTTCTTTAAGTCTATGGAGCATGGATCTGAAGGCAGCGTGTTTATGTTGGATAGGGTGGTTTGAGGTGTTGTGGGCAAGTGTGTCTGTCGTTATGGGTTTCCTGTAGATGTTGAAGCTGTATTTGTGGCATTTTGTTATGGTTCGGTCGAGAAAGTTTAGGGATCGGTTGGTTTCAATTTCTGAAGTGAAGTGGAGTTTTGGGTGTATTTTATTAGTGTAGGTGAGGAGTTTTTCGCATTGACAAGAGTTGCCTCTGTATAGTGTTATATCATCGACGTATCTGTGCCAGTAAATAATTTTGTGTGCGTGTGTATTGTTTGTGAGTATCTTGGTGTTTTCTATGTGTTGTAGAAAAATTTCGCTCATATCACTACCGATAGGACTTCCCATGGGTAGGCTATCTGGTTGTGAATAGAAGTATGAATTGTGGGTGAAATTTTTATATTGAAATTTTTAGAAATTATCACACAAAAATTGTTGACATTGATTGTAAGGTTTTATAAAAGGTTGACATTACTAATTCTAGTACAAAACAACTCATTAAGTTAAACAAATTTAATAATAAGTAATTATCAAAACAACCCTAAATACATACATATTATACATATGTACTATTAAAACGTAAAATACATTTTATAAATATACCGCACTACCTTAAAGGTTTGCATCCAACAACCGCTGTCAGTAATTTCATTCAGTATTACGAAAGGGAACTTCAAGTGACAACACCTATTGGTCGATTATATTCTGTTTAAAATGTGGGTGCAGAAAAGCTTTTACAATTTGTAGTTAACTAGAGCTTTGCGAGTGAGAACAAACAATTTACCTAAGGAAAATATCAAGATGAGCGCTCGAATCTCAATGTACAACTAATTATTCAGATATGTACAACTAATTCACTCTTTTGATATTTGACTTTTTGTAATAACCTTTTTAAAAATTCCGCACATCATATACTTATTATTTTCTTTCTTTTGTTGTTAACATTATTTCTTAATTTATTCCTTTTTAAGAATTATTCTTGGTGCTATTTTGCACATCCTTGTAATTTCAGCCATTTCTCTTTACACATACTTTACTTTTAATTATATTGCTTTCTTCTTACAGCACTCTATCCACTATGTCTGTTCCATCTATATACTTTTCTCCCATCCAAACGGATTTTACTACTACCATAACTCTTATTTCCTACAATTACTTTAAAACAGTCTATTTTAAAACATCAAAACCTTCGAAGTGTGTATTGTGTTAGATACTTGGCAGATATTCATTTTTCATTTTTTAAATTTTATTTATAATTTTTTTATTCATTCATTATCTTCTTTAATATTCTCAATATTCATTTTTTCATCTCCTGAGATTTCCTTACGTGCTGTTTTATATTTCCATTAAATTGTCACTAACTTTACTGTAGTTTACCTTCCAAAATTCTTCTACACCAACACGCTCCAGTTATTCGTCCTTGATCCTATATCCTGTGAGCCCTTGTCCTACACACTATCCCTACTTACATTATATTAGGCCTAATGCGTTTTGATTCTATAATCTTTACGAGCTTGTTCTACTATCTTCATTTTGTCACATGTCCTCTTCAATATGTAAAACACCACACCGACTGTTCTCTACCAAATAAACGTTTTAGCTAGTTCAAATAGAGTAATAAAGTAAATATGCAAACTTTCACTTTTTATCACCTTACCATAAATAAGGATGGTATAAAGAGAAAGAAAGTTCGTTTAACAGCAATAATTGAAATTAAAGCATCATCGTAATAAATATAATTATTAGTAATAATAAAACAACAATAAACATACTATATAACAGTAGTGTGAACATTACCGCGGCAACTGTGTTCTATTAGTCACGGTAGGCCTAAGCTATAATAGTCCTGATACGGGTTTACTTAAGGGGGGCGCACTGCCCACTCGATGCCATAATTCCTCCTGTTTCATTAATAGAAAGCATCCTTATGTCCATATCTAGTCATACCTTATGTCTTCTACTTAAAACAGGTACACACGTCTTTACAACCCGAATAGAGGGTAGGTTTACTTCAGGCACGAACCTTGGGTGCCCTCATGTTTTATATCCCTAACCCTGTGAGCATATGTGTGTGTGTGTGTGTGTGTGTGTGTGTGTGTGTGTGTGTGTGTGTGTGTGTGTGTGTGTGTGTGTGTGTGTGTGAGTGTGAGTGTGTGTGTGTGTGTGTGTGTGTGTGTATGTGTGTGTGTGTGTGTGTGTGTGTGTGTGTGTGTGTGTGTGTGTGTGTGTGAGTGTGTGTGTGTGAGTGTGAGTGTGTGTGTGTGTGTGTGTGTGTGTGTGTGTGTGTGTTTATGTGTGTGTGTGTGTTTGTGTATGTGTGTGAGTGTGTGTGTATGTGTTAGGTGTATGTGTGTGTGTGTGTGTGTGTGTGTGTGTGTGTGTGTGTGTGTGTGTGTGTGTGTGTGTGTGTGTGTGTGTGTGTGTGTGTGTGTGTGTGTGTGTGTGTGTGTGTGTGTGTGTGTGTGTGTGTGTGTGTGTGTGTGTGTGAATGTGTGAGCGTACGTCCTATCTTAACTGATTAACATAAAGCACAAGATGTTTGTCCTACCAACCACTACGCCCTTGGCTACCTGAAGCAATAAAGCCTTGAGGAAATCCAGTTTCCCCACCACCCTTATTCATCCCTTTTCTACTTTATTAATTGCGGCACCTATCCCAGTTTCAACAATAGACCGTACACACTACATTAATATTCATTATGTCAGTTCCGAGTTAAGCCATTTGTCATGTTTTTTGTGCGCAATGGTTTAACATTTTTGGGCTAGTGGTCTGAGCTTCTACATTTCTTTTAATAGACAGCCCTCACGGCGGGCTCTAACAGTCAAATGTTACTCGTGGTTTATTTATTATTTATTACATCATTTAATGAAAATATTTACTGTTTTAAATAAATCCTAATAATTTTTAGATTATGTTACACAACGCAATGTTCACTGATATTTACAAGTAAGTGTTTATAGTAAACAGAAAAAAAAGAGTAGTAAAATTCCCCTACAAATATTTTCTTCTAACACAATTGTGTTATTTTTGTTTTCAAACCTTATCGCATAAAATAGCCGGCAGGAAAAGTGTTAATAAAGCCTATATTCAACGCCTTTAAAAATGGTTACCACCGTCTCATTGTTCCCTTTGTACGGGCCACATTGAGACAAAATATAATATTGTGTAAATATAATGAAACACTTTCAAATAGATTTATACGCTAGTTAAATACAAATATTATGTAAAGTAAAAAATATACCATATTAGCCAAAATAAAAACATTAATTACAAAATTAAACCTAAATTTATAAATTTAAAACTCAGACTTTTTCAAATTTCATAGAAATATAGAACGTTTTATCCGACGCTATTTGAATACCATTGTGTAGAGTAATTTTGTTTCTGTTTGTATTTTAAAACAATGTAAACAATTCTCGACACTGTTACATAATAGGCCTACCATTAGTTGTACACAATATGAAATGAATCGCTAAGATTTTTAAAAAATGACAATTGTAATAGGCTATAACATTTAAACAACTGCAAATATAAAACCAAATTTGTTGAAAACGTATAACATATAACACGGTATCCAATGGAATATATAAAATTTATGTCACAGATTGTCATATTAAAATTGTCAGATTTTATTATGTATATATAGGTCAAACTGAAAAATAACTAAAAGGTATAAATATATAAGTCTAAGCCTAAATAATACCAGGTCTTATCCAAATTTAAATAGTTTTTTCGTTAGACAGCATCATCATCTATGTCCAAAAGGTCGATCGGATTGGAGATCTGAATTAAATTTCCAACAATTTAAATAACTAAGCCTACTTTGGAGTCGTCCTAAGACACAGGCGATGATCCTCTAGTGGAATATAAAACTTTTATTTCTGGGAAATATTTAAACAAATTACCATTATTTTATAAATAATCGGTGACTAAAAAGATTCGCGTATGACATATACAACAACCCCTAAAAATATACAGTTGATAATATGGTATACAACTAACAACACACACACACACACACACACACACACACACACACACACACACACACACACACACACACACACACACACACACACACACACACACACACACACACACACACACACACACACACACACACACACACACACACACACACACACACACACATACACACATACACACACACACACACACACACACACACACACACACACACACACACACACACACACACACACACACACACACACACACACACACACACACACACACACACACACATATATATATATATATATATACATATATATATACAAATATATATATATATATATATATATATATAGAATAGGAAACTATTTTGTAATTTTAGTGCTATATTTAAATCTAAATAAAAATGTGGTTTTAAATTAATACATGCGAAATTTATCTTGCACAAAATGAATTCACCAAAGAACGAACCTGGTGTGTTACTTAATACACTGACTGAAAATTATTGCCGCTTTATTTAAAAATAAAACGAACACATAATCACACTTTAACTAAAACAAAAGCAAAATCATTTTGAAATATTCAGAACTGAGTTTAAGCCGTTCCAAAAGGATTTGTTCAGGCAGGCAGTGTGTACGTTTTGCAAAATCATTCCGTCGTTTGTCTCAGAGCGCGTGTAGCAGAATTAACTTTGTAAAGATGTACATAAAAGATGTAAATTTAATTAATAAATGCCCCAGCAGAGCGCAGTTACCTTATCCCATACTGTAGCTCTATGAAGTAGCTCGCGACACTTTATTACTATCATATCCGTATTACGACCCCCGCCCCTAACGGCTAACGATCATCTTATCGTTTACCCAGCTAATCTTCATACCAAACCCCTACCATTAGTCCACTAACAATAATCACACTAATATTACAGTAATTAGGATGCTGCAGCAGAGTTTTTGGAACTACCCTTCGTCCCCACCCGCTGTCCGAGCCTGGCATTAACACTGGATTCCATTAACCCCCTTCCCTTCTCTAAATTGTTACATTTAGCTTACATGAAAACTTGCATAACTGTGAACATAAAACAGGGACTTTTACGTTGTATTTTTTAGCTTTATTAAAGCAATATATCATGAGAAGGGTTATTACTTTTTCCTCTTACATGACTGTATTTTTTATTTTAAACGTGTTTTAAAAACGGACAATTATCTTAAAAATGTCTACGATATATAATCTTGATTAGACAATTATTTTCCTGAAGATGCTGCTACTATTTTATCGGCGAAAAGCTTTGAATAAATACATTCATTAAAAGTATTCTTGTTTTTGAAATATTTTTAATTTATTAACTAAATTACAAGAAAACATATAACCATATTTAATATAATATTATATATATATATATATATATATATATATATATATATATATATATATATTCACACCGTTATTCAATTTGTCTTTCAAAAAATTGTTTTTTTTATTTATACAAATATAGATTATTTTCCTAATATTGTATAGAAAAATTATACTTTAAAATATAAGGCTTTTATACTCATTTAAGTGCTCTTTATATTACCTTTATTTAATTTTTGTTTTTAGTTCTGCCATAAATAATATTTACCGCTCTGATCGGCGAAACAATCCTCATCATTATTAATCTCCGTTCTAACGTATGACGGAAGCTCGTTTAGATCAATTATTCTACAAATGACACATCCACAACCCTTCCATCAGGTGTGTCAGAAATATTTGGAGATCATTATCAAACCCGACCTAGGTAGCCACCTCCAAAAGTGGGATGGTTTGTCAGTATCTTTTGTGGGGAAAGAAATGCTCTTGGGACGAAGTGTACTTTATATAAAATTATGATGATGTAATAAAGTGGTTGAAAACAGCATTTTGATGCAATTTGGTCAATCTAGTACCAAAGAAACAGGAAAAAATGGCGAATAAAAATATTTACAGCGAAAAATGGGACTAAAGTTAAACCGTTTGAACTTCAAACAGTGGCAGGTTTTAAAATGAAACAACGTAAATTGTTCTTAGTATCTGAACAGTTTTACTATAAATAATAGCGTCTCGAAACATATTTTTCATAATAACATCATACATTTTATCTTAGCAAACAAAACAAATCACGGAATCTTTTCATTATTTATTATCCTTTGGTAGGTCTATAGATTCAAAGGATTATTTTACCACGTGCTTCGCCACAACAAAGCAAAGGTTGAATATAATCTTATTGCCAGTGATTTAAATTAATTTCATCTGTTCCCAGTGTGATAACTAAAACTTTGAAATTCGATTTCAAGAAACCCCAAGCACTCCCATAACCAATAAAATGAGCTGATTTTTTCTCAGAAATGAGATTTGTGTGATTTAAGCAAATTTTGTTATGAAATCTCATAGAAAACAGCAATTCCTAGGTAAGACAAAGGTAGACTATTGATGAACCATTATTAAGCATTAGTTAATAATTGATGTACCTTCTTAATGGTAACGGAGCTGTTTGCAAAATTAGACCATATATTTTAATAAAATTTTCGAAGTAACAGAAAAAGGTTTCAACTAGAGATCAATTTAATGATTGTTTTGAGAATTTTAAATGTTTATGTTTTACTTTTATTTTAATAAGTTTACTCTTAAAATCAAATATGCTTTCTTTCGTCTTCATTACTGAAAAACCTGTCCTTCAGTATTGTCTAAATTTGCTTCCCAAATGGCAACTCAGCTGTTTGAGAAATATTCTTGGGTAATAACTCGACAAAGTTCTCGACCACACGGAATGTTTTTTCTTATCTACATATGATAGTTAGAAATACATTCTAAACAAGAAACGACTGCTTTAAGTACTGCAAATAATAATTAGTAGCTAAAGTTCCAACAAATTTAAACATAACCCTAATATAGGCTTCCCAACTCACATGAAACTGTATGTACTAGACTTTTTTTTTTATAACACAAACCATTAATTATTCCTATAACAAAATGCAGCTATTTTTAAAAGGTAGGCCTATGTTGTAGCATACAACATAGTGTAACAAGCAAGGCACTCCAATCGGGATGTATGACGCACTGCTTTCACTCTAGAGCGGCTTCAAAAGTACCTCGCTTCGTAAGTGCTAGAACCTTTAACAATTACTATAAGGAAATTACTGGAAGCGGCAAGTCGTGATTGAGCATACACAACAGTTTCATTGTTCTAGAACCTTCTAGTAGAAGAAATTACTAGACGCGGCAAGTCGTAATGAAGAATTGGTTAAGCATGAAGAAGTCAGTGTTTACGTTTGGAATGTACTGAAGAGAGTCAAGCTTTAGAAACAGAGTGACGGAAACATTTTAGTGTAAATGTACTATGAGGTAACTCAGAATTTATCGTTAGAGATAATTTAAACAGTGTTTAGACGTTTTTATAAATAAACAAATAAATAACTGCACACGAATTCACAAAACAATATACTTTATTATCATACACGTTGCAATGATTTATGTCATCATCATCAGTGACAGTACAACAAATTTACAATTGCAATTCACAACTTACAAATGTTTTTATAAATATTAAGTATGTAAAAAATACTACCCATAAGTGTGTTCAATTAATAAATATTAACTTAGCCAAAATTTAATAATAAATACACAAAAACCTCTGAACCACAAACTTTCTTTTTTTACCCTTTTGTACATTTCAATTACCAAGTAACCATCCTCAGAGGGATAACATACAAAGACTGGGGTGAGTCTTTGTATGTTATCCCTCTGAGGATGGTTACTTGGTAACTGAAATGTACATAAGGGTAAAATAAAGAAAGTTTGTGGTTAAGAGGTTTTTGTGTATTTATTATTAAATTCAACCGCAGTACGAGTATATTCCTAATAAATAGTAATTAGCCTAAATTTGCCTTATAAACTATTGAACACCTGCAAGAACGAAATAATACTTACGAAATGACCGGTTAGGGTTTGGTTTAAAAAAACAATAGAATGTTTACTAACTTTACCATTTACCTCAGTAATGGCAAAAGGTTAAACTTCATTTAAGACCCTAGAACTTTGTTTAAAGGCAATTCTGTATAACCTTGAGATTTCCTAGTAATTCAGAGCGCTATGTTACACTACATGAATATCACTGCATTGTAATATATAAAGGTTAGAATAAACTTCGTTAAAAAACACAATAATAAGTTTATCAACTTATACCTCGTTAACTTCTCACTGGGCTTAGCAAGTGGAACCTGTATCTCAACCGGATACGTTGTAGGTATATTTTAGTAGTACTGCTGTCTAAACAAACTAAATTTATACAGAAGTGAGCATAAACCTATCTTAAAGGTAACACGTTGGTATGTTTTTATGTAGGCATATTCTATTGTAGCATAAAATAGAACTATTTTCTATAAAATAACATTTACCTTATAAAATTATAGGTTTGCAGTACATTGAGGTTATGTTTCAACTTTTCAAGCGATAATTTCTTTACGTGCGGTGAACAAAACACGTGATTAAATTATTGCTTTCGCGTCACGCTATTTCTGAAACCCATACCTTACAGCAGGGGTTCTCAACCTTTTAGGCTCTGAGCCCCCCTTTACACTTTGGTGTGAGGTCACGCCTCCCTTTACGGATTAAGTTAATTTAGACTTATATATGACTTACATTATGTTTGAGTAAAATTACTTTGAACTTAGGCTAGACATACTCTAGTAAGGGTAAGGAATATAAAATCATATTTGCTCAAATACAAATTTTATTTACACAAATCATCGAAAAAATCACAACAAAATATCAATAATGTAACCAGAAAAATGTTCGCTACTTTTGTAGTGCTAGTGTGAGGGCTGGCACTGTTTCTCGTTAACTATTTTCTGTATGTTTGGATGAAATTTTTACAAAGAACACCGCAGGTCACTTTTCACATCTAGTCTGGCTTGATATTTAGATTTTATATTAGCCAGGGCTGGAAATCCTGTCTCGCATAGATAAGTTGATGAAAATTGTACAAGCAACTTGACTGCCTCCATTGCTACTTCTGGGCAAACAGGAAGATATAGTAGCCAGAAATCTTCGAGATCCATGTATGGGAAATCCAATTTAGCTTTGGAATCACATTGAAAATCAATTGTTTGTTCTTGAATGTGATCAGGAAGTATATCAATGTTGATTTGAAAGGGGTCTCTTGTTAACTTGAATTCTCAGTTTTCCGAGCTTATATCTGGGAAATAGGCTCCGATTTTGTTCTTCAGAGACAACAAATGCTCAAATATTAGGTCCTTCATTTCATTCACTAGGTCTTTTGGAAGACTTTGGGTACCATCGAGGAGGTTGTTTAATTTTGGAAAGGAAGAAATGTTCGGCTGCGAAATGTGCAGGCGGCGTTGCCAAAGACCCATCTTCTCAGAAAAACTCTCAATTGAATCATAGTTCTTCAAAGTACTTTTCTGACCTTGTATGTTTAGGTTCAGAAGATTTATTGTTTCGAAAAAGTCTGACAAATATACCAGGTAAAAGATAAATTTGTAATCTGTAAATTTCTTGTACAGTTCTTCACTTGAACTCATCAAAAAGATTTCAACTTCTGATTTCAAGTTGAACAATCTTGCAAGCATATTACCTTTGGACAACCAACTAAATTCGGTGTGAAAGAGAAGTGTTTCTTGATCCACTATTCAGTTCTTGACACAACACTCAAAAAAGTCTGGTGTTCAAAGCACTGGATTTGACATGATTCATTACTTTAACTGCTAAGTTCAAAGCAGCGTTAAGTGATTCAGGGAGAGTCTGGTAAGCCAAAGGTTGTCTGTGGATGATCAATGGGATCCAATTATTTTAGGGTTTTTTTTCTTAGCCAATTCAATAAATCCTGATCGGCAACCTGTCAAAGCTTGAGCTCCATCAGTACATATTCCAATAACTCTCCCAGGGAAGTTCATTAGCTTCTAAAATGATTGAAGAGCAGAAACTATATCGACTGCTTTAGTTGTTGTTTAAAGATTTTTTGAAAACAGTATTTCTTCAAGGAATTTCTTTTCATCTATATATCTACAGTAAAACAACAACTGCACTTGTTTTGAATTGTCTGTTGTTTCATCGCACTGCAATGCAAAGAATGGGGAGTTTTTTAGCTTTTGCACCAGTTTATTTTTGAAATCAATAGCCATGTCATCAATTCTACGTTTGACTGTATCGTTAGATAAAGAAGTTTTGGCAACTTTATTGTAGCTGTCTTCACCGAGCATAGTACTACAAGCAGTAAGCAAACAAGGTTTTATGAGTGACTCACCGATTGTGTGGGGTTTCTTGTCTTTAGCTATCAACAAGGCAATTTTGTAAGCAGCTTCAACGGCTTTTTCAATTTCCATTCGAAAACTTCCACTGGAATCATTCTTTTAAGGCAACTACGCCCCGCCGCGCTATTAATAAACAAAAGCCCTGCTATGCTGAGTCACAGCTATTTTCTTACGCCTGGACAGACGCTCACTTACATTTTATTGAGTAAAGAAATAGAGCTTTATAGCTCTATTAGGCTATAAAGAAATTTCAATGATTGTGTGTTTGTGTCCAACATCAAATTCAATTTTTTAAAAAATTTGTTGACGCCTCCCCAGGGGGGCGCGCCCCTCAGGTTGAGAACCGCTGCCTTACAGCATATACCTTACAACATATGATTTCATGTAACAGCTGATTTTGTGTTATAGGTTATGTTGTTAAACCGCCGTTTTACACGTATATTAGTACTAAACAGTTTTGATCGCATAATAAATATATTAATTAATTCATTTAAATTTTGATAAATATCAATAATTTTATTAAATATAACGCTATTAATAAGTTATGTATTTTTATGAAAGGAAAACTCTTTTAGGCCAGACTTTTTAAAGAACTGATTTGAATTGAATTTGTTAATAGAATTTGTATTCAGTAAACATCTGTAAATGTTTTCTTTACTACCCACATTACATTATTATTAACTACAATACCAATAAATATTAGTCTTTATTGAATACATTTCTCAAATAAAGATGTAAAAATTGAATGAAAAATTTATAAATTCATAACTTTGGAGATTTTTGTTGAAACGTTTGCAGACTATTAGCTTTAATTTTTTATAACTTCTGAAACCCCCCTCGAGTGCCAGAACCAAATTTTTAAAATTTTAACTGCTACTAAGCGCTTGCAACAATTAAAATAAGTTGCTTATTGTAATCATCTTGAAATCACTGATTAAACTATAATTAATTAATGCGTAACTAAGAGAATACTTGAGAGCCTATTGAGAGGCTCATTGAAATAAAAGAAACGATTGTTTCGGAACGCGTCAGCTAGTAAACTCTTAAGTATTCACTTAGTTATGTATTAATTAATTTTAGTATAGTTAAAATATGTTGTTACTTCTTTTAAATGCATAGACCCTATTAGAGTAACAAGTGGAAACGAAAAGTGCGATTTATGGCCGCACTTTCCTAAGTATTGTCTATGGCTTTAACTTCTATGTCCAACCGTAGATTCATGTAGCCTACTAGAATCATGCATTACGTTTTTTGGTTCCCGAACAGCTTATCATGTATAACTGCTTGACCCACTCAAACCTATTCAATTAATAGATATCCGGAAATATTTCAGATGCGACAGCTTCATGTGCCTCTAGACAATAATTGTAAGGACCAATTGTAATAGGCCATAAAAATGCTAGCCATTGTTGCAACGCAACAATGGAAACTGTTGAGAGTGGAGAGGAAGGGCGGAGCTACCATAGGGGAAAGAAGGGGGAGCAATGTGGCCCTATTATATAGACGTGCTCGTATCGACCATTATTAAAGCGGAGTTTAATAAGAATAGCTTAACCGGTTCCGATACCTTTTGTCGTTAGATAATAACAACTGAAGAGTAAATAATACAAGAATTTAGTATTTGTCGTTATAAGGGGTGTCACATAAGTCCTGACCTTATGACAACTGTTATTTATTGGGCCCAAATGGAGTGGAAATTAAAGATTACCAAACGCAGCAAAACCTGAGCGACCTAAATATTTTAAAATACTTAGAGTTTTTGTAATACATAAATTCGTATAAAGAATACAGTATGCATTGTGCAGAACAATAATTCTGACACAATGGTAACGTTAGAACTAATGCAATTGACATTAGGTTATAAAAAAATAAACCAATAATAGGTAATTTTCAAAGTTACATACGATTTAACGCTTATGTAAATTTCGATGACGAATTCATCGTAATACAATAAAGTTACAAAAAGCTGGTTTGTTATTGTTCTTAATTTCCCTAAATTTTACGAATTTTTAGGTTTATTTATACTTTTATACAGATTACTACTTCTAATTTAATTTGGCGTTTGGATTAATACCAAGTCAATGGTTTAATAATTTGTAAGACGGCGATAAGTTTGAAAAAAATATTGTCTTCCGGTAGACATTGTGTATAGCCTAATATTAAAGAATGTATACTAAAATCAAGTAGCCAATTTTGATTCGATATCTGATTTTATCTTACGTTCTTTGTCTTGATTTATTTTGAGTCAAATCAAGTGATAAATTTTAGCTCGTTATCTAATTTTTGCCTTTTTGGATTGGTTAACTTCAAGTCAAATCAAGTAACAAATATTTACTCCAAATTTTTTTTTGCCTTCTTTGTTTCTGTTGATTAACAAAGTCAAAACTAGTAAAATGTCTTTACTCTAAATCTGACTTTTGTACTAGGTTATTTGTCTTATTTATTTTGAATCAAATCAAGTAATCAATTTTAACTCGATTTCTAATTTTTGTCTTCTTTGTATTGGCTAACTCAAGTCAAATCAATGCAAACATTTTTACTCGTTATCTTTTTTTTGTTTTCTTCGTATTGATTAACTTTAAGTTAAAACTAGTAAAATATCTTTACTCGAAATCTGATTTTTAACTAGGTTATTTGTCTTCTTTTATTTTGAGTTAAATCAAGTAACAAATTTAAACTAGATATCTAGTTTTGGTCTTTCTTTATTTTGAGCCGAATCAAATAAACATTTATAATGTCTAATTTTTGTCCTAAAATCTGGATTTATCAATTGAAACTCCCACAGTCACTGTACAAGCAATAATGAGCTATTACAACCCTCGCTTACATAGCATGAGGGGCTATCTTACAAGAAGGTTCAGGATAATGCCGTGATGTTGTGTTAAATTACGCGTCGTTTACAATGAGCCATTCCGCCGTGAGACTTATGTGTACAGAGGAATGAGTAAAGTGGAATAGGGTGCTTAAAGATTCATTGTGTACCCCCTGAATTAGCACTAAAACCGGCCCTTGAATTTACCGTCACTGTTAAAACAATTTTATGAACCGTAAACGTAAAATTCACGTTCTTTTACGTCGAATAAAGCATTTACGCTCTCCTCTTTGAGATGATTTAATAACCATGTTTCAGCTGTAACAAATTTAATAACCAATTGCAAAGTGTCTCCGACGTACGTAAAACCAGCTTTACTAGACTCGAAGGTCATTTATGAAATCATTTTCTAGGTTAATTAGTTCCTGACACTAAGGGTTTCACGACAGTTATCCATTGAATACCTTAATATACTTAACGAATAAAAATAATTAAATAAGAGATATTAGTTTGTGCTGTATTATTCACATTATAGTCTAAAATCATACAAACTATGTAAAACAAATTTTAAACAGAAATAATAATATAGGCCTATATATAGTCTCTCTCTCTCTCTTTCTCTCTCCCTATAGATATATATATATATATATATATATATATATATATAAATATATAGGGCCTATATAGTCTCTCTCTCTCTCGCTCTCTCTCTCTCTCTCTCTCTCTCTCTCTCTCTCTCTATATATATATATATATATATATATATATATATATATATATAGAGAGAGAGAGAGAGAGAGAGAGAGAGAGAGAGACTATATAGGCCCTATATATATATATATATATATATATATATAGTCTCTCTTTCTCTCTCTCTCTCTTTCTCTCCCTATATATATATATATATATATATATATATATATATATATATATATATATATATATATATATATATATATATATATATATATATAAAGAACAAAAGTCAAAATACAAATACAAGAAATATATTTGAATTTACAATTCAAAGCTTTTCGTTGGCTAACAGTACCAACATCATCAGGAATATTTTGACTTTTGTTCTTTATTAATACACAAGAAAACATATTGCGATTTTATATATATATATATATATATATATATATATATATATATATATAAATATAAAACAACATAAGTTGTTCAAATACAAATTTATTAATTTATATTCAAAGCTTTTCGTTGGTAAACAGTACCAACATCATCAGGAATGAAAAATACAATATTGCAAGATATAGGCCTAAAACATATGTTAAATTAGAAATAGAATTGTTGCTAAATTTATACAAATTGCCAAGTTTATTTTGTTGCTGTAACATTATAGACATTGAATATGGTATCAAATTTAGAATGTATTTGTATTTGTTCTTTTATTAATTTGTTTTTTATTATTGTATTTATACATTTAGAATGCTTCATATATATTCCTTCGTAATACTTTATTAATTTCTTTTATAAGTTTCATATTTTCAATATTTGGAAATTGGTGATTATTATTAATACAATGATTTGCAAAATTTGATTTATATATTTCTGGATTTATATAAGCATTCAAATGTTTTTTATATATAGTTCAGCATCCACTTTGACCTCCTTTGTTTGTATATTACTTTTAACATTTAATAACTTACCTTTATAGTTTTCATGTCTAATATACATATGTTCATTCTTTTCTCATTGTTTTACTTTAAAAATTTATTTTAAATGCAATTTAAATAGCTTTTATAGTTATTTTTCATTTGTTAACATATCCAAGAGTAAAATCTCCTCCCTCTGCCTGAAAACAATTAGCTTTTTTTATAATAAAAAAAACTGTTAATAATTACGGAATAATACGGCTATGATGTTAGAATTAGTGTTCTACATTTTATATGAATAATGTAATATTAATAAAACGTTTTTAAAGTCAATTCCTCTTAGGTCAACACAGAAAAAGTTTATTTTAGTTACTTTTTAATTAATAATTACAATTATATAAATAAAGTAACACAACCTATACGCTAAAACAGCTGCTCAACTACATAACCTATAACATAAAATCAGCTGTCTTATGAAATCATATGTTATCACTTAGTTTAAGACGAATGAGATGAAATAAGTATATTGCATACCTTGCCCCTTTCGTTAAACGTTTTTCTTCCATCAACTCATTAAATTTAACTAATGAATTAATATTTGAAAAAATATTAACATCAAGTATCATCCACTACAACTTTAAACAAATGTTGGAGTTTGAGTGGATGAATAAAATGTATTTTATTAAACATTAAAAATTTGAACAAGAGTTATGTATTGGGAGAGTGTCAATTAATAGAAGGAATTGAATAATATCGGATTAACAGTTTTGTGCAGACATAATCATTTAGATACATTTAACAGTTTCCACGATCCGGTATGAGATTACCTTTACTATAACTGCTCATCTCATTGAACACAAAATATACGAGTACATTAAAGATATAACGATCGCTCGTACTGTATATAATATGGGTATTAACAGGGGGTGGGTAGAACATTAAATGAAGCTTATCATTAAAGGCGAGCAAATGTAACGGCTCATTTCTGGAAATTGTGCTCAAGAAAGGCTTAAATATGTCAGTATTATGGGTTTAGAGCTATAGTTAAAAGCTCCCTAGCCTATAAACTATGACATCCTCTTTACTCGTTATAATAAAATACGTTGTCCTTCGTGTTCACGCAGTCAGCTGCTTAACTGCACTTATTTACATACTGTTTAGCATTATTACAAGTAGAAGACATTTTATTACGATACATAGGCCTATATGGGATATGTTAATAATTCGAATCCTATTATAAATGTGAGGAAGGGTGTGTTTTGGATGTAGTAAGATGTATAACATTTCAGAAGGATACGATATGGCTGGAGTAGGCTATAATATGTAACATTTGGGAGACATTCTAATAAGGAGAGTTATGGATGGAGGTAAATATTTAAACATTAACTAGGATTCGAGAAAGGATATGCTATGGGCGTAGTAAATTGTGTAACATTTAGCTAGGAT
This sequence comes from Prosapia bicincta, assembly GCA_036971475.1. Taxonomy (NCBI): domain Eukaryota; kingdom Metazoa; phylum Arthropoda; class Insecta; order Hemiptera; family Cercopidae; genus Prosapia; species Prosapia bicincta. Next base: position 20,656,878 of record JBAIZL010000007.1, on the reverse strand, counting down.
TTTAGATAGGGTGAGCTATGGGTGGAGTTATACATTTAAACATTAGCTAGGATTCGAGAGAGGATGTGCTATGGGCGTAGTAAATTGTGTAACATTTAGCTAGGATTCTATAAAGGGTGAGCTATGGATCGAGTTAAACATTTAAACATTAGCTAGGATTCGAGAGAGGATGTGCTACCGGCGTAGTAAATTGTGTAACATTTAGCTAGGCTTCTAGAAAGGGTGAGCTATGGGTGGAGTTATACATTTAAACATTAGCTAGGATTCGAGAGAGGATGTGCTATGGGCGTAGTAAATTGTGTAACAATTAAGCAGGGTTCTAGAAAAGGTGCACCATGGACGTAGGAAATTATGTAACATTTAGCTAGGATTCTAGAAAGGGTGAGCTATGGATGGAGTTAAACATTTAAACATTAGCTAGGATTCGAGAAAGGATGTGATAGTAGGTTGTGTAACAATTAAGGAGGGTTCTAGAAAAGGTGCACCATGGACGTAGGAAATTATGTAACATTTAGCTAGGATTCTAGAAAGGGTGAGCTATGGATGGAGTTAAATATTTAAACATTAGCTAGGATTCGAGAAAGGATGTGCTATGGGCGTAGTAAATTGTGTAACATTTAGCTAGGCTTCTAGAAAGGGTGAGCTATGGGTGGAGTTATACATTTAAACATTAGCTAGGATTCGAGAGAGGATGCGCTAAGGACGTAGTAAGTTGTGTAACAATTAAGCAGGGTTCAAGAAAAGGTGCACCATGGACGTAGGAAATTATGTAACATTTAGCTAGGATTCTAGAAAGGGTGAGCTATGGATGGAGTTAAATATTTAAACATTAGCTAGGATTCGAGAAAGGATGTGATAGTAGGTTGTGTAACAATTAAGGAGGGTTCTAGAAAAGGTGCACCATTGACGTAGGAAATTATGTAACATTTAGCTAGGATTCTAGAAAGAATGATCTATCGATGGAGGTAAATATTTAAACATTAGCTAGGATTCGAGAAAGGATGTACTATGGGGATAGTAGGTTGTGTAACAATTAAGGAGGGTTCTAGAATAGGTGCACCATTGACGTAGTAAATTATGTAACATTTAGCTAGGATTCTAGGAAGAGTGATCTATCGATGAAGGTAAATATTTAAACATTAGCTAGGATTCGAGAAAGGATGTACTATGGGGATAGTAGGTTGTGTAACAATTAAGGAGGGTTCTAGAATAGGTGCACCATTGACGTAGGAAATTATGTAACATTTGGCTAGGATTCTAGAAAGAGTGATCTATAGATTTAGGTAAATATTTGAAAATTAGCTAAGATTCGAGAGAGGATGCGCTATGGACGTAGTACTTACTTTACTTTATCCAACGCCCATCCGTGGCTGTTCTGCCATTCGACGTCGAGCCTCCCCATATAAATGACTATATTCTGCGGTGTTGGGGGCATAGGAAGAGATGTTCGCCGTCCATTCTTCCTACATGGCATAGGGGGCAAGTGTCTTCATCTGCTATGCCGATTCTATGTAGATGGGCTTGAAGGTAGTCGTGCCCCTTCAAAGTGCGGAAATGGGCCACGGATACGTGTCTTTCAATGTTACGTGGTATTTTGTCAGTTGCTAGGCTCGCCCACTTCCTTCCTTCGCTTTCGTTCCTTAACTTCCCGTTAGTTAGGCGTGAAACGGTGATATCATTGTGGCTACAGGCGGATCGCCGGGATTGAGTCTGCTATGGACGTAGTAAATTGTGTAACAATTAAGTAGGGTTCTAGAAAAGGTGCATTATGGACATAGGAAATTATGTAACATTTAGCTAGGATTCTAGAAAGGGTGAGTTAAGTGAGGTTGAGTTTAGATTCTATGGATGGAGTTAAATATTAAAACATTAGCTATATTTAACTATTATTTACTAATAAAAAAATCATCTAATCTAAAAACACTAGAGTAATATGTAATTTACAAAAACCAGCATAACAGAAAATAAAAACCAAATAAATAAACAATCCAAATCAACATTTTTTGATCATATTATAGAAAACCTACCTCAAAAATCGCTGTTGCCGAACTTAACAACCTAAACTCTGACAACTATTACAGTAGGCCCACTAGTGCAATAGTATAAATGCTTTCTAAATTTACTTAAAGTTATAAATTCAGCAATCCATTTATAAAGTTTAAATCTAAAGGTTTCGCTGACAGTCATGGTCAATAAATTTTAAAATCTCTTAAACGGCTAAGAGATTGTTTTTTTACGTTATGCTCATTGTGTATCCAAAATATTTGTTATTGTAAAGAAAATAAGGAATTTTACTTAAGTTAGAATAGGCTATGGAAAGTTATGTCAAAGGAAATAAATATATTTATGAAGGGAATACAGTAATTTTATAATTTGTGCTTTACACTCAGGCTAGATTTGGTAAGCTATTACGCATAGAAGAGCGAAACAAAAGCAACATGTAAAACTTGACCAAAGATAACGATGAGGCCAGAGTGAAGAGGCTAATCCTAAACCGTCTGTAAAGTGATACATCCATTCAATGATATCCCCCTTTAACCTAATTAGAGGCCATTAAGGCACAGAATCGCCGAGCCCCGGCACAGCGTGACGACCGCTTCTCGTCCGTACGTCCTCGCCGCTCTCCCCGCAATGCAATCGCGACAATGACACGACTCTCATTAATATCGCATCAAAACAAAATGGCCGCGCGGTCACAAAAAGCGATGTTTATGTCTTTATTCGCGCGAACAGACATTGATGTATGACGTCCGATCGTGTTATCCAACCGACATCATTAAAAGCCATCGGGCTCAATCAATAACCGACTGACAGATCGGGACCGCAACCATTCGCAAGTAACAACACAACAAAACACAGTTTGCTGATGGATTGATTGCCTCTGCTGATCACACCCTTGCCGGGCCGCTCAGCAACCCCCCGTACTCATTACGTTATTCTATGTTTTTTTTAAACTTATTATATACGGTGGAGCTTTTGTTAAGAAACGTGACTCTACAAAGCCTGTGGGACCCCCGAACACGAAACCAGGAAGTACATGCTTGTGTCTCTATTCCCAGATTAAAGGGAGAAGGTTATCCCAGATTACAGGAGAAGGAGAAAACCCGACAATCTTATCTGCAACAAACAGAATACAAAATTAGAATAACAATTTTAAACATTTTATAATTTTAGAATAATTATAAATAATAGTCTAGTACCAAATTTTTAGAATTTGTGTTTCTATACTCACTGATGATGATAACTTTGTCGTTGAAACGCGTATAAGAAAATTAATTATTATTTGTGAGTTGGTATTAGTTATAGTTTATGTATTACCTTTTCCAACAAACTGATTTAAATTTTGCAATTCATGTTTATTTCAACACTCAAGATAACTATTGAATAAAAGATAAACCGGTTGAATATCGAGTCAAAAGTTTATTTATTTTGTGTAACGTTTTGACAACTAATTTGTTGTCCTTATCAAGCCAGTAATGCTATTAAAATCAAAGCACTTACATTTAGAGTTTAAATAAGTAATGCCAGGCACAACATCAAACATCCAACACTTCACCAAACATTTTCTTAGATTTATATCTCTGCTAACTTGTCTTTCCGCACAACTATAGCTCTGCTAACTCGTCTTTCCGCACAACTATAGCTCTGCTAACTCGTCTTTCAGCACAACTATAGCTCTGCTAACTCGTCGTTCCGCACAACTATAGCTCTGCTAATTTGTCTTTCAGCACAACTATAGCTCTGGTCATTTTTCTTTCCGCACAACTACAGCTCTGCTAACTCGTCTTTCTGCACAACTATAGCTCTGCTAACTCGTCTTTCCGCACAACTATAGCTCTGCTAACTCGTCTTTCTGCACAACTATAGCTCTGCTAACTCGTCTTTCTGCACAACTATAGCTCTGCTAACTCGTCTTTCCGCACAACTATAGCTCTGCTAACTCGTCTTTCTGCACAACTATAGCTCTGCTAACTCGTCTTTCTGCACAACTATAGCTCTGCTAACTCGTCTTTCTGCACAACTATAGCTCTGCTAACTCGTCTTTCCGCACAACTATAGCTCTGCTAACTCGTCTTTCTGCACAACTATAGCTCTGCTAACTCGTCTTTCCTCACAACTATAGCTGTGCTAACTTGTCTTTCCGCACAACTATAGCTCTGGTAATTTTCCTTCCTGCACAACTACAGCTCTGCTAACTCGTCTTTCTGCACAAACATAGCTCTGCTAACTCGTCTTTCCTCACAACTATAGTTCTGCTAATTTGTCTTTCGGCACAACTATAGCTCTGCTAACTCGTCTTTCTTCACAACTATAGCTCTGCTAATTTGTCTTTCCGCACAACTATAGCTCTGGTAATTTTCCTTCCTGCACAACTACAGCTCTGCTAACTCGTCTTTCTGCACAACTATAGCTCTGCTAACTCGTCTTTCCGCACAATTATTGCTCTGCTAACTCGTCTTTCCGCACAACTATAGCTCTGCTAACTCGTCTTTCCGCACAGATATAGCTCTGATAACTCGTCTTTCCGCACAACTACAGCTCTGCTAACTCGTCTTTCCGCACAGCTATAGCTCTGTTAACTCGTCTTTCCGCACAGCTATAGCTCTGCTAGCTCGTCTTTCCGCACAGCTATAGCTCTGTTAACTCGTCTTTCCGCACAGCTATAGCTCTGTTAACTCGTCTTTCCGCACAGCTATAGCTCTGCTAACTCGTCTTTCCGCGCAGCTATAGCTCTGCTAACTCGTCTTTCCGCACAGCTATAGCTCTGTTAACTCGTCTTTCCGCACAGCTATAGCTCTGCTAACTCGTCTTTCCGCACAGCTATAGCTCTGTTAACTCGTCTTTCCGCACAGCTATAGCTCTGCTAACTCGTCTTTCCGCACAGCTATAGCTCTGTTAACTCGTCTTTCCGCACAGCTATAGCTCTGCTAACTCGTCTTTCCGCACAGCTATAGCTCTGCTAACTCGTCTTTCCGCACAGCTATAGCTCTGTTAACTCGTCTTTCCGCACAGCTATAGCTCTGTTAACTCGTCTTTCCGCACAGCTATAGCTCTGACTTTGAAGTAATATATTATTCTTATATATATATATACTTCTACTTATATTACTCATTCGTTATTTATATTCTATTTGAATAACTCCTTGTAAAAATAATTTTATCACGGTTCTAGATATTGATTTTTAAAAAAACTTCAATGCCTTATAATCTACGACTTTAATTGTCGTTAAAATTAAATTTATAAACAATCATAAAACGTGTCAGTAACAATCTTTCAGAGTTGTAATTAATTTTTAATCACAAGGATTTTCACCCTTGAACTTGAAACTCTTTTCTATCAAACAATTTAAAAACACTATCATATTTTAACGGTAAAATATTGATTAATTTGTAAAAGGGATGAGCGGCATAACTCCTCCGCCGAAACATACAACAGTTGCTGTCTACCGCTGATAACGTTGCCTCTGACTGAGGTGGTTTATATTAACCATGTTTCCAATTGACATAACCACTTACTGCAGCCTTCAGTTGTGGTCAATCCGCAACCGTTCCCTATAATCATAAAAGCCTACTATCAACTGGTTATTTATATAATGATCATATTAAGACTCCTCATAAAAATTATAAACCATTATTGTTTACCTGCCATTTTATAATTTGGTTTTACAACCATTCTTCTACTGAAATCCCCAAATATCTAGATAATGAAACAGCTAAAATTTTAATCATGTAGGCCTAATCATTTTAAACCATTTAATATTTTCCCATCATTTAATAAAAAAATCTAAGAAATGGTGTAATACAGAAAAGTGTTCTTGCCATTCAACTTATTTCTTCTAATAAAAATTTGCATTTTTTAAAAATAAGCAGTTATTAACAATTTAATTAAAATTTATTTAACTTGATATTATTATGGTATTGGTATTATGTTTACTTCTACCTGTTATATTTATATATTTTTTTTTTAAAGAGACCAACTTTTCTGTTTTATATTTCGTCGACTTGCTGTCCATTTCTCTTTATATAATGTTCATATGTCGTGATCAATCTTGTACAGTTTACACTTTAATTTTACACTTTAGTTTCTTACTTGAACTTGCCACACCTTACACTTGCTACTTTCAGTTTTTCTGGTCTCTTATTTCCTATTTCTAACACAAATTTATTCATAGCAACATCTGAACTTTGCATGTGGACAAAGGCAATAATTCATTAATAACGGACGCAACCAACGTACGAAAACGCAGTTAACCTATTTATGTGTTTTAATAAATAAATCAGCTTAATCAGTGAGCAGGCCTATAACCATACAAATTCTAAACTATAACTATGGTAATACAAAATAAAAGACACACAAAACTCAAAAATTATTCATTCATTAACTCAGATGCATTTCAATGACAAAGTCATCATCATCAGTGAGTGTTGCTGCTACAAACTGAAGTTGTAAGCTGTAAGTTAGAGTTTGTAGTAGCAACACTCACTGATGATGATGATGACTTTGGAGTTATTAAATGATTAATTTGTGAGTTTTGTGTACGTCTTTTCTTATATTAAGACAACCTCACAAGAAAGTTCAAAGAATAGTTGTATGACTATGATGATGACGGGCAGTTTAAAACCCGCTCCCAAGTTAATAAAAAAATGATGATGATGGACTTGACGAGGACTTTTCATCGAAAAAAAGTCATTATGAAGATAAAACAGTTTTAACGCAACCACAAAGTAAATGATTGATTTTGTGTTTATATTCGTTCTTTAATTTAACTTTATATATTCTACGTTAAGTTTTAATTTCTAATCTAAATCAATACAATCTGTAGCTTCCCTTTTAAAACCGACTTCATTTATGTTTCATATTTTGAATCCCTCAAATAAATAAACATGGAGGTAAGATCATTGGGTTAAATTAGGATATTTGGGTGTAAGAGAAAATGGCTGATGTGGTTAAAAAATGTTTTTAAAAACTGTACTTCACTTTTTGTTTAATATTGTACTTCACTTTGAGTTCATAATTGTACTTTACTTTGAGTTTAAAATTGTACTACACTTTGAGTTTAATATTGTACTTCACTTTGAGTTTAAAATTATACTTCACTTTGAGTTTACAATTCTCCTTCCCTTTGAGTTTAACATTGCACTTCACTTTCAGTTTAAAATTTTACGTCATTTTGAGTTTAAATTTGTGCTTCATTTTGAGTTTAAAATTCGGCTTCACTTTGAGTTTAAAATGTGTCTCATTTTGAGTTTAATATTGTTCTTCACTTTGAGTGTAAACTTGCGATTCACTTTGAGTTTAAAATTGTGCTTCACTTTGAGTTTAAATTTGTGCTTCACTTTGAGTTTAAAATATACTTAGACAAAAGGAATAAGAAACCTGAAGTCCCGAAAAGCCTGAAATATGTTTTAATAATTATAGCATAGATTTGTACTTATATTGATTTGAAGGTTATGCGTGTACATAATCGGTTGAATAATAAACAACGGAATGTAATAATATTTATTTGTTTGGGATAGTATTTTCGAATTATCACAATTTCATAGTCTATTAGGCTGTTTAAAAATTTTAATTTTGATACTGGCTCATAATTTAAATACTCATAAACACGCGAATACACACACACACACACACACACACACACACACACACAAAACACACACACACTTTTATACCCTTTAAGTATATAAATATAATCTGTAAACAGAAGATTTAAGTTTCAATAAACTATGTGTTTCTACAAACTATGTATTAAAACGTCAAATATGAAACAATTTTAATGTAATTTTTTTCAGCAATAATGTATAAGCTGCTTTTGTCCTTTTAAACTTAAATAAAATAACGGAGTAAACGAAGCTTCACAGGATAAAGTTTTATAATGTGATAATGCAACCGATAAACTGAGCGAAACAATGTTTTCGAAAGCAGTACAAAAAAATTGATTAATATTGATTGATATAAACAACTTCAAATTTATTATTTCCATTATAATTTGTTACTCTTTATTAATAAGTATATTTAAGTGGCTCCACGGATCCCCTTCGGGGAAGGTAGTGGCTCCCGAGAGATGATCATTTCAATAGCCTAACATTAGTTATATTCGATTACCAATAATTTACATTAAAAAAATATTGGTATCATAATCGGATGTGATGAGTGTTTAACTTAAAGTATGGATAATATAAACTCACAGATACTGTTCAAAAGCACTTTATTACTTTCATAGATTATTTATAACGGAGTCGCAAATGATCTGTGTCAGTAATCGAATTTAAAATGCTGTAACTGAATATACATATTTCAGAAAATAACCATTTCCTATATTCCTTTATCAAAAATATGTACATGTTGGCCTCGGTAGAGAAGGCAGTATTTCTAGTTAAATGTAAAACCATTTTCGTACAACAATATCCGAAAAAAATAATAAAATTAGGCTACTCTTTATCTTGATTTATTGGTTTATTGTTTGTGTCCGTTTGTTGTGATAGGTTCATTACAGTTTCACAGCATATTTTACTTTATAAAACAAGTAATTTAATAAAAAGTAATCCAAAAAACTCTACCTAGCCTACTTATTGGTTATTTATGGATAGCCTAGCTGATATACCCACTTCGTAAATTGCATTGTTCAATGCTGCGAGTCATGGACAAGATTTTCATTAACTAACGTTTACAAAATCTTAATTAATTAATTACAAAATTATATAGCCTACATAATATTAAAAGCAGATAAGCCTAAATATTTCATCCCTTTCACACTTATAGCCTACTCCTACACAAAATACGGATCCCCTTTCCGGTATTAATTACAGTCCAGTGTTATAAAAACTAAGCAATCTTTCTCAGCATGTGACAGAATTAACTGACAAAGGTTGGCTGCACTGTAATTTATCACTGCCTTATTTCTTTAGTCACCAAGATTAGGCTTAACCGTGAAAAATGATACTTGACATTAGTTTATTTCAATCAATTAATGGCGTAAAGAGTATTAATTCTATAGAAGTGGCAAATGATGAAATACCTTTACGTGAAACTAGTAAATAACACAGAGATAGGACGTATATTTTACTTTACCAATTATTTCGAAATAATTTTATAAAATTTGTTCTGTGTTAAAGATAAATAAAAATCCGATGGTTTCAAAGAAATCCTAAATTTTACAAAAGAGTAAGTCGCTTTATTTCAGAATGCCAATAGGATTGGGCAATTTATTTTCACGTAAACTATGAACTTTCAATAACAATTCCTAATAACTCGTCCAATTCTTAAAATATTTTAGTATAAAATAATATTTTTTTTTTCAATATTATACTTAAATACTTGAATAAAGTATTTAGATAACATTCTGCAACAAAACCTTTAACAATCTGCTATTAACAAACTATCTTCGTCAACATAATTAGAAAAAATTCACATAACAATGGCTTGCTAACAATCTGATAGTAAGAAATTATATTCCTCAACAATTTTTAAACCAATTTACTTCAAAAATGTGCTGCTAACAAACTATCTTCTTCAACAATATTAGAACGAATTTACTTAACAATGGGTTGTTAACCATCTGTTAGTAACAAAGTATCTTCTTCAACATTATTAGAAAGAATTTACTTAACAATGGGTTGTTAACAATCTGTTAGTAACATACTATATTCGTCAACAATTTGTAAACCAGTTTACTTCAACAATGTGCTGTTAACAATTTGCTAGTAACAAACTATCTTCTTCAACAATATTAGAACGAGTTAACTTAAAAATGGGTAGTAACAATCTGTTAGTAACAAATTTTATTCGTCAACAATTTATAAACCATTTTACTTCAACAATGTACTGCTAACAGTTTCCTAGTAACAAACTATCCTCGTGAACATTATTAGAACAAATTTACTTGGTAATGGCTTGTTAACAATCTGACAGGAACAAATTATTATCGTCAACAATTTTTAAACAAATTTACTTCAACAATGTGATGTTATCAGTTTTCTAGTAACAAACTATCCTCGTCAATATTATTAGAACAAATTTACTTGACAATGGCTTGTTAAAAATCTAATAGGAACAAATTATTATCGTCAATAATTTTTAAACCTTTTTACTTCAACAATGTGCTACTAACAGTTTCCTAGTAATAAACTATCCTCGTCATCATTATTAGAATGAATTTACTTGACAATGGGTTGTTAAAAAGCTGTTTGTAAAAATTATATTCGTCAACAATTTTTAAACCAATTTACTTTATCAATGTGTTGTTATCAATTTGCTAGTAACAAACCATCTTCGTCAACATTATTGGAACGAATTTACTTGACAATGGCTTGTTAACAATCTGCTAGTAACAAATTATATTCGTCAACAATTTTTAAACCAATTTACTTCATCAATGTGTTGTTATCAATTTGCTAGTAACAAACCATCTTCGTCAACATTATTGGAACGAATTTACTTGACAATGGCTTGTTAACAATCTGCTAGTAACAAATTATATTCGTCAACAATTTTTAAACCAATTTACTTCATCAATGTGTTGTTATCAATTTGCTAGTAACAAACCATCTTCGTCAACATTATTGGAACGAATTTACTTGACAATGGCTTGTTAACAATCTGCTAGTAACAAATTATATTCGTCAACAATTTTTAAACCAATTTACTTCATCAATGTGTTGTTATCAATTTGCTAGTAACAAACCATCTTCGTCAACATTATTGGAACGAATTTACTTGACAATGGCTTGTTAACAATCTGCTAGTAACAAATTATATTCGTCAACAATTTTTAAACCAATTTACTTCATCAATGTGTTGTTATCAATTTGCTAGTAACAAACCATCTTCGTCAACATTATTGGAACGAATTTACTTGACAATGGCTTGTTAACAATCTGCTAGTAACAAATTATATTCGTCAACAATTTTTAAACCAATTTACTTCATCAATGTGTTGTTATCAATTTGCTAGTAACAAACCATCTTCGTCAACATTATTGGAACGAATTTACTTGACAATGGCTTGTTAACAATCTGCTAGTAACAAATTATATTCGTCAACAATTTTTAAACCAATTTACTTCATCAATGTGTTGTTATCAATTTGCTAGTAACAAACCATCTTCGTCAACATTATTGGAACGAATTTACTTGACAATGGCTTGTTAACAATCTGCTAGTAACAAATTATATTCGTCAACAATTTTTAAACCAATTTACTTCATCAATGTGTTGTTATCAATTTGCTAGTAACAAACCATCTTCGTCAACATTATTGGAACGAATTTACTTGACAATGGCTTGTTAACAATCTGCTAGTAACAAATTATATTCATCAACAATTTTTAAAACAATGTAGTCCTACTTCAACAATGTGATGTTAACAATTTGGTAACAAACCTCTGTCATTTTGTATTCGTTTAACATTATAAATTACGCTCAAATAATAAAATACGGTTATCTATCAAATTCTATCGCATTTAGTTTGCCTGTAAAATGTTCAAGTTGCTAACCCGGCCCAACTACATCATACAAAATAACATCCACTACGCTTCTTCAATGTGTGACCGTTTAAGGTAAATACTGCAACTTCTTCCGTTTTCATGGCACCATACGTATATACAAAATTAGACTCAATATACTTTACTAATTAACAATCGTTTTAACTCTATAGGGCGCATTTTATCTGTTTTATAGTTTTCTGAAAAAAGCAGCTCTGAAACGTGTTACAATTATCGTTCATTTAATAATGTTTTCGTTCATTTAATTTTGAATTTTCATAAAAAGGAATATTTTTCTTTTTTAGGTTATTTACTCATGAAATATGGAGAATTTTCCAAATATCAATAATTTTACTATCAATTCAGAATACATATATTCTAACTCTATGTAACCCTTATACATTAAGGAGATAATACTAATTATACAAATTTATTAAAGTATATAAAACTGAGTGTCTAAAACAAGTTTCGCAGAGTTGCAAGACATGACCTATTACTTTTTTTTATTTAATGACCGGCTTTTGCGAGAAGGCGATAAAATCGGAACATTTCTTTCAGTTCTGGTACCACTTTTTGGACTCTCAATGAAGAAGTTAGAAGAAATAATTATCTCGACTATTATCAAAAGTCAAACATGGCGGAGATAAACCCTAACTGCTCTTTAAGTATTCACTTAAAGGTTACTTTGTGGTTATGTTTAAATAGTTTTCAAATTTTAATGTATTGGGAAATAACGTATATTTCAAGAAATTAGGTTTGATTAACGTTTAGAATAACATCCGTTTTTTATTAAGTTTTGTTACTTTCTGGGATTTGAAAAAGTCAACTGGAATGTTTTATTTTATGAGCTTTAGCAATTTATAAATATTCCAACTTATTAATGTTGTTACTTTGAAACAACTAATGATTTTAATCTTGGTCGAAGCAGACCTTTAAAGTTCAAAGAAAATTTATGAACATGGGATATTATAAAATTCATATATGTAAAATAATAATAATAAATAATAATATATTTTATAATATTATTGTAAAAATTGTTTTAAATTTTGGTTAAAATGTCGAACAAATGTGGTTAGGCCTATATTTTGCAAGCTATGATACTAAAATGTAATTGTTATTTTTCAATAAATCATCTAAATATAATTTAATTTGATCTTAATTTATTTTTAATTTTTACTATTAGAATATTACTCTTTTAATAACCTGGTGTAGCAAAAACAGGTCACCAGGTTAACGATAAGGATCCATAGGCTATAAGGCAATTCACCTTCACACCTTAGGCGTAATCTAGACCAGCGGTTTCCAACGGGTGGGTCGCAGAAGGGTTTCAGATGGGTCAAAAACCGAAAAGTTAACCATCAGAAAAATCGAAGTAAATCAAATTGAATTAGAATCGTATTCGTTTGACCATGTCCTTAAGCAATAGTTCCTTAAAGCAATAAAATGCACAAATAAACATTTAAACCATTGTCACGTGACAAGAAATTATATACTCACTCCACCATGGACTGTTGGACAGTGGATAGGGAAAGGCGGATCGCCAATTGAAAAAGGTTGGGAACCACTGCTCTATACTCATTGATTCACTTCAAACATAAAAATTTCACACACTTATTACCTCTTGTAAAGCAAAGCAACAACTATTGCTTCACTTTAATTTAGGTCTAATGTTTTAATTATTAGCTTAGATGTGGCTTTTTTCTTTTCCGATTAAATTTACAGCTTTACCGAAACTACGTTCAGATCCTTTGTACATTTTCCTAGGATTACGTTCTACTAGTATTGAGCATTCAAACGACCTTATAGTGAAGATGGTTAATTAAGACTAAAAATCCTAAAGAATCATCACAGCTCAGTTTCAGTATATTTCTTAAATTTTGTATAACCTTCTAATTTTTTTTTGACTATTCCTTCTTCGTCAGTATTAATGGGTTATCTCTAGGTAGGGCGTAATTTAATTGATTTTGCTGAATAATTTGATAGTTAACTGCTACCGACAATTTATATGTAACTACAATTACAACTAATTTAATTTACATTACAATAATTATGTAATTACAATTAATTCAATCATTAAAATTTGTATGGAATTACAATTACAATAAATTTAATTTATATTACAAATATTATGTCATTACAATTACAATTAATTCAATTATATTAAAATTGGTATGTAATTACAATTACCTTAAATTTAATTCATATTACAAATAATATGTCATTGCAAATACAATTAATTCAATTATATTAAAATTACCGTGTAATTACAATTACAATAAATTTAATTTATAATACAAATAATATGACATTACAATTACAACTAATTCAATTATAAAAGAAAAAATTTACATTTACAATTACAATAAATTTAATTTATGTTACATATATTACGTGATTAATTCAATTATATTAGAATTGGTATGTAATTACAATTACAACAAATTTAATTTATATAACAAATAATGTCATTACAAATACAATTAATTCAATTATATTAAAATTATTATGTAATTACAATAAATTTAATTTTATTTACAAAAAATATGTCATTACAATTAATTCAATTATTTTAAAATTTATATATAATTACAATAATTATAGTATATTTACTTTATATTACAAATATTACGTAATTGCAATGAGTTTAATTTACCTTACGATTAATATGTAATTATAATTACAATAAATTTCTTTTATTTACAATTGTTAATAATTTAATTTCCATTACAATTATGTAGGCCTAGTTACAATTACTATTTATTTAATATACATAACAATTCATATGTATTTAGGCTTACAAATACAAATATTCTAATCTAAATTGTAATTAAAATGTAATTGCAATTAATTTGCTCCACAACTATTTGAATTTAAGTTAAAATTAATCTGTAATTCATTTACAATTTATTTAATTTACGTAATAATTCATATATAATTATAATTACAATAATTTCAATTTGCATTATTATGATATTATAGTTCATTTACAAATTAAATAATTTACATATTAATTCACATATAATTAGAATTACCATTATTTTAATTTATGTTACAGTTAATATGTAATTATATCTAATTTAACTTACTTCACGATTAACGTAACAAGTAATTAAAATTACAATTAATTTAATTTACATTCCAAATAATATATAAAATAATTGCACTTATTTTCTTTACATTACAAGCGGTATGAATAGCCAATAAAGTTAATTTAATTTATATTACGATTACGATTAATATGTAATGATAATTACAATTAATGAGGAATTTACATTACAATTAAATAATTATAATTATGGTTAATTAATTTGACTTTACAATTATTTTGTAATTAATGTACGTAAATGTTCGTTCATTATTTTAAAGTCTCTACATTTTACTCTTTGCAGTTTGAGTTTAGGCATACACTCCTACTTAATTTACTTTTATAAATTGTAGGGAAATTTATTATTCCTTACATACTATTTCAACTACAACAGCTTTCCACGTATGGATTTAGTTCATTAAAGAGCTGATTGGTAATTCATAGGCAATACCATTTTATTACAGGCCACTATACTTTAATGACCATTACCGTAGTCCAGCTGATTTACGTGGCATTGTTTGTAATAAAATAACAAATAAATTTTTAATCTATAAAGTGGCGATTCTATCAATAGGTTTTGTGGTGATTAAATACAAAATGCATGATTGTGATTTTCGACTATATAGAATCTGAAGAGGAAGATTCATCAATAAAAGGCAAAGATGTTTCTTCCCGGTTATTGCCGAAATCAAGAATTAGGTACGGAACCAAATCGCAGTTTGATATAATCTCCATTATAACTGTTCACCATCTCCACCCATCTTTGTGCTGACCAAAGCCATTTCCTTTGAATAAAGCTGATTCCCAAAGAAAGAGATTATTAAACAGTAATCCTAAACTATGTGGAAGGTCGTGAAATTTTATTTTTTATTTTGTATCTTATTGAGTACGAAAGTTAGTTGCGAGGCCAGCATTATGTCCCAACAGGGGTGCTCAGCTTCCGGTAGAACGGACACATATCCACCAATCAGACAAGAGCTTAGAGATTTGAGAAATGCGGTTGGCCGGTGGCGGATGCTATTCATTAGTTCCTGATGGATTGTGACGGATAGCCTCAATAAAACGGTCCATTGAGTCCTGAAGAGTGTGAAACGGCGGCAGATGTTTCGAGGCCACGTGCCTTTGTCCTCATCGGATTTATTCCATAAGTTACAATGATTAACTCTCCGCGCGTCCGGCTGGCCCATTGTCTCTTTTGTTGTACTAAATGGTTTAGGAATAAACCCGGTGCTGATTAAACCGTCAGCCTTTATTGCCCAAGAAAGATGTGTCTAATTAAAGCTTAGCATTCGGGTCTGCGCTCTCACATCCACTCGTGGTATCGAATAGTTCAATCCCCTAATTACTATTACAATGGAATGCTTTACGATGGGTTTGTTGCGAAGCGTATTTATGTGTTAACAAAACTACAATTATTGTAAATTGGTTAGGCGTAAGTACTGTAGTTTGTTTGTTATGCGTGTTTTACTAACCCTAGAGAAAGGAAAGAACCGGATTGCAGGGTATAAAACTAAGTAGTAAAGTAATTTCTATTCCTCTAATTATTATGAGTGAGTACAGAGACTGTTGGTTTATAAGAGGCATTATTATCTTTGTAAATGTAAGCACGAGGCATTATCAGCTTTGTAATTGTAGGCACGAGGTATTATGAGCTTTGTAATTGTAGACAAGAGGTATTATGAGCTTTGTAATTGTAGACACGAGGTATTATCAGCTTTGTAATTGTAGACACGAGGTATTATGAGCTTTGTAATTGTAGACACGAGGTATTATCAGCTTTGTAATTGTAGACACGAGGTATTATCAGCTTTGTAATTGTAGACACGAGGTATTATCAGCTTTGTAATTGTAGACAAGAGGTATTATGAGCTTTGTAATTGTAGACACGAGGTATTATCAGCTTTGTAATTGTAGACACGAGGTATTATCAGCTTTGTAATTGTAGACACGAGGTATTATCAGCTTTGTAATTGTAGACACGAGGTATTATGAGCGTTGTAATTGTAGACACGAGGTATTATCAGCTTTGTAATTGTAGACACGAGGTATTATCAGCTTTGTAATTGTAGACAAGAGGAATTATCAGCTTTGTAATTGTAGACAAGAGGTATTATGAGCTTTGTAATTGTAGACACGAGGTATTATCAGCTTTGTAATTGTAGACACGAGGTATTATCAGCTTTGTAATTGTAGACACGAGGTATTATCAGCTTTGTAAATGTAGACACGAAGTATTATGAGCGTTGTAATTGTAGACACGAGGTATTATCAGCTTTGTAATTGTAGACACGAGGTATTATCAGCTTTGTAATTGTAGGCACGAGGTATTATCAGCTTTGTAATTGTAGACACGAGGTATTATCAGCTTTGTAAATGTAGACACGAGGTATTATGAGCGTTGTAATTGTAGACACGAGGTATTATCAGCTTTGTAATTGTAGACACGAGGTATTATCAGCTTTGTAATTGTAGACACGAGGTATTATCAGCTTTGTAATTGTAGACACGAGGTATTATCAGCTTTGTAATTGTAGACACGAGGTATTATGAGCTTTGTAATTGTAGACACGAGGTATTATCAGCTTTGTAATTGCAGACACGAGGTATTATCAGCTTTGTAATTGTAGACACGAGGTATTATCAGCTTTGTAATTGTAGACACGAGGTATTATGAGCTTTGTAATTGTAGACACGAGGTATTATGAGCTTTGTAATTGTAGACACGAGGTATTATCAGCTTTGTAATTGTAGACACGAGGTATTATGAGCTTTGTAATTGTAGACACGAGGTATTATGAGCTTTGTAATTGTAGACACGAGGTATTATCAGCTTTGTAATTGTAGACACGAGGTATTATCAGCTTTGTAATTGTAGACACGAGGTATTATCAGCTTTGTAATTGTAGACACGAGGTATTATGAGATTTGTAATTGTAGACACGAGGTATTATCATCTTTGTAATTTTAGTCACGAGGTATTATCAGCTTTGTAATTGTAGACACGAGGTATTATCAGCTTTGTAATTGTAGACACGAGGTATTATGAGCTTTGTAATTGTAGACACGAGGTATTATCATCTTTGTAATTGTAGACACGAGGTATTGCCAGCTTTGTAATTGTAGACACGAGATATTATCAGCTTTGTAATTGTAGACACGAGGTATTATCAGCTATGTAATTGTAGACACGAGGAATTATCAGCTTTGTAATTTTGACAAAAGAAATTATCAGCTTTGTAACTGGAGGCATGAGAAATTAACAGCTTTGATTTTGTAAGGCAATATAGGTTTTGTAGTTGTAAGCACGAGGTATTACCACCTTTGAAATTGTTGACACGAGGTATTATCAGCTATGTAATTGTAGACACGAGGTATTACCAGCTTTGTAATTGTAGACACGAGGTATTATCAGCTTTGTAATTGTAGACACGAGGTATTATCAGCTTTGTAATTGTAGACACGAGGTATTATGAGCTTTGTAATTGTAGACACGAGGTATTATGAGCTTTGTAATTGTAGACACGAGGTATTATCAGCTTTGTAATTGTAGACAAGAGGTATTATGAGCGTTGTAATTGTAGACACGAGGTATTATCAGCTTTGTAATTGTAGACACGAGGTATTATCAGCTTTGTAATTGTAGACACGAGGTATTATCAGCTTTGTAATTGTAGACACGAGGTATTATCAGCTTTGTAATTGTAGACACGAGGTATTATGAGCTTTGTAATTGTAGACACGAGGTATTATCAGCTTTGTAATTGCAGACACGAGGTATTATCAGCTTTGTAATTGTAGACACGAGGTATTATCAGCTTTGTAATTGTAGACACGAGGTATTATGAGCTTTGTAATTGTAGACACGAGGTATTATGAGCTTTGTAATTGTAGACACGAGGTATTATCAGCTTTGTAATTGTAGACACGAGGTATTATGAGCTTTGTAATTGTAGACACGAGGTATTATGAGCTTTGTAATTGTAGACACGAGGTATTATCAGCTTTGTAATTGTAGACACGAGGTATTATCAGCTTTGTAATTGTAGACACGAGGTATTATCAGCTTTGTAATTGTAGACACGAGGTATTATGAGATTTGTAATTGTAGACACGAGGTATTATCATCTTTGTAATTTTAGTCACGAGGTATTATCAGCTTTGTAATTGTAGACACGAGGTATTATGAGCTTTGTAATTGTAGACACGAGGTATTATCAGCTTTGTAATTGTAGACACGAGGTATTATCAGCTTTGTAATTGTAGACACGAGGTATTATCAGCTTTGTAATTGTAGACACGAGGTATTATGAGATTTGTAATTGTAGACACGAGGTATTATCATCTTTGTAATTGTAGACACGAGGTATTGCCAGCTTTGTAATTGTAGACACGAGATATTATCAGCTTTGTAATTGTAGACACGAGGTATTATCAGCTATGTAATTGTAGACACGAGGAATTATCAGCTTTGTAATTTTGACAAAAGAAATTATCAGCTTTGTAACTGGAGGCATGAGAAATTAACAGCTTTGATTTTGTAAGGCAATATAGGTTTTGTAGTTGTAAGCACGAGGTATTACCACCTTTGAAATTGTTGACACGAGGTATTATCAGCTATGTAATTGTAGACACGAGGTATTACCAGCTTTGTAATTGTAGACACGAGGTATTATCAGCTTTGTAATTGTAGACACGAGGTATTATCAGCTTTGTAATTTTGGCAAGAGAAATTATCAGCATTGTAATTGTAGACACGAGGTATTACCAGCTTTGTAATTGTAGACACGAGGTATTATCAGCTATGTAATTGTAGACACGAGGTATTATCAGCTTTGTAATTGTAGACACGAGGTATTATCAGCTTTGTAATTTTGGCAAGAGAAATTATCAGCTTTGTAATTGTAGACACGAGGTATTACCAGCTTTGTAATTGTAGACACGAGGTATTATCAGCTATGTAATTGTAGACACGAGGTATTATCAGCTTTGTAATTGTAGACACGAGGAATTATCAGCTTTGTAATTTTGACAAGAGAAATTATTAGCTTTGTAATTGAAGCGACGAAGTATTATAAGCTTTGTAATTGTTGGAATGAGATATCGATGTTATAATTTTTGCCACCAGGTATTTAGACTATGGTAATTCTAAGCTCAAGGTAACAGCAGCTTTGTATTTGTAGCAATATATTTTAAGAGAATTGTAGCTTTGTAAGTATTAGAGTAAACTAATTTAATTAGAGTAAACCTATGGACATTACAAACAATGTTTACAGGAAATCATACATTATCCCATATAATTTACCTAAATATATGATATATCTATAACAAACAAGTATCGTTGGATTTGATCAATGTAGTGACCGATGCGAAACGCATCTGTGGAATTATATTGAGTTCTTTACGATTTAATCACAGGACTAGTGCTGAAAAAACTGACAACAAAAGGACTAAAAATGTTTTTATTATTAATTAATGCGTCCCTTAGACTTATGCACGTCCCTGCAACATGGAAAGTATCGGAGATGATCATGATCCTGAAACCCGGCAAAACAGCAACAGAGGTCAAGTCGTACAGGCCGATATCACTTCTACCCATAATGTCAAAACTCTTTGAAAAGCTGCTTCTCAACAGGCTTAAACCTATCATCGTGGAAAAGAACTTACTGCCCGACCATCAATTTGGATTCAAGCGAGGACACTCTACGGTGGAACAGGTGCATCGACTAATTGACATCATTGAAAAAGCACTGGAAGGTGAGGAGGTCTGCTCGATTGTCTTCCTGGATGTTTCACAAGCCTTCGATAAAGTTTGGCATGAAGGCTTGATTCACAAACTCAACATGTTTCTGCCAGCCCAGTTTGTGAATCTACTGAAATCGTACATATCGAACAGACTGTTTCGAGTAAACCACGAATCTACGTATTCTGACTTCAAGGAAATACAAGCTGGAGTCCCACAAGGCAGCGTATTGGGACCAATCCTGTACTTGCTGTACACCAGTGATCAGACGACACAGCAAACGCAGCGACAGCGAAAACCGTTCAAGAATCGACAACACGCTTACAAAGATCAAACGATTCAGTTAAGGCTTGGACCAAGAAATGGCGCATCAAACTCAACGACCAGAAGGCAGTCCATGTGAACTTTACAAACAAGAGGATCCCAAACCCTCAGAGGCTCGAAATGAATGGAAGTGTTATCCCATATCATGATTCAGCTAAATATCTCGGCATGAATCTTGATGCAAAAGCCAAATGGGTCGAGCATGTCAAAATAAAACTCACAGAACTCCAGACTCGCTACAGGCAAATGTATTGGCTACTCGGTCGAAGTTCACGGGTATCAATATACAACAAGCTATTGGTATATAACCAAATCCTCAAACCGGTTTGGACGTATGGTATACAGCTTTGGGGTTGTGCCAGCAAATGTCACATACAAGGGATACAACGCTTCCAGAACAAAGTACTAAGAAACATCGCCAACGCTCCTTGGTATGTGCGTAACAGTGACTTGCATTGCGATCTTGGTGTACCCATGGTCGAGGAAGTCATAAAACAGAACGCCATCAAACACGTAAATCGGCTCACTCAACACGAAAATCCTGAGGCACTGAGACTTCTCGACAACAACCACCTGACAAGACGACTCAAAAGGACAAAACCATTTGAACTCGTTGAACGACAAGAGTGACAACAATGCTCTTCCTCACGCCGGTTGGCTTCCAACATCAAACAAGATACAATAGAAATCAATGGATTCTTTGTAATAAAAGCTAAAATCTAATTATCAAATGTAAATTAATGGTTGGTCAGAAATGACCAGTTTTAAAAAAAAAAAAAAAAAAAAAAAAAAAAAAAAAAAAAAAAAAAAAAAAAAAAATATTGAGTTCTTGGTTTATTGCTAAGTTAAATTGATAAATGTGCAAACGTACCAATTACAATTAACTTCAACCGAATTTGCCCTTTGGAATTCTTCTGAACAATTTAGTAGAGAACACGAAAGAGCTCGTATAAAAACAGAGAGGCCCAAACCCAAAGAGACCCTCCACATTCCAAAGGCTTGGTTTCGTTTTGGACAGAATTTTTCATTCAGTCACATATAGTACTGTTCATTTCATTATCTTTTGACTTCCCATGGGTAAAGCTTAATAGTTTGGTACGTGGACAATCCTGAATCCTTCGGTCGTTGAATTACACTCACTTGTGTTAGACGTTTTTCAGCGAGGCTACCTGTTAGATGGTTGTGCGGGTTTGTGTGGCAGGAGCTGGGTAAAAAATAGGAAATTGTTGGGAATTCTTGTAAACGGTGTCACTCCCTACCGAAACACTTCTATTTAAAAGTACTTTAATTTAATGTACCATAGGATTTAAATAAATCCTGCACCATAGGTTATAAATAAACTTTTTTTTTTAAGAAAAAGGTTTTATTTATTTGAAATAAAAACTTACACTACAGTAGTCCCAAGCTGTTACTTATGCCCCTAAAGGAGTTACACTTCAAAAATATGGGTAAAATTTAAATAGGAAGACCTCAGCAGCTTTTAAACACGACCATGCCCCTACATTCTTCAAAAGAAAAACAGACTTCTATAAAATGCTAAATATTTAAACTATATGGAAATATAGCACCAATATATTTTCCATTTATCAACTAGGTATTTTGTAAAATAGATAAGCTGCAATTCCATTAAATCAAAGTAAATCACCTAAATTGTAACAGTAATTACCTTTCCTAAAATACATCAAACCAGTTTCACAGATCCTTTACAGTTATTTTCTCCATTTTGTCAAACTTCAGTTGAATATTTCTTCGGTTTCGGATTATTATTTGCCCATATGTGCGTGGACGCCGGTGTCAGCGTGTTGGGGCCGGGTCACAGGTTCTAGTAATGGACTAACTTTCCTCGACAAAGTTTCCAATCAAAACGCAATAACGGCTCCAGAATTCACAGAGTCCAATGAAAATCTAATAATGGTTATGAATAACGATCCCTGGTTTTCCGAACAACGTACGCCCGTCTGATCGCTCTTTGAGACTTGTTCGCCACCTTTCTTCCCGTCGCACCCTTGGGATAGCATCACCTTTCCTGGTGTCAGACAAAGTGAAGTCCTATGCTTTAACGACTCCTGCTGCTACCCTACGACTACAGTAGCTAGTAGTTAACCGAAAGATCACCTCTATGTTTTATAGTCCATACAAACAAAAATGTTTTTTTTAAATTATTCAATTTAGTAGGAGTTTAAAAAATACTTTAAAGCCCAGAATTTGTACGAGATTTTAACTAAATAATTACAAGAAATATAAAGTAAGTGCTTGTGAAGCTACAACTGTTCCTAATACAATAACTGTTTATTACATAATTGAGTGAACATTTTACAACTTACTTGCTGACGCGTTTCGAAACAACCGTTTCATTCACGAAGCTAACCGTCTACCATGAAACGATTGTTTCGAAATCCATCAGCAAGCCAGTATTAAAGTATTGACTCAGTTATGCAACAATTACTTATAGTTTAATCAGTGAATTCAAGATGGTCACAACATGCAAGTTTCTAATAGTTTATTGCATTATTTTTATACTTTGATGTGCTACGTAGATTAATGAAATTGCGTCATTTCATTTGAGAAAATGAGATTTTTATAGTTTTTTTAAAATTAATTAATATTAAAAATAAATTTAAACCTTTTTCAAATTCACTTTTACTACTGAGCTTACACTGCTGAAATTATCTGAAAAAGTCTTTTTCTCCCGGGAAAAATGGAATTCTATATGATAAAAATAATACTGTTTGTGTTTTTAGATATTTTACTTTTAAAATATAATATTTATTTACGATTGTACTTACACATAGGTTGCACGTATGAATTATGTTGAGGCCATATTGGTGATAAACATTTTCATTGTTCCCGGGTAACGGCCATTTTTTTAAGATAATTTTGAAAAGAAATATCATAGAAATATTTCGGTTATTTTTTCACGTATTCGCAATTTTTATACGCAACAGTTTTTTTTCAAATAAAATTTTTGAATTTTTTTGTAGATGACTAAGCAAAATTTCAACATTTTTGGATATCGGGCATTGTTTGAAAAACGTATCACAAGATCTGTTACATATTGCTTCTTAAGACAAATATCCAAGTTTTGTCAGGAAACTTTAAATATAAGCAAGTAAAAATAAATGATTAATTAAATAAGAAAACTGTTCTCAACACGTTTATTTTAATAATAAAAACAAAAGTATAAAATGATGACATCTAAATCCAAAAAGATTCATAAGTGAATACGGAGTTATAAAGTCGGTCGGATTGTCCTGATAATAAAATAATACCGGAATATAAATAAATTTTAATATTTAATTTTAAAACGTAAAAACTTGAAAGTTAAAAACAAATAACATAGAGCATTTATAGGTAGCTATGCATGGGTAGGCCAAATAATCAGAAATTTTATTGCACTGCAAATGATATGAACATATTGGTGTTTGAGTTTTTTTTACTTATTCACCCCTTTTTTGTTTTAAATTTTATAATACTTTAATACCTACTAAAATTCAATAGTAAAATATATTACAACTCAACTCAACTTTTAATATTAGGACAAACCGGGTGGGCTTAGTTATGTGTCCGATTTGATTAAAGAAATATTGTTCTATACGTTTTAGTTCTATTTAAAATTTTTTTAAAATTATAATTCAGGCCAGATAACTAAGTGAACTGAAAGAATTAAATTTCTTAAATTAAGCTTTACAATTTAGCATTTAACATAGGATCTTTGCATTGCCATTAGTGCTAATTTTCAAGACCTCAGGATATCGAGCATTTAGTTTAAATACTATTGCATAATTTAGATTTGTTAAATTTTTTCCTTTAAAAATAGTTTGTATTAAATCAAACTAAATTTAGGTACTGTATAGTAAAAGGGGTTCGAGGACCAAAACTGACTCCACAAACGGATTGAAAATGTTTTGTTCCCAAGGGAAAGCAAACGTTTTGTTTTTTCTATTAAAATCTCATACAATATAAATTAAATGTATTTAAAATGCACGATAAAAAACGCATTAATTAAAGTAAAGCATTTGTAAATGGTAGAGTCAGATCTTAGAAAAAACAAAAGAGTATGTTATGAACAGTTTTAAACTAGCGAATATACTATTGGCTATGAATAGGTGTATTATTATTTTTGTAATGAAATATTCTGCTGGATAACATTTGGAATGTCTACTAATTCATAAATCTAGGTTCATTTGTAAGTGACATTGAAGGGTGAAAAGAAAATAATAAGCTGACGTATGCGCTACGAAAAGGCCTAAATTGATGGAAAGATGGTATAAGAAAAAAATAATGTTTTCCTACAAGGAACAAAACCCTGGACAATATCATATGGCAGATAGACACATGCTTTTCAATCGTGTTGAGAATGCGTGGACCAAAAGTTGCGCCGATGTGTCTCTCCAAAACGAAAAACGAATAAAGAACTTAAAATCAACAATATCGCGTTGACGGATGTCAGTGTAGTTTGGCTACGTTGTCAGAACAACGGGGGAAATCTGTAAAATGTACTAGCTTAACCAAAAATAAAAAGCTTAAGTTTCAGAGGTGGATTTCCAATCAGAAAGATCTTCCAAGCGAGAGACGTAACCATCGCTCCGCCAGGGCTTGAAGACCAATCATCATCATTGAGGACAAAATTATCGAATGCAATTACAACAGAACCAGACATCTCAGTCATGAGAAAAACCTTTGTCCTCGTGGCGACCGAGTAATACCGATTCGAACGGGGTAAATCCCAAGTGTTCCTAACGTTTATTTATTTTGCAATCGCACTCAACTCCTGCCAACTCAACACTGTGTAATGCTAAGCCTATAATTCCCAAAATGTAATACTGTATTTTAAATGCAAAAAAATACTACCACGAAAATAACCCGGGGGTGCCGGGTCAATATGAATCGATGCATGACGTTTTTAAAATCTTTTTTTAGACTTCATTTTTCTTTTCTCGTAGGGGCTTAGTGTATGTGTACTTATATATGAGAAGGGATCAAATAAAAAAATAATAAGAAACAAATTTTGTATATATTTTTGTAAGTATAAAAACGTATTTTGTAAAATATGTTTAGTAGTAAGCTGGACAAAATGATATTATTATTGTTGTTTATATTAGTTAAATACATTTTTATTTAAAGTGGTTCTCCTAAATTGAAGAAGCAAATTTACTGAATAAAAAACCAATATAGGCCTAATAGTAAAAATAAATTTCGTTTCATATTTTTTTATATAAAAAATATTTATAGTTTTAGTAATTGTATAAAATTAACAAATAGTCGATTGATTAAACAGTTGAGCCAAATTATTAATTAAATATTTATTGATTATTTTTAAATTAATAAATTACTTTACATATAGAAATTTTCTTTACTAATGTATAAGAAAAAAATGCTTATTAAAATATTCAAAGCAACTTTTGTTTATAATATATTTTGTTAGGCATAGACAAATACTTACATTTTAAAAAATTTTTTAAGCTTATTGCTAATTGGATGATGTAATTAACAATTATTGTTGATTTTAATAATGTTGTTATTATTTTAATATTGTTAGTTAATTTAGATTTACTATTTGTCAATTGCGTGTAAAACTATTTTGGGTGAAAAGGAAAATAAGTATTGTAAATTGCTGAAATAATCAGATTACTTTTATATTCACAATCTTTTATATTCACAATCCTCTATATTCACAATCTTTTATATTCACAACCTTTTATATTCACAACCTTTTATATTCACAATCTTTTATATTCACAATCTTTTATATTCACAATCTTTTATATTCACAATCCTCTATATTCACAAACTTTTATATTCACAACCTTTTATATTCACAACCTTTTATATTCACAATCTTTTATATTCACAATCTTTTATATTCACAATCCTCTATATTCACAATCTTTTATATTCACAATCTTTTATATTCACAATCTTTTATATTCACAATCTTCTATATTCACAATCTTTTATATTCACAATCTTCTATATTCACAATCTTTTATATTCACAATCTTTTATATTCACAATCTTCTATATTCACAATCTTTTATATTCACAATCTTTTATATTCACAACCTTTTATATTCACAATCTTCTATATTCACAATCTTTTAGATTCACAATCTTTTATATTCACTCGCTTAACTATGAATATAGATTTGCTTACTTCAAGAATTACCTTTGACGTTAAGTTTATTATAATTTCGTTTCACTATAATACGTTTTTTAAACGAAATATCCACGTGTTAAGGTTTTAGTATTACAGACCGCGTAGCCCTGAGGCTAATCCAGGAGATACAAGGGGACTTTAAGCATTTATATGTGGTACACCTGATCCTAGCATCAAGTCCTGGATTCTGGTGAGTCACCTTGGATTGAGATGATGTTGGATTCTTGAGGGTAGAAGGTTTGTTAGATCTAGATGGTCTCCACAGGATACCTAGCAGTGTGAGGCCGGCTGCGAACCATCAGTTCTAGATAGGCCGTCTCAATCTAGTGACCACTCAAAATTTAACTGTATATTCCCACTACTTGGGATTGCATAGGTGGCGGCGATTTCCCTCTATTCGGGCTTCATACACTTATATCTGAGCATGACGTCATGTGTACTTGTTTTATAAGATATTCTGAGTAGTTTAGTTTCATTTTTATCTCTACAAGATTGAATCAACACCCAATAAAAAATGAAAACGGTTGAGAGGTTGTATTATATAATAAATAACGTAAATATACGTCGCTAACACAGGTTATAGCTAAAAAATAATGACCTTTAATTCACAAATAATAAGTTATTGTTTAGATTTTGTGTATGTATACTCACTGACGGTGATAGCTTACTGAAAGAGAAATAATTTTCATTTTGAGTTGTAGTTCATCATTATTTTAATAATTTAAATATTTATTTATAAACGAGTTTAAGCATTTTTTTCAAATTTTTACAAACAAAATTGGTCTCATTAGACCAACCATTAACTTTTCTTCCATCTTTCCTAAATCTTCCCTATCTTTCCCTAAATGCTGTTAAAAAAATATGTCCATTACCTCTTTAGCTCATGTCTGGACATTGTCATTTAAATATAGACCCCTATATGGTTAGAACTAGATCACAGCCATACACTATACTAACTCAAATGGTTTGTTTTATAGCTATATGAGCTCTCATTCAACCTAGCTAACTCTTCCGGTTTTCTAGGCCTACGCTGTGCGACCGGTTGCAAAGAAACTAGTCCAGACAAAAAACTATGTTGGGCATTCCTACCACCTTCACGGCCTATATCATTAAATTTTGTTATTAAATTAATTTTTCAAGTTTGCTAATATTCTTGAAACACTCGTACCTCTTACACAAAGATTGAATCAAAACCCAATACAAAATGAAAACGGTTGAGAGGTTGTATTATATAATAAATAACGTAAATATATGTCGTTAATACAGGTTATAGCTAAAAAATAATTACATTTAATTCACAATTAATAAGTTCTCTTTTAGAATTTGTGTAGGTTTACTCACTGACTGTGATAACTTATTGAAAGAGAAATAATTTTCGTTTTGAGTTGTAGTTCATCATTATTGAAATAATTATTTATAAACATTTATTTTTAATTTTTTTTACAAATAAAACTGCTCTTATTAGACCAAGCATTAACTTTTCTTCCATTATATTTCCCTAAATACTCATTAAAAAATATGTCTATTGCCTCTTTAGTTCATCTGTGGACATTGTTAATTAAATATAAGTCTATATTGTTACAACTAGCGCATCACAACCACAAACTATACTAACTCAAATGGTTTGCTTCTCTTCCATTATGGCTAGAAAACCTTGGTTATCGAGACCTTGTATAGCTACACTTAAATCATGATTAACTCGCTTTTTGTGTTTTTTGTCATCTTCTTTATTTTGTCTGTTATCATTGTGGTATTCAGAACTCCGCCTAAACTTACACTAAACATTTACTATGATAAAACAATTATTACAAATACGAATTGTATTTTTAGTTGAATATACTGTACTTTGATATGTGTGACATTGTCGGTATTTATTTCCCATGCCCACGTGTACGATTTTAGCGTAAAAAATTATACCGGCCAACCCAGATAGTCTTCAGGGATACGAATTATTACAACTCTCGCTCACGTCCCAAAAATTAACAATTTTGGAAAATTGTAATTCCCCCCATACGTGATGGTAAAAATGCAATTGCCCACCAGCAATACAGTGCATATAAAATTAATGAAAAACATGTCCTGAAGCTATATTGATAATTATTGGGTGTTATTGCCACGGAAGGTTAATTTTATAGACCTATGAAGTATCCAGTCATAATAGATTAGGTTGTAATTTTATACGTTTAACCAATTGTACACATGTAAGGCTAGAATAGAGATCACGTGACGAAGAATTACTCCGCGGAAGTAGACGTCTAATTAGGTTATGTTGTATAAAAGTACAACAAATCTATCCTGACTAGACACTTTACAGGTATATTTTAACATAGATATATAGTAATGTATAAAATTACAACAAATCTATCCTGACTGGACACTTTACAGGTATATTTTAACATAGATATATAGTAATGTATAAAATTATAACCGAATCTATCTAACTGGAGACTTTATGAATATATTTGAATATATGTAGACGTAGTAGAGCGAATGACGTTGATACGAATGAATTTTTTACCCAACTTTAATTTGATAAAATGGAATTTATTTCCCTGAGCGAAAGTTTTCATTATGTTTGTCGTATCTCTGATGACTCTCTGTGTCGCTCAATATAATTGTTTTTCTAAAATCGTACACGTGGGCAAGGGAAATAAATACTACATTGTCTTATACAGTTCAGGAAAGGTGTTTAGGCCTAGTAGTTTTCATATTAACTTTATGATAAGTGGAAAAGTTTTATTTTAAAATTCAAATTTATATTTTAACATAAATAAAATTATTTACTAGTAATTTTTACTAAATACTATATCTTCAAACTGTTTATTTTTACTAAAGCTTTTGTGAATGGTAGATATTTGTTTCAAAGGCGACAATTAGGGTATCTGTGATCGGTTACACGAGGGCAGAAATAACGGGGAAGTCCGTAAATGAATCTATTTTAATAGCCAATAATGAGTCATAGGTAAAGCAATAAATCCCAAAAGAGATATCGCTGATTTGAAAGTAAGCCACAGCAGAAAATCCATACAAATTCTGATAATGACCCGTGTTTTAATGTGAACAATTGTTATTTAATAGATTCAGTTGTGTCATTTCAACGGCGGCTCTGTGCAACTATACGGTCGCACATTAATTACTTTATAATCAGGCCGACAACACAGAATTAGGCGCAGTTTATTGATTAATTCATTGTTCCCACATTATTCCGTATGTTCGTGCAATTAATTACATTTGTTTAATGCCAATTTGATAATAATTGCACGGACAACGTTCGCCGTTTAGCAGCTAGGATAATGCGAAATTAGTTTATGAAATATTTGCTCGCGTTGATATTCAGTTCGAGTGATCAGGATAAACTCGTCTGCGAATTCAGTGGCTGAATGCGATTTGATATTTTTCATGGCTTAAGCAAATACACCAAACTATATTGTAATTTATTGGGCTGAAAAAAGCAGCTCAAATGAAAATATGTCGTTGCTGGTACTCAGCAAAGCTGATAAAAGTTTCTTCTGACTGTCGGCTTCCGAGGGCACTGGGAGAAGCAAATTTATAGCACAAGACAAATTTTTGAAAACTATATGAAATTTTAAAGCCTAAAATTAGGCACAAGTTGAGTGACAAAATTAGTGAATTATATTTGTAATTTATTTAAATACAATCCAAATTGAAAAAGTAATAAAACATCAAAGTAATTTAAAGAGTATTCAGAGAGTACTGTGACGACCTCATCCCGAAAGTAAGGTTTCAAAGTGTTGACTCTAACGCATCCCGGTAGACAAAGCAAAAGTTTGAGGGGTTTGTGCCTAACCCTTTTATTTTTAATATAAGTCTAAATAAAGTTAATTTACAAGTGAAAAAGAAGACCTACTTTACATTTGCACATATTGGAATTAAGATTGAAATCTTACAAAATATAACATGGTCTTCCAAAATTTGATATTTACACAAATTACAATTCTACGAGATTTGAAGATATTTCGTCGTGGATGTAAGTTACATTCATCGAAAAACGTTTTTGTAAATACGCGCCTTATCTGCAAATTATTTTGTCAAATTTTAAGTCTTTTGCAGACTTTTGACACGCACATGCCTATGTGTTAGCTCTCAGTTTAAAGTAGACATTTTACCTGAAAATTGTTTGAAAATTTTACTTAAAATTTCTTACGAAACTTTGAAATTGGTTATTTGGAAATTTGAAATAAATTTTTAATCAATAAAAGATATAAACTTTCTAAAGTTGTCAAACCCCCTTGTTAATTAACTATTGACATGTCACTTATCGAGAGTTTTATCGATTATTTCCCTAACCTTAAAATAATGCTGCGGAACAATAAGATACACGATTTCATGTATAAGAATAAACTAATAATAATAATATTTGCCTACTTAGGATTTGAAATAAATAAACAATGAATCACAAAAATATACTGAAATGATACTCTTTACAAATCAACAAATTCTATGTTTTCTCACTATGTTACAGAATTGATCCTGTAGGATAAACTTTGTAATAATAAAATTTGTCGTAATACCGTAGGAATTTTTGAATCTCAATTTTCTTCCTACAATGGTGCCTTGGGGAGACGTGATCTGGTCTGCTGGTTAACGTCCCTCTCTACTCAATATTATTATTTCCATTACGAGGGGTGCATTATGCCTTGCCCAAGATCTGTTTTGAGGCCACATATCCTTCCTAATACTGACCCTATAAGGAGTTGTAACCTCCTGTCCTGAATTCCCCTACCTTATGAACTAAGGGTTCGTTTGGACCCTTTCAGTCCTACCTACATTCAAATTATACTTCCTCGTTCGTTTTAAATACTTTTGAGAATAACCATTAAGGTTATCATCGCCGAAACGAGTACAAAACTAACTAAATATTAA
This sequence comes from Prosapia bicincta, assembly GCA_036971475.1. Lineage (NCBI taxonomy): Eukaryota > Metazoa > Arthropoda > Insecta > Hemiptera > Cercopidae > Prosapia > Prosapia bicincta. Next base: position 20,625,205 of record JBAIZL010000007.1, on the reverse strand, counting down.
TGTTATCTAAAATATAAACTAATACTACAAACCTACAATTAAACGATTAATCTAAATCACTTGAAGTAAAAGGAAAACATTAATAAATATATTTTTTTCTGAACGAATTAAAATAAATGTTTTTTTAATAGTTTTATTTATTAATTTTTTTTTTTTAGTTTTATTCTGAGTTATTTATTTGAAGCGTTTACTACTAAGTTTGTAGTAGTTTAGATTTTAGATTTTATTATAATTCGTTTTAGAGAGATATAGGCCTACTACTCGTACGCCTCTCTCGACAGAATACTATTATTTCCGAGTATTATACAATGCATTATATTATGCATTATACTATTCATTATATTATTATATATTATGCATTTTACCATGCCCAAATTCTATGTTTATGCCACACAGCTTTCCTAATACTGACCCTACAAGCCTTGCAATAATTTTACCCTAACTCTTGAGCTAAGGGTTCGCTTGAACCCTTCCTTTCGTCCTACCTACATTTAAATTATACTGCCTCATTCGCTTTCTTGCAGAAGTTCCCAAGGCTCTGATACCTACTATGTCCTTAGCTAGGCGATCCTGCATACAAGATGCCATTAACTTCCCCAATATCCTGTCCATAGCAAGGCGATCCTGAATACAAGATGCCCTTAACTTCCCCAATATCCTACATCTCGGTGCTTTATGTTTCTATCGTAATTCTATAACTCTATAATTCTATAACTTTATTTCTTCTTCAAGGACATTTTCGGACATCGTTTCTTCCTATACATTCTTCAGCAGTATTTAACAGGCTCATTTCTTAATAGGCATCACCCTACATAATTGCCTCTACTTTTTCCTAAGTATGTATTGTTTATAGTTCTCTTTTTATTTCAATTTTATTTTATGTATACTTAGCCCTTAACAAGTTCTATTTTAGTATAATTTTAGTTTAAAATAATTTAAGGGAGTAATTGTTAATAAGACCGTACAGACAGCTTTTATTATCTGATGTAAATGTAATAAATGTTTGTTTTCAGTACTTCTAGTTTTAAAACTACTTTATAGCAAAGATTTTTGTCGGTAGGCCTATATTATTAACATTAACCCCTACTTGGCAACCAAATGCTTCGGATCTTTATAGTAGCCTACATGACTTTATTTGCACAAAGTGTAGTTCTATCCAATAATGTGTTATACCTTCCTTGCATCCCTAAACAAGATCCCACGGGTTGATCCTCTCCAATCTTCAGCCTTGGGTGGGCAGTAACTCATCGTTGGTCTTCATTCAGGGTCACCATCGAGACCTTGGATTTCCCTTTATCATTGGTAATGTTTTACAGCGATAATATAATTATTAGTGAGATAGAAGTTCAAATACAATTGCAAAATATAATGATTCTTTATGAAATGTTTTAAAAGTTTCAAATTTATTTACGGGAGATAAAGAATTATATTCATTACAAAACGCATAAAAATATTTTATGTAACAAAAACAACTCATTTAATTTTTCAGCCTAGTTAGAAAAAAAATGTTTTAAGCTTTTGTTTCTTATAATTGAAAAATAATTAAATTACTTATGAAAAAGAATAAAAGTTTCTTTTATTTGATAAATTTTAAAAATATTTTAAGAGGCTAGACTTTTTTCCAATGTGTAAAACGCGAAAAGTTTTAAATAAAAAAAAATGAAATTTTAAAAATTTAAAGAATGATAAATAAAAGTAACTTCAAAAGAATAATGTTGATAAATTGTAAATTTTTAAAATTAATAAAATACAAATTTATAAATACTCATAATAAGCACAGCTCATATTTAGATTTCATTTAGAGTAGCCTACCTAGTAACCAAATGAAATTTTACTCTTTCTAAATATTAGCCTACACATAAATAAATTATGTATCTTTGTATAATACAAGCTTTCAAATTTGATTTTTTTTAAATAGAAATTTTTTTTTTTTAAAACCTCAATAAAGTTTTTACATATTCACTAAATGCTAATGATAAATTTTACAGTTTTAATCCAGTTACAATATATAAAGTTACCAATTCAGGAAACTGGTTGCAGCTATTACATTTTTCACATAAAATATATTTCTTTTCACAACTAGATTTATAACGCGCACAAATAAATTAATGGAGATTATATCTTTTAACTACCAGTTTAGGAAGTTTTGTCGCCGTTTTTCAAAAACGTGACTTTTATAGTGTAACATGAGCCTTTTGGCGAGACATTTAGCACTTGAAGACGTTTTAAGTAGCCTTAATAAACAACCAAAAAATCTTTAACTGAAATAAATAATAGGCTGCTCATATTTTTATAGTCTACTTATGTATAATGCAGACCACGTAACCGTCCACTTGGCTTTGTGAGATTTCTTGTGTACTACCACTTCTTAAAACATATTACATATTGAGAATGTTCTATACATCAACCGCATCTGCATCCGATATGTCTACATATATTTCAAGATTGTTATTTCATACCGAAGCTAATTCATCTAATATTGACCGTCTGATGTAAGTCAGTGTTTTGATAGTCCTTATATTGATAGAAAAGTATTTATACTGACGTTTTCCTCCCGTCTCGCCTACTGCGATCTCTCAAGGCCAAGTGCACGGTAACGAAGTCCGCACTATACAATCTGTATATGGAAATACTTTTATGTACAAGGCTCGCCTTACTTTCTTATTTGCTATTGTGTGACTAACAGATAAAAATGTTTGCAGTTAGGCCTTACCAAGCATTTTATTTACCCATTACATTTATTTGAATAACGATGATAAAATTTGAAGAAACATTACAAAATTGAGGAGAAAAATGTTACAGATTTTTTTTTATGTTCGACATTTTGGGGTTTAAATGTTTCTCATAATCTTATATATAGCAACAATCTTCACTCTCTTCTTCAAGGACTTGTTTTCCCAATGATAATTCCGTATAATTTATTTTTACAATTCCATACCTAATTTCCATTGTTTTTTCTTGGTGTGTAGCTCTTTTATAGAACCATTTTTTATATTGAACAAGTTCAGTTGTAATATATTAATAGGTATAGTTTTAAACTGTAATTAGTACAGTCCCTGGGTAAACCTGCTCTAAACAGAAGATTTAAAAGGTATTAACTCCCTTTACGGTCAAATACTAAGGATAAAATTAGAGTAACAGGGGTGTTTTCACAATGTGAAATGGTACTTTTACTATTATATTATTATTATATGCTATAGATAATAATACAGGCTATAATAATGGTATAAGTTATAGATAATAATATATCTAAATGTCAGCGTTATAAAAAATATTTTATATAGCATCTAATGTTAAACAAATTGTTTTAATATTTTTTTCACGTGTTTCTAAAATAAATTAATAAAACCAAATTGACTAAATCATTTTTTTTTTATGTTGATCGCAGTAAGTAAAATCTTACACCCTTTTATTGTAAAGAAAACAAATTACGATCAGGTAGTTTACATACACAGATATATTTAGTTTTCCTTCTTGTGTCATTTAGTCTCATTAATGTTTTTTTGCAATCTACTGTGAACAAAATTAATTAATGAATAACAAACAAAAAACGCAAATTATAACAGCACCAAATCACTTCCAATATTTGTACACCAGCAGTTATACTGTAAAATTAATTAACTATCATCTATAATTATGTAATACGCACATTTACTTTCATTTAATGAATTGTGCCAGTCTACTTTACAGACAAAACTAATTTATACCAAATTTATATATCTATTTAATATTTTCATCAGTAACGGAAGGCTAGATTGTTTCTTTTCGACCCGTTGCGCCGTACTTAGGAAAACTACGGTTAGTGTCGCGTTATATTACATGCATTTGCTGCTATCTCCTGGTGAAGTAGAGAAGCTTCTTCTCAATTTCTATTTAGTAAAAACACAGTATTAAGTTTAAATTAATAAATTTCAAGAACTAGACTATTTTACATATTTATTTTATAACTCAATACATTTCTCGATATTCCTCTACACAAGATATTTAAAAAAAATTAAAGAGAGAAACAATGGAAATTAAATAGGCTATAAAGATAAAAATACATTGAATCAATTGTAAAATAATTAAAGTTTTAAAGATAACATTTTTATAAAAGGAAATCATAAAATAGGCTAATCAAAAAACGTCCAAATAATTATTGACTAAAAACTTACAAACCTACAACAATCTACAGTCAATAAACTAAATAAAGCATCAAAATAACCTCTTTTTTGTCGCAAGTACGGTTAAAGTTTTAAAACAAAGGTTGTTTTCTTTTTACTTTGAAGAAATATATTGTAAGATTTTATTGTCCACAGATTTTAGCTAATTATTAAAATAAAGATTTCTACGTGTAGATTGCTTTTAGTTTTTTTTAACTTTATTTATATTTTCTTAAACAACACAGGAATTAGATTCAAGTGATGAATTATTCCACTCTTAAATACTTTTATTTGTAAGTTTTGTGTTCATTTTCTTAAAATATCCTAATAAAATAAATACTGTATTTTTATTCTACACATTAAAGAAGGAATATTTCGCCATTACGTTACCAGATGGCAGCACGAGTCTAGGCCACTACTATATACGTATCTATGTTGCGCAGCATACTCACTTACGCATCATCCGTCTGGGGCCATGCAGGTAACACACGCACACGCAGACTACAGTTATTCCAAAACAAGGTTTTGCGAATAATCACGAAGGCACCTAGATGTACAAGATTAACACTGCTTCACACTGACTTAAAAGTGCCTTTCATCAAACAACACCTCCGACACTTAGCAACAAAGTTCTACAAACAGGCTCACGCACATACAACATCAACACTCATTTCCTCACTGGGTAGATATGACCCCACCCACGACACACACAGACGGCCGCTGTCCTTACTGACCGCCTAGCTCACACCATGCCACCAAAATAAAATATACATACTAATAAATTCTGCTTCACAGTTATGTTCCAGGTGACGCAGGGGCACATCTCCAGGGCCGCAGCTTAGCCCCAACGGAAGTAATAATTTGATTGCATGCCTTTTCAGTTTCGAGTAGGCGGCAGAAGAAGAGGCGCATGCCATTCCTACCATAGACTCACTAACAAGGTATTTGCAAGGTAATACCTCTCCTTATTCCTTAGTATAAGGTGATCCAAGCCCCCAGGGTTCCTGCATGATCTGTCGCGGGATTTTTCCTGGCAGGGTTTCTTTCTTGCCAGGTTTTTTCATCCCGCTCTTAGCGCGACACTTACCGTACTGTTTCATTTCACTATCTCCTGATTCTCCATGGAAAGAGCTTATGAGCTTGGTACATGGGCAATCAATCCCGTTTCCTTCATTCGCGGTAGGGATACTAACCGCATGCGCATGTGAGACGGAGGTAGCTCGCTAGAGGTTGGCTGCCACGAGGGCTGGGCGGGTTTTGGGGGCTCAGACCCGGGTAAAAAAAAAAAAAAAAAAAAAACGACACCCTAGAGATATTTGTAAGGTAATAATCCTCCTTATCCCAGGGTTCCTCCAGCGCAATTTTTCCTGGCAGGGTTTCTTTCTTGCCAGGTTTTTTCATCCCACTCTTAGCTCGACACTTGCCTTACTGTTTCATCTCCTGATTCTTCATGGAAAGAGCTTATAAGCTTGGTACATGGGCAATCAATCCCGTTTCATTCACTCGCGGTAGGGATACTAACCGCATGCTCATATGAGATGGAGGTAGCTCGCTAAAGGTTGGCTGCCACGAGGACTGGGTGGATTTTGGGGGTCCAGACCAAGGTAGAATGTATAAAGAACAAAAAACGACACCCCAGCATGTGCCAGGCTCGGCTTCTCTCCAAACGTAGGACACACAAACTCGGCACACCACTAAAACTACTAGGCGAGGGCATTCACTGGAGGAGTCAGTTATCTGGGAGCATTACTTGACAAAGGCCTGACTTGGGGCCCTTACATTACTAACACATTAAAAAAAGCAACAATTAGATTAACACAACTATATCCTATGCTTAACAGAACGAGCCCACTTTCACTACGGGCGGCCACTACTATATACGTATCTATGTAGCGCAGCATACTCACGTACGCTTCACCCATCTCGGGCAATGCAGGAAACTCACGCACACGCAGACTCCAGTTATTACAAAACAAGGTTTTGCGAATAATCACGAAGGCACCTGGATGTAGAAGATTAACACTGCTTCACAATGACTTGAAATTACATTTGATCAAACATCATCGACACTTAGCAACAAGGTTCTACAAACAGGCCTACGCACATACAACATCCACACTTATTTCCTCACTGGGTAGATACAACCCCACCCACGATACACACAAACGACTGCTGTCCCTACTGACCGAAAAGCTCCAACCATAATGCAAAAAATAAATATATACATACTAACAGATTCTGCTTCACAGTTATGTTCCAGGTGACGCAGGGGCGCATTCTCCAGGTTCGCAGATTAGCCTCAGTTGAAGTACTAATTTTGATTTGCATGCTTTTCAGTTTCGAGTAGGCAGCAGAAGAAGAGGTGCATGCCATTCCTGCCATAGACTCACTAACAAGGTATTTGTAAGGTAATACCCCTCCTTATCCCTTAGCATAAGGATATCTTAGCCCCCCAGGGTTCCTTCATGATTTGTCGCGGGATTTTTCCTGGCAGGGTTTCTTTCTTGCTAGGTTTTTTTCATCCCGCGACACTTACCGTACTGTTTCATTTCCCTATCTCCTGATTCTTCATGGAAAGACCTTATGAGCTTGGTACATGGACAATCAATCCCGTTTCCTACACCCGTAACACAATGCGCATGTGTGACGGAGGTAGCTCGCTAGAGGTTAGCTGCTACAATGACTGGGCGGGAAAACAAATTGACACCTGAGGGTCACAGTTTAGCCCTACGGAAGTGCTAACTTTGATTTGGATGACATTTCAGTTTTGAATAGGAAACGAAAGAAGGCCTTGCCAGTCTTACCGTAGCTTCACCAACAGGGTATTTGTAAGGCAATACCCCTTATTATCCCTTTGCATAAAGTTATCTAAGACCCCATGGCTCCTGCATGATCTATCCCGTAGTTTTTCTGGCAGAGTTTCTTTCTTGCCAGGTTTTTTTCATCCCGCTCTTAGTGAGATTTTTAGGCTACCATACTGTTTTATTTGACCATCATGATTTTCCTTGAGCTACTTTCGTCTCACATGCGCATTATGTAAGTATCCCTACCGAGGGTAAAAGAAACGGGATTGATTGTCCATGTACCAAGCTCATAAGGTCCTTCCATGAAGAATCAGGAGATCATGAAATAAAACAGTAAGTCTAGAGCGGTAAGAGCGGAATGAAAAAACCTGGAAAGAAAGAAACCTGCTACGTAAATTACCTGCATTGCTCCAGACGGGTGAAGCTTTCGCGAGTCTCCTGCAAACCATTGATTCGTAAAATCGTTCTGGCCGCCCTAGAGATTGCTGGCTAGTTATATTACCATCTGGATACAATTGTGTCTAATAATTGCCACTTTGTTTAAGGTGTTATTATTAGAAAAGGTGCAGTTACCTTATAAGTCAGACCCTCTACCCATACGTAACAAGAATCATGCCCTGATCGGGTATGACTCTCAGGTACTTTTCCTGTTCCATAAGTGAATTTCCTAGTCTAGTAGGTTTAGTTGTGTATCCCACAGTGGGGTACGAACTAGCTGCACCTACACTTAGGGGTTTGGCGGCCCTCTAACATTTCACCACTGACAAAACTCACTTTCGCTACATATATACAAAAAACCTACACACACACACTCTCTCTCTCTCTCTCTCTCTCTCTCTCTCTCTCTCTTTCTTTCTCTTCCTCTCGCTCACACACACACACACACACACACACACACATACACACACACACACACACACACATACATACACACACACACACACATACACACACACACACACACACACACACAGACACCATACACATACAGACACTTCCTCTGAGGTCTCTCTCTCGCTTACACACACACAAACACACACACACTCACACACACATACACACACACACACACACACACACATACACACACACACACACACACACACACACACACACACACACACACACACACACACACACACACACACACACCATACACATACAGACACTTTCTCTCTCTCTCTCTCTTGCTCACACACACACACACACACACACACACACACACACACACACACACACACACACACACACACACACACACACACATATATATATATACAAGAGTATTTATACCAACCGTTGGGCGTCTGAACCGTTGAATGTACTAAAAGAGGCCATAGGTATACAAACGTTGGTCGGGCTTGGTCCTGTGAGTTTCCTTTGTCGAAGATGTAGTAGCGCCGCCCGGTCCACTCGCCCACTTTGGTCCTTGGTCATGCACCGTCCATGAAGTAAAGGTGTCGGAGCCTATATGAGTTCTACTATGGGCCTGAGAGTACTGATCCATGGATACACTCGCATTCTCTAATTAGTTTTACGTACTTCGTTCTACTTAGTTTTGATTGAACTCTATTAATTTATTGATTTGGTTGTAGGCTACACAATAATCCTAAGAAGTCATATTCACTATATTTTTAGAACTATTGGAAGGGAACTAAAAAAAAAAAACTTCCACTCACCAATTCAGTTATCCAGTTGATGAAATAAATCTACAGCATTTACTCAAACTTCCTCCAATCGTCCTTTCAAAATATGAAAACGTCTTTTATCAAATAAAATAAACTAAAAAAAAATAATTTCCTACCTTATGCAAAAAAGGAAATGTAAAAATACTGACTTTGGGGATCCTCGCTCACCTCAAGGTCAAAATTTGGTTGGAAATAGAAAATAGCTCTTTTTGAGGGACGTTTTCCATATCGTAGAGAAATATTTTGCAGGAATCTTCATTGTTGCCAACTTTATAATGACGTCATTATATATTTAAAACCATTTTGGAATACAAGTAGGTAATGTAAATTTTTCCAATAGCTCAAGGTATTAGAAGGAGTTTTTAAGAAATCTCAATGTCTCCCAAGTGTTATGGTTTTATTATTTTTGTTATATCTTCAACTTCTCACTAAGAACATTCATAGTGATGAACTTAAGAACCGTTTTGACTACGGATAAGAACAACCGTCAGCTGTTAGACAGCTGACCATAAAGTCACTCTCGGTAAACTGTGTATTGAAATACGTTGTTGCCTGTACCTGAATAAGCTTTTGTGATTTATAAAATTGTACTGTAATGCTACTTCATACATACATTTCGACGTGAATAAACACATAAAATAAAGAGATTCGTACTATTTAGAAATAAAGTTTACATTATACTAAATGAAACTCTGCTATTTATTTTGAAAAATTATTTTTAAATGTGAATTATTAATTGTGTTAGTCCAGATTTTATTTGGTTTCAAGTCATGGTTATTATAATTCTGTAGTAAAATGGGCTGATTTAATTTTTACACGTTTATTTTACATTAAAACATTTTAAAATAAAATGCAAACAAAAATTAAACAAATTTAAACGCGAATAAAGACGAAGATCAAAAGTTTTCAATATCTTCTGAAGATCTGTGCTTCAACATAGTGGACAAATGTTGCACCTCGCAGTTCATCATGGATCTCATTTGGTTCTGAAAGTGTATTTACAGTTATTAGTTTGACAGTTTCAATGTGTGGATTGTGTTTGTCATTTAGTCAGGTGAGGTACTTACCAAAAACATCTGGCAGACGGCCGCAGCTGACTTGAAGGTCACGAAGCAATCACTACCTGCAGCTCGCTTGCCTGCTTCCCAGTCTCGTGAAAAGGTTACCTGCAAATCCCATTGCAAACTTGTGATAAATACAAACAAAATAATTAAGGAACAATTAGTGTTTACTTTCTATTTCTTAACTTGTTTGTGTGTCTTTCTCTCTCTCTCTCTCTCTCTCTCTCTCTCTCTCTCTCATATATATATATATATATATATATATATATATATATATATATATATATATATATATATATATATAAACAATATACACATACAACATAAAATATGTAGTAGTAAACTTTGAAGCTTTTCGAGCTGATACAATGCCAATAGCTCTCACTTATTCCTCAGCTTACGAAAATGCATCAGTTATGATCATTGTAGGCTATGAAGCAATCTAACACCATGCCCCCCCCTAATTTGGTTTTGACTGAAGGAAATTTACAAGATTATAGAGCAGACCACGTAACCGTGCACTTGGCCTTGAGATATCGCAGTAGCCGAAACGGGAGGTAGAGGGTCAGTATAAATACATTCCTACAAAAATGATGACTAAAAAAAAACTTTAAAAATTTTTAAATTCAAAAAAAGAGCCAGTCTAAATGTTTAAGATAAACGTAGTCCTTCAGGGTAAAATCTTTATTACCGTCTCTCCCCAAAAAAAACTATCCTGCCTTGCAGATGCCCTTTCTGCATCCAGCCCCTACCAAAAGCCTTGTTCCCATATTCCTACCCGCAGCCATTGTCGGTGACAGATGCTGCATAATCTCGAGGGCCACCAAAACCCCTCCTTCTTTGACTGACTGATAAGGGCTGTCGAACACTGACTTGCATGAGACGGTCAATATTAGATGAATTAGCTTCGATATGAAATAACAAACATTCTTGAAATATGTCTAGACATATCGGATGCAGAAGCTGTTGAACATTCTGAATATGTAACATGTTTTAAGAAATGCTAGTACACGAGAAATCTCGTAAGGCCAAGTGGACGGTTACGTGATCCGCACTATAGAGCCTACGTTTGTATGTAAGGCACGAGCTAAACCATATTTGGTTTTGTAAAGTTTCACCTGCCGCTTTAAATTCAAGATGTTAATGAACCACACAAGTCTATAATAAATATTATTTATTTAATTTACTCCATTATCGTCTACGTATCGGTCGTAACATAAACACAAGAGTTACGGTTTGAGTTGATGATGGGACAGATCTTCCGAAACGACCATCCTCAATAATCAAAACAGTAAGTGCTGCTATAGGCAAGTTAACATAGTAACATTAGAACAAGTATTTTTAGTTTAAAACTATTAGCTGAAATGAAGATGGAATCTCATAATATAAACATACATCTTTATGCCAATGCATCTGTTAAATAAGCTTTAAAATCGACAAACACGTTTTGTGTTGTATTGTATTGTTTTATTTATGTCTTTAAAATGCCCATAGTATAATGTGAATGGCCGAAACGTGGACAATAAATGTAGTAAATTAAATACAAAATAGTTATTATGGCCTTGAACAGTTCAATAGCGTTCTGAACATATGAATTAATATAATGTACACAAGAAGTCAGGTTCTTTCCAATACAGGCCCATATTCTAAGCATCAACTCTTTTTACATTATTATCTTGTCTTATAAAAACAAATAAACCTTACAGTCTGAATATCCTGAATAAATATTCATATAAGATATTTTGCAATTATATTGTTTCAGAGAGTCTAAAGAAGTTTTAAGAGTGAGCTAGTATATCTATCAGACGTTAGCTAAAATACGTAAAGTGCATCTGTTACCTGAGCGTCGGCTTGTTGCTGCTGGAAGCAATGAATGGTAACGCACAAAGCGGCAAACAGGAACGATAGATGCAAACTGAAACAATATAGACACATCTTGGTGAAGGAAGAGGCAAAACTACATTTACTTACTACATAGTAAACAGTAACAGTTTACAATTATCAACCGTTTTGGATTACTTTTCTGAAAGGTTAGTGATCATATTTAATAACAATAGCTGAGATTTTATTTTTGGCTAATTGTGTTCGGCAAGTTAAAGAAAAAAACAAAACAGTGTGAGAAAACTGATAGCTTGAAATTTCGTTTAACAAAAATATATTTATTATTTTTTATAATATATTTAGGAAATTGAAATTAGAATACAATAAAATTATTATTATTTATTTGGAACAAACTGTGGATAGATAATAATAAATAATACCCAAAAAACCTCCAACCCCAAATATTATTATTTAACCTTATGTTTGTTTCGGTTGCCAAGTAGCCATCCTTAGTGGCATAACAAACAAGTCTCAAGTTTTTTTTCATCCCACTGAGTTTGGTTACTTGATAACGGAAATGTATATCAGGGTAAAATAAAACTATTTGTGATTAGAGTTTTTTAGTATTATTTAATCAAATGTTAATTGTTTTTATATTACTGTAGAACATTATACCTGGCAGTGTAGAAGGTTTGATGAACATGGGGAATATAATAAAACCAACAAAACGAAAATTGAAATAACTTTTGAAAGAGGCCACCAAAATAACCTCATTTCAGTAATAAGGAACAATGAAAATACAAAGTAGGTTGCTTGGTGTTGTATACTCTATATAAGAAAACTTTGTAATGTGCTTGAATTGCTTTTGGAATGTCTCTGACATTATCAGAGTTTATATCTTCCTCTTTAGGGTAGTTCAAGTGGTGAAGGCCTGCAACTCCAGGCCAGTTGAAAACATGACGTGGTGTGTTTACGTCGTCGAGACAGTTGCCACGGTTTTGATATGTTTTAGTTCCATCAGCTGAGATTTTCATGTGTTTAATGATGTTCTGTTGTTAGTCTGATGAGAGTTTATTTTTATGATGAATTAAAATGTAAATTCAAAGTTTATAACAAGTAATACGAAAAAAAAAACTTTAAGTAAATTCCTACTGAGGTTAATGAAGTAAAGTTTATTTTAGTTACCCTAGTGCACTATTTGTGTGTAACCATGGATACAGTTTAAAGTTTTACAATGTAGGTTTCGAAGAACACCAAATGGGGGGAAAAAATGCGTATACATCTTTGAGAAATGAATTTCTATGTGTTGGAAAGTTAGCGTAGTGCCAATGCGCGTAAGACTTTGAACATGAAGATTCTCAATTCGAATCCGGCTGGAGCACACAAATTTTACAATTTAATTATTGATTAAATATTTGAAAAAACTGTATTAACATCAATTGGGATCCCCTGTAGGTTAAAAATAATATATTTGAAGACGATTAAATGAATAAAAAAGTATTTTAATAATGTTTGAAAATTTGTACAATATTTATATCAGGAGAGGTAGAGCTAATAGAAGGAATCGGAACAGGAGCTTACTGCTTTCTAATAAAGTTAGAAAGTATTCGATTAGATTAGGTTTTAATAGAAATGAAGATTTTTAACAAAAGCTTATTGATTGATTTTTGAAATGGTGTGAAGAAGATAGCCACTATATGGTATGCATAATGCTACAACGAACACCAAAACAGAGGTCATTTCACACAACAATCGAGTAGTTTTTGAGGAAACTGTTACTGCGTCTAACAAATGCGTTGTAGGTATATCGTAATGTATTGAAGTTCTCTGTTTACAAGCAAATCAGTACTACGTATATAAAGTTTGGATTGTGTTTGTAAAGTTAAGTTATTTAAAATTTTTATTCATCTTTTTGAAATTTCAGCGTCAATATTAGAGAATATTTCTCCAGTGTTCCTAAGACTTTCTAATAACCAGGTATAGGTTTTTATTGCAATAACAATGGAGCCCCCGTTAACTCCCGATGAAAAGTGTCAGGCTGCCTAAAGCGAAGCACTAATGCAAAAGAGAGTTGAATTTGAGGGAAAAGTCCAGTTAAGATAAAGTATAGACGGAATATAATGGCGCCTGAACAAGTGTGTAATTTTTAATAATACAGCGGATTGTAAATCTCAGAATTCGCTTATTGCCTTTCGCCCAACAAGAAAACTATCGTTGAGAAATTAGAAAATTCATGGGAGACACAAAGTAGAACAAAAAAAGTGCGAGTAAAGGAAAATTATAATGGTGAGTATAAAACAAAATGTACGATGATGCAAGATTCGGGAAATGATGACTTTTTATTGGCAAGCGGATCGAGTTGACAAAAAGTGAAATAACAAAGATTCCTTTTCGGTTAATTGAACTAGGCCTAAATGCAAACATGGAATAAATACTAGCAAGAAGATTACATGTCTGGAGTGACGGAGTGTGACAATTTCACACGGGAATTGTTTTAGAGTACGACCTTTGGAAATAACGGGGAAAATGGGAACGGGTAACTGGGAACTGGTATTATCTTTCAAGGTAAGAGAGAAAATGATTAACTAGAACTGAGTCAAGGCTTCACGGAAAGAAAATAAAACCCAAACAAATACTGAACAGTTAAAAATATCTAGTCCTTAGGAGGCCTATTCATGTTAAGAAATAAAAACAATATTAAAATTATAGAAATAATAATAACAGTCAAATGCCTAATGCTGAGCTTGCATTGTACGGTGTGGAAACTTGGAGGTTAAAATAAAATAAAGAAACATGAGGAAAGAATTTGGGTTGGTTAAAAGTTAAATTTACGTATAAAAATAAGAGCTACGTTACAGCAGACTAGTGGAAAATGAAAACAATTACAATGTGGCAATCAATGGGACTGGCTGACAAAATTGAATACAGTAGAGTATCGAACTTTCGTTAAATTCGAGTCGGATAAGCCGCAGGATTAATCGGCTAAGCCGCTGGCGTTTATAAACATTTCCACATCAGCATTGCCTGTTTCATATAAGAACTAAAGCGGTGATTTGATGGTTAGAGGAGTATTCAAAGAGTTGTTTTTTAATGAGTTTGTGCCTGGAACTGAAAACTTTCTAAAAGAAAGAAATTTAACTCGTAAGGCTATTTTACTGTTTAGACAAAGCAGCGTCGCATCCCGATGAAGATCAACTGTGCTCTGATGATATCTGTGCTTTATATCTTCTGTATGCTAATATTACGAGCCTAATCCAGCCGATGGATCAGTGTGTTCTGGAATGTATGAAAAAATACACACGTTAGCTTTTACAATCTCTGATGGGAGCGACTAAAAGGGAAGACAGCACGGTAGGATTTCTAAAATAAAAATACAGTTAAAGGAGTTTTGTGCTGGATAGCCTAATCGTGGAACAAAATAAAAGAAGAAACATCTAGTAAGCCGTGGAATAAAATCCCCGACTCATAATGAAACTGTTGAGTGTGTTATTGATCCACAAGAAGAAACAGATTTGACATATCTTATCAAGAAACTTCCATGGTTGTGAAATTCCGATGTGAACAATTTGAGATAACAGATGTTACGATTATTGAAATGGTAAAAAAGACTATTGAAGGCAGTGATGACGACAATAAAGATGAAGGTTCGACCGAGACAGTACTAGAAGGGAGAATTAATCACGGTGAAGGAACGCTCGCCTTGGAAACTGGACTGAGCTATTATAAACAACTGATGTGCTTGATTTTAAAAGGTCCTGCTAAGACACGCGACACCGAAGCACGAAAAAGAACTGTTGAGCAAACGCAGAAGACAGATAACTTTATTTTAAAAATGTAGCAACGGTAATGAACAATGTATTCCAAAGTAATATTAATGTATATAAGTACAGTGCGTGAGGTTTAATCATGTCTCTGACCTTGGGATCGCTAGGGTGGACTGGGCTGCATTGCGGGGTCAAAACCCAACACTTCAGAAAACATCAGTGTCGTGTTTAAAGTGTAAACAGCTCTAATTAGCTAAATGATAATACTGTAATAGTTTGATGTAGACATGATCTTTAAATGTGTTGCTCTGCTTCTGCAAAGAAAGAGAGGCGATTACGAAACAGACGATATAATTTGTATTGTATAATGTTTTCAGTTAGGCTAGTAGTCAAATGCTAGAGCAGCAGAACGAGGGACACCGTTAAATCTCACGCAGTCTACTGTTGTTCTATAAACATATTATTTGCAGTTTTAATTATAGTATTAGGGTTTATTAGAACTCCTGTTTTATCCAATGTACAGATACTTATTTCCGTATAATCCGAGGGGCCTCGGTCCCATCTACCTCGAGAGGTTTTAATAATTCTGGTTAATGTAATTAAATATTAATGTTGAGAGTAGAAAACTTTTATAAGATGTTGGAAAAATTTTCTGAATTAAACGAATTTAATAGAAATCAGATCTTAAATCAGAAAAAAGGCCAAGGACGTTTTAACTTACAAAATTAGAATAAAATAATATGTAAAACACTATCATTACATTGAATTAATTGCAGTAGAATTTACTTAATTATAATATATTATATTTATTAACTGATAAAAACTATTAAATAATATCATTTTACCATAATAACGTACAATAACAAGAATGTAGTTAATATAAAACTCAAATTATATCTAAAAAATTTTACTAAATAAAATTTCTTTACATTTATTTCACGGATCTAATTAAAAGATCTCTTGAAGAATGCATCATGAACATCTCAATGCATACACCAAATCTCAAACTTAGCTACACACGCCATCAAAAACAAACACACATTCCCCACATTAGAAAACATACACCTAATCAAAAAAAAGTACAAAAAGGCCTCAAAATGACAATCTGGGAACAACTACAAATTTATAAACATAAAAATAATATCATAAACGAACAAATACAAATAAAATAAAAA
This sequence comes from Prosapia bicincta, assembly GCA_036971475.1. Taxonomy (NCBI): domain Eukaryota; kingdom Metazoa; phylum Arthropoda; class Insecta; order Hemiptera; family Cercopidae; genus Prosapia; species Prosapia bicincta. Next base: position 20,608,750 of record JBAIZL010000007.1, on the reverse strand, counting down.
AACGATAAATTATTCAACCTTATATACAAAATTAACCTCAAGACAAACTTAAAAACATGCCACATTGCAGTGAATCCAAAAATAGAACAATAACTGTATACCACACCTGTGACAACGGAAACTTCACACAGCTCTCAGTCTACTATAACCCCCGGACAGTGATGCTTGATAATGGAGATACTATTAGTCCTTGAAAGTTAACTCGCAAAAAATACCAAGTAAGATTCTTGTTTAAGCACATATAGTGAAAGTGGTATATAGGCCTATATATATATATATATATATATATATATATATATATATATATATATATAAATATAAGTATATATAAACTACTGAGGTTATTCAAATACAAGAATTATTTATTTATTTTTATTCAAAGCTTTTCGTTGATAAACAGTACCATCATAATGAATGAATAATACAATAATGCAAGATATAAAACATATGTTAAATTAGAAATAGCATTGTTGGCAAATTTATACAAATTTCCAAGTTTATCTTGTTGCCATAACATTATAGACAATGAATATAGTATCAAATTTAGAATGAACATATGTGAAGCATACGAAATATATACTTTTGTAAATTGTTCCGTATGCACTTCTACTGTAAAAAATTCAAAATAAGAACCCAATATCTTGATACTAACAATAATTTTTATCTTTATTACTAACCGAACATTAAATATAACCTTTTGAGTACTGGAGGCTAAAATTGTCTCAGAAAGTTTTACATAGATTTTCTAAAACTATAAGTTCGATAAGGCGTTATTTATAAAATTTAAAAGTATAGGTTTCACCGATCATCATGAACAACACAATCTAGACAATCAATGATTTCTACATAATTTACATAATAAATAATAAAAACCATAAATGAACTAGGCCCTACGTGTCCTATACTTGATTTTCTTAAAATTAATATTATTTTTTTTTTAACAAATTTTTTAAGCTCCGTTATAGCCGGTGCCAAATCCGGTTGAGACAAGAAAGAGTTGGATCTTCGGGGATCAGCCCCCCCCCCCCCCGGCAACTGGAAAAAAACGTCGCCAAGAATCCCAAAAAAACCTCAGAGCCCTGACGAAAAATGGAAAACAGAGAAATGAGAAATATGATTTAAAGAAGAAGCTAACGTAATATATGAAATTAAAAAGTAAGGAAACAAATTAATGTAAAGGAAACACTAAATGAAGAAATAGAACGAAAACTATTTCAATATGGGAATATGCGAAGAATGAATGAGACAGGAATACCACTGAGAGTTTCCAAATAGAAGAAGAAAGGGAAGTCTCCTAGGTTGCAATGGAAGTAACTAATACAAATAGCATTGAAAAAACTGAAAGAGGCAGATGTAGCCTATAAGAAAAAGAAATGACGAAATGGTGTGGTCAGCAGCCACATATGCTGTGTAAGATAACAGAGACAAATAAATAGGTAAATGTCTACTATATCTGCTATATTTTTTTTATTTGATAAAAAATAAAAAAATTCAAATTTTGTTCACAAATTGTATTATTTTATTTTAATAACCGTAGTTTTGTTGGTGGAAATTATAGACACATAAATATCTGCAATTATTAATGCCTAGCCTATAAATTAACAAACATTTTAAAACCTATATCTATTGGCTTCGATAAAGTTTACTTCAAACACCTGGCTAATATTTGTACCATGTTATTAATGACACCCACCTGACTCTGGCCATCACGAAGAGGTCTGTTTTCAGAAGAATCGTCAGCAGATCTGGGATTAGGGTGGTTTTTAACTTGCTTATATAGAGTGCATAGAGCGACGAGGACGAAGCCCCAGGGCAATACACCTACACTTTGATGTACCCCCGTGTAAGCAAATATGTGAATTGATTCCCTGTACGGGTCAGCATGGATAAAGTAATCACAGATATCGTTTGACGGTTTTTTTATAAAAGAAATATATTTTCAATTTGAGATGTTTTGAAGTATTGAGTTGAAATTACAATTTATTTAAAATGTAAAATACGCAGAGCTTAGATAAATTAATTTCTGTATGTATAAAAATATTTTCTAAAATGTTTTACATTTCAATGGATCAATTAAATTTATAATTAAAACTAGTAGTCCTCAAAAATATTTTAAAATAATATATTTGGGAAAACCCTGAAAAACATGTTACAATTACAATAATACTGGCGTAAAGTACTTATAGAAAACTAACTTACGGAGGCGTTTTAGTTGCGAACAAAAATTGTAATTTAGCCAAACTAGGGAATTGTAAAAATCTGGTAGATGTGAGACTGGCCGACAGAAGTGAAAAATATAGTGTATAGGTTTATATAGGAGATAAAAAATTTACTAATGAAAGAAATTGATCTGGCGAATTCAATTCAACTTGTACAGATGTGTAGTGCGGAACACTTGTGTGTACTACCACTTCTGAAAACATGTTAGATATTGAGAATGTTCCATACAACAGCTTCTCCGATATGTATACACATATTTCAAGAATGTTTGTTATTTCAACAAAGATAATTTATCTAATATCGACCGCCTCATGCAAGTCAGTGTTTTGACAGTTCTTATCATGCTCCTAGGAAAGTATTTATACTGAACCTCTACCCCCCGTCTCGCCTACTGCGATCTCTCAAGGACAGGTGCGCGGTTACATCGTTCGCAGTATACAGTAATGTTTAATGAAATATAAATTAATATTTTTAGTAACTGATGAACATTGAGTATTAATCTTTTTTTGTATTAAATATATAGAATTTAACAGAACTTACGAGTAATAAAAAAAAAAGTTTTATTAAATCATAGGTTGTCAATTAATTATTCAAATATACAGTACTTCTGAATGTATAAAAATTTGTATTTGAAAATATTTACACATAACCTCAAATAACCTCTAAGTAAAGACTACAAGTGTTAGCGCTAACCGAATCTGCTATAAACAAGTTCCACTTTTGGAAATTTTCAGAACAATCCGTTTTTGTTGTATATTGTAAAATGGGAGCTTTTACTAAATCCCCAAAAATTTCAGACACGCCTAAAAACGTTTTCTCTTTAAAAACATTGTCTCTATTAAGTTGACAATCCATTTGATTCAACGTCTAGAGTTAGCAGACTTAGGATTAGCATCAGTAGACACATAGATCTCCCCTGGCACTGGGAGATGAGGGAGACGTATAGCATAGGGTAAGACCGCTTATTTCACATGTTCCTCATAGTTATCACATATTTACAAATTCAATGACAAAGACAATAATAATTTTCGAAACATTCACTCGAGTTGAGATTTTCTCACTATATAAAATATAATTGAATTTTATCTGAAATAAGCGATGTTCAGTTTAGGCTAAATGACGTCTATGTAGAATTCTTAATTGTCCAACGTTGTGAACCCAAATATAAAGAAGTACGAGAGGTGTTATTAAAATTTTAAGAGGCAGCGTAATATTATCAAAAATGTTTTCCGCGAAATTTATATACTTTTATTCCAATTTTTCAAAATTATAACTTTCTAGGCGCCTCTTACTTTTTGAAATCAGATTTCATTTAATACTTTACATAAACTTTTAAATCAGTAAAGATTTTCCCATCTAATAAAAGTTTTCTATTATGTCTACATTCTTTTTATAGTTCAGTATTAAGTAGAAATGTTACTTTTCAGTCTTTTCTAACAGTTAATAAATATAAGTTAAGAGGCCTGGTTCTTACTTCTGTTAAAACATTGTAGGTTATGTCTAGTTTTTTTAATTAAGCTTAAATTGTGTAGCATCCCTGAAGATGATGACATATAGTCATTGAAACGCGTATGATAATAAAATGTTTGTAATTGTGAGTTGTAGCATATTTATTCTTGTATTTATAGTTAGTAAATATGTTATATAATGTTTCAATAAATCTTACTGCAGTTAACTCAATATAGGCCCTTATTATGATGACTTAGCCTATTTGTATTTTCCAATTTTTAAAATTAAAACCTAATTATTCACATCTGATATTTTTAATTAACTGATATCAATGAGTTCGTTAAATTAAGTAAAATTTTCAAATTAAGATCACTCTGACTGCGAAGTTGAAAATGAAGTATTCGCTCTGTCAGCCTGTCACACTGACTATCACATTGTTTTTTTTTTTAAAATGATAGACGAGCAATAATAATCATAAAGTATTTTAAAAAAATAGCCCTCCTGCAGATTTTGTGATATTTTACAGCATTGTTATTTATTACTTTTAATTAGTATTAATATTTTCAAGTGAAAATATGTCACACAGAATTTTTTTAAAACAATTAAAATTTTGAACAAAACAACCGATTTTCATACTTTTCCCAATAGACTAGAACCATTCACCAAATGTTCATCTCTCATTGAGCACGGTGTAATGTCAATCAAAGCATAACATCAAAGTATGTCCACACGCTTTCCTCAGGCAAACCATTATAATTTTAAAATCGATTAGTCAATTGGTTAGTGAAAAAACTCCAGAAATATTTTCCAATTTTCTGGAAACCAGAGTAAACACTGATCCTTATATGTGAATAATAAAACTATTTAAACGACACGTTGTCTATAAAATACTTTTTGATAGCAATTTGAAACTATGTTTATAACGGAAAAAGATTTCATTTAAGTCACTTGTTAAAAATATAGCCGATTTTTAGGCTAATTTAAATTATTTATATTTTAAAAACACTAAACTATAATTATAAATGAGTTCCAAAATGTATATTATGTCAATCTGTTAATTTTTTTTCAACACTAAATGCAGGTTATCGCTAAATCTATATATCAGGCTATCTAAAATTTAAGTTGTACAGTGTTTTTCAACCATATTTTTACAATAACTTAGTTGATAATATTATCAAGTTATGACATATGAAATTAAATTATTGAATATTATTTTAATCTGAATTATATTATTTATGCCATTTGTGTCTTAAAATTGAATTTTACAACTAAGTGTCTAATAAAATTAGCTTACACAACTTTAGAAGATAAAAAAAACGTTTTATGGTCATAGTTAGTATTATACAGGCCTATTGTTTTATTAATACATAGTTTTATTAATACATAGTCTTATTAATACATAGTTTTATTAATACATAGTTGTATTAATACAGGCCTATTTAAAACAGTGGTATTATGAAACCATTGTCACACTAAATAGCTTACTTATTTACGCAAATATTTTCCAGAAAAATTGTTTTTTTATTCTATATTTTATTAACACTGTTTGATGCGTAATATTTTATCATAAATAAATTTTCATTATGCAATATAATGTTTTCGAAAAACCATTAAAAAGCAGAATTGTTACTTGAAATCAATATAGTTTGTTCTTTGAGAAATAAAGATTATTGGTGAAAGACCGAAACGTAAATGTAGTAATAAATACAGGAGTTGTATATTGATGTAATTGTTTTGTTTTGTTCTTTATAAGCCTAATGAAAATTATTCAAATATTGTAAAACAACACAATTACTGTTTTTGTCCCATGTGCTGCTATCTATACAATGTTTTTGAAACTAAATAATGGTATTGCTATTATTAGTACCATCAATTTCCGCTAGGTGTCGTACAAAGCACGAATTCGACGTCTACTGATATATATCTTGTACAAATTTTATATGTTGTATAAAACACTCTTTTATTCATCCAATCAAGTTCAAATGCATTTTAAAAAATCTATAATGGATGCCAAATGATAATAATATAGTTTTTTTTTTATATCGTGTTCGAAGTCTAGCTCTTTAGCACTACGGCAACTTTCCCATGCTAGTAATCCTCTGCTCAAAGACGTATATGAATTTTTCTTCTGTCCTTATCTGGTTGTGGTCGAAACCTCCGTTGCAGAACTTTAAATTTTCGCCATGGTTTAGAGTCGCCATGAAAAGAATAAAACAAATAAACTGGATTAACGATATCAAACCTTGCTTCACAAACGGACAATGCGAAAGGAAAGCGAAAAGAAACAACAACACAATGCAAGCGACAAAAAAAAGGAAGAGTATAAATAGTAACATACAAACATAATAGTCCAACACAATACATAGAAATTAAAATAAAAAATTGCAAAGAAATTCACGTTCTATTTTGCCACTTAATATTGTTATTCTGACGAATCTTTATCACGTTACCGATTTCTAACGCAAGCGTAGAAAGAACTTTTTCTGTTGAATGTTTTTTCATACACGCACGCGCGCGCGCACACACACTCACACACATATATTATATATATATATATATATATATATATATATATATATATATATATACATATAATGCATCGATCGCCCCCCCCCAAAGCAAGTCGCTGGATACGCGCCTGTAATAAATGAATTTCTTCTGCGCAACAGCCTAAGCGAATATTATGCGGCTATGTTGTAATAAAGCCACCTATATAGATATCTAATAGTATAGACTACAATAACCCGTTTTATGAAGAAACATTTAGTTTATTCACTAACAAAATTCCAAATACTGTTTCATTTGTGTTTGTAAATGTTTGTTGAGATTATGCTAATTTCAATCAATGATTTGGAAAATACTAAGCCATTCAGGTTTTTTTGCATGAAGTGTCTAATTAATATGTTAATATCGTAGCCTACTAATGTAAAACTGTATTATTGCATAATAGGGCCTATAGTATTATAGTAATGTATTGTATATTATAGTATAATTATAAGATAGTATTTTTGTATGATGTAATATAATTGTAAAATACTATTATTATAAAGTTTACTGTTGTATAATATAGTATTATTGTGAAATAATATTATTTTATAATACAGTAGTGTTGTAAAAAAACTTTATTTGCATAATGTAATACTATTGTATAATATAGTATAATTGTAAAACAGGTTTTCGTATGATGTAGTATTATTGTAAAATAAAGTAATATTGTATTATTTTATAATATTGTATTATTGTAATGTAGTATTACTTTTTAATATAATATTGTTATAAAGTAGTATTATTGTAGAACAGCGGTTTAATTTTATAATGTAGTATTGTTCTAAAATAATATTTTTGAAATAAAGTATTATTGTAGAATTATATAATATAGTGTAATTGTATTAGTATTATTGCAATATAAATGCTGTACAGTGGTGCGACGAAGTGTTTGGGGTTACTATCCATCCAGAAAGATTGTAGATATTTTATACATTTTAAATAATTACTTTAAACAATTCATCAGTTTTGTAAACATTTCGTATTAATTTCAAATCCGTAGACGAAAATGCAATCACAGCTTCGAGATAGTGAAGGTAGACTACTGTCATATAGAAGGGTTAGACAGTAAACTGAGAGGTGTTACTAAACATGCGTCCTTGAATTTTGTAGTCCATTACGTTCGGTGAATCTTATTAATCACTTAAACAATAGTTTATGAATATCCGAACTTTAAATTTAGTAAATTTGTTAAAACTTACTGAGACAGAACGTTTTCGATCGCTATGTGCCGATCTTCATCCGTGTCTTCTGCTTGGAGATGTTGGGTCAAGCGGTGACGGTTTTAAAGGTAGGTTTTCGATAGTATCAAAGAGTATGTGTGATTTGTATTGTGTTTATTCGTTTAATATGTTTGTACTTTGTGTTTTTGTGTGTCTGTTAATTTCATATTGTTCTAGTGTGTTGAGATGTAGTTCTTTTTTGTTGATGTGTAGGATTTCTAGGATATGGTTACCATACTCTTTGATTCTATCGAAGACCTGCCTTTAAAACCGTCACCGCTTGACCCAACATCTCCAAGCAGAAGACACTGATGAAGATCGGCACATAGCGATCGAAAACATTCTGTCTCAGTACGTATTAACAAATTTACTAAATTTAAAGTTTGGATAGTCATAAACTATTGTTTAAGTGATTAATAAACATGCGTGTCTAACGTTCACGAAATACTTCTATATACGTAATTAAGAAACGAAGCATCGAATAGGTTCCAAAAGAAAAAGGTGTGCCTTGTATGTACGAAGAATTAGCTGTAACAGATAATAAATGACTTAATGGACTTTAAAAACGTCAATTAAGCTTAAAATTTGTAGAATTTCAGTTTTTGAAAACACAAATAGGTTATGGAATTTCCTTTTACGATCTAATTAATTAATTTTATACAACCCTTAAACTGTTAGCTATTTCCTAAATGAATGCCCCACTACACGTGGGGGTAAATACACGTAGCTAAATTTAATGCATTATCCATTTTTTATTTGAAATCCTATTAAACTAAGAGAAACATTAATTTTGTCAACCTTTTTTTCTATTTAACTATTTTATCAAATACTATTTTCGTAACGACGTAAAATAGCATTTATTTTTAAAACTTTACCTCGGGGTTTGAATTAGCGCCCATTCTCCCCCGGATTAACCCCCCCCCCATTCCCAGGAATTTTTGGCTGCGATTCCGTGTTTATGTAAAATTTCCTTGTGTAAGGTTAAACCTAAGTTGAACCCTTTCATAATATGCTAATCCACGAGATAAGTTTCTTCAAATCAACTATTTACCTGCATGAACTACTAAATTGACTGGAATGTGGTTTATATTTACATTTGTTTGCATACTTTTTTACCTAATTTTTACTTTTTATGTTATTAATATCACTTCTACTTGAAGTGATTCATGTACCTTACCCAGTTTATTTAATATCTCGTTCTTTTCGCTCTGTCTTTTAAAATTTTTAAATCAATTTATAAACTAATATATTAATTAACCATATTCAATACAATTTGAACCTACCGATTGACTTGTCAATCTGGCATATCGTGTTTCCATGAAAAAGTGTCTGAAAATGTTTTGATTGGAACGAAAAATAAGATCTTGTGCTTTACTCAAAATTAAATTTGTAAATAAATAAGCAAAAAAAAAGTACTGTACAGTATTTGTAATGACGCCTAGCGGATGTTTGTGGTACTATTTAGAGTAATCAGTAGTTTGAATAGAGTTCTATAGATAGCAGGACGTGTATTAGATTCTGGGAATAAAACTTTGATTCTATTTTTTTTATTTTATAAAAGAGTTTAGTGATTACTTGGTGAAAATGAAATTACGAGAATATATGACAACATGAATATATGAGAACATGAAACGAGGTATAAAAAGGCAACATGTTAAGGACCAAAATTAGGCGAAAATGGAAAATGTTATATGTATTTCACAATTTCATTGAATTCTTTGACCTTATAATTAGAAAAAAAAAACATTTGATTTATAACTTCTAATATTCACTTTACTTCTGACAAATTATTAATTTGTTAAAACATAGTTGGAAAGTTCATTCACAGCTGGTACAATTCCTTTTCTGTAGCACAAAGATAAGCCCTGAGGGTTCTACCACGGGGTTTCCCGTACTACTTCATTTCACTATCTCCAGTCCTATGGACCCTTCAAGCATTCCTGTAGATACTAGCCGCTTGGGCATATGTGACAGAGTAGAGGGTGACCGACACGCGAGCTGAGCCTAACTCAGGAGCCGAACTGACCAAAAAAAAGGAATTCGCGAAACCAATATTGAAAATATTAATAGAACGACAGAATTACAAAATTTGAAACTGTTCCCAAATATCAGCAAAGGCCTTCGACCATTTCTGGCATCCTGTTCTTTCTAACTACGTTGTCTTCCTTCTCAGAACCTACCTGTCCAGCCGAAACTGTTCATGTTGGACAGTGTCTCTCTAACCCCGACCTATCTTGCGGGTTTCACGCAGGGTTCCGTTTTAGACTTTCCTCTACCACGTCCATGTAAACGATATCCTACTTCTTCCTCTACGTGTATGACATCATGTTTCATTGCAGCTCATGGAGCAAAAATAAAACGACTCATCTCATCTAGGACCAGTTGGACATCTTGTCTCATGACCAAAGTAATGGAGATAAAGTAGAGGCTATCTGCTTGAGCAAGGATGCGCAAACCCCAGACGAAACCATGACTCTCGATGGATGACCCCCAAATTCTTTAGGGTCCTCCTCGACAAACGCCTTTCCTTCTTTCCCCAAGTTTTTGTCGTAGTGAATAAGGGGAGGGTTCTAACACTCCCTTCCTGTAAAAACTAGACCTTCTCTACCTGATTCAAATCTGTCGTGTGGCAACATATGTTGCATCATCACTTGTACTAGGACATCCAAGAAACTCCTCGAATCCTTCCAACCGAAATCTCGGAGAACCATATTACAATCAACGAGGATCCTCTCCAACATTGCAATCTTTCAAACCCTTGAGGAATGCATCTGTTCACTCTCGGTTAAACTCTTTGAGACCCAAGGTAGTTCTTCTGGAGCCTCCATAACACCTGTAACCTGCCCCATCCTTTCTTTCCTCCACCTTTACCTCTTAGACAAATTTGTTAGCTTTATGTTTATTGTTTAGATGGTTTAGGTTAAGCGTTAGTCTTAAGTCATGTACTCTAGTTTTAAATAACCTTTAGTAGTTGTGAGTTTTTTCTTTTCAGATATTTAAGCCACCTTTACATCTTAATGAATGTAAGATGGTCGTATTGTAATCCAATCTATGTCTGCAATTAGCATGAGTCTTAGTCGCAAGAACCCCTCTTTTAATCTTACATATTACACTGTTTCCTTCGCGGCCACCAAACCCACTCCTGCTCTTGACCGACGGACTGAAATCACTTGGCCTAACATATTCGAAAAGTAAGACTTTTTTAAAACCGGGTCTGAGCCACCGGAACCCACCCAGCCCTAGTGGTAGCCAACCTGTAGCGAGCTACCTCCATCTCATATGCGCATGCGGTTACTATCCCTACCCCGAGTTAAGGAATCGGGATTGATTGCCCATGTACCAAGCTGATAAACTGTTTCCATGGAGAATCAGGAGATAGTGAAATGAAATAGTACAGTAAGTGTCCCGCTAAGATAAATCCTGGGAAGCGAGACGTTTTTTTTAACCGGTGTCTGGGCTCCCAAAACCACCCAGCCCTCGCGGCAGCCAACCTGTAGCGAGTTACCTCCATCTCATATGCGAATGCGGTTACTATCCCTACCCCGAGTTAAGGAATCGGGATTGATTGCCCATGTACCAAGCTGATAAACTGTTTCTATGGAGAATCAGGAGATAGTGAAATAAATAGTACGGTAAGTGTCCCGCTAAGATAAATCCTGGGAAGCGAGACTTTTTTTTAACCGGTGTCTGGGCTCCCAAAACCACCCAGCCCTCGTGACAGCCAACCTTTAGCGAGCATAGTAATGTCGCACATGCGCATGCGCATTCGGTTATTATCCCTACCAAAGTGAAGGAAACAGGATTAATTGCCCATGTACCAAGCTCATGCTCTTTCCATGGTGAATCAGGAGATAGTGAAATGAAACAGTACGGTAAGTGTCACGCTAAGAGCGGGATGGAAAAACCTGGTAAAAAAGAAACCCTGCCAGGAAAAATCCCGCTGGAGGCACCCTAGGATAAGAAGGGGTATTACCTTACAAATACCTTGTTACGATCTACATAGGCTATGTGTTAGTAGCGCATTCTATCAACAGATGCACTCACTAAAAATGTTACAACCTTATGGCAGAACAATTTAATTATATAAATTAAAGCATCCAAACTAAAAAGCTGACGTTTAATCACGTAGCGTACAACTTGTTGAATGGCTTGTAATTAAAGTTGCTCAGTTTTATATTTTTGGAAAACTATTAGAGTACAATTTTGTATGATTTGTGTACGCCTTTTTGCAGTAGTTAAATATTATGTCGTCATAAAATAATATTATTATAATACAATAATAATAATTTATAAGAGCAGAAACGCCTTTTTGCAGTAGTTAAATATTATGTCGTCAAAAAATAATATTATTATAATACAATAATAATAATTTATAAGAGCAGAAACGCCTTTTTGCAGTAGTTAAATATTATGTCGTCATAAAATAATATTAATATAATACAATAATAATAATTTATAAGAACAGAAACGCCTTTTTGTAGTAGTTAAATAATATATCGTCAAAAAACGGATATTATTATAATACAATAATAATAATTTATAAGAGCAGAAACGCGTTTTTTCAGTAGTTAAATAATATGTCGTCATAAAATAATATTATTATAATACAATAATAATAATTTATAAGAGCAGAAACGCGTTTTTGCAGTAGTTAAATATTATGTCGTCATAATATTATTAGAATACAATAATAATAATTTATAAGAGCAGAAACGCCTTTTTGCAGTAGTTAAATATTATGTCGTCATAAAATAATATTATTATAATACAATAATAATAATTTGTAAGAGCAGAAACGCCTTTTTGCAGTAGGTAAATATTATGTCGTCACAAAATAATGTTATTATAATACAATAATATTAATTTATAAGAGCAGAAATAATTCAAGTGGTATAGACTAATTAATTTATTAGCAAACATTCGTTAGCTTTTCTTGGACACACAATCGCACGATTCGTGTTAGGTGTATTGCTTTTTTTAATTTGCATATTCCTTATCTTAACTGCAGTATTTTATTATAGTCCCGGGAGACTGAGCTTTGCTCGGATAACGCAAAAGTTAATTAAGTATAATACAAAAATAAATTTATTATATAGGCCTACACAATATAAATACGTTAGAAGCTATAGCATATCGTACATATCAACTTGATCATTGTTCAAGTTGTCTTTTGGCATTGGAGGAGCATTAGAACGATTGTTCAGAACTTCTTTCCATGCTTCGTTGCGGGTGTGTGGGGGGTTGGATAGCGGTTAAAATAGAGTTCCAAAAGGATAACATGGGAACTCTAGGAGGCACTGGGGCGGAATTCTAAATTTTCCTTACATTGAGACCGGTTGCAATCAATGTTCCGTGTCCAAAAACCCCCAAACAAAATATTTTAAAAAATAAAAAATCCTTTGGGGGAAAACATTTACCCAGGCACTTGCTTGATACCATAAAGATAACATGGAAACTCTTGGAGCCAATGGGGCGGAATCCCAAATTTTCCCAGGGTTAACAACGGTACCAATGAATTTTCCGTTACCACAAAAAAAAAAAAAAAAATCCAAAAATCGAAAATCCATGAGTATTAGATTAGACACTATTGCATTGTACTTACCATTGGATATAATACTTGGTGATTGAAACATTATATAAGACTTATCTAATTAATAATCCAAAAGTGTTGTTTATGAATAATTAAATTTGTAAAATACTAACTAGCAAACCTCCGTTTCTTATGAAATCCAAACACTAATCAAGTCTTTCGTGTGAAGTATCTATATTTTCACTCATAAACTATCTACTCAGCACAGCAAACTATCTACTCAGCACTCATTTGTTCATTTATAAACATCTTTTGCTGGCACAAGTGATTAACTAAATCTAGAGATTGCGAACGTGATGAAAGAACAGATAAAATCTTTAGACAATTGTCGAATGAAAGAGCCGCCTTGTGTGTTCAGAACGAGCTTTGCTGTGTGCTCATTTTAAACGGTTTGACAGAACAAGTTTGATCTATATTAAAGTGCACGCGATTGTGATAATTCTTTATAAGGCTTATTTCTCAATGTTAGTATTGTACTTATGATAATATGTGCCATAATGTGCAATGTGTCTTGTACTAGTACTAAATGTCACAATGCTAATCCTGCGATTTGTTTCTACGTAGATTACCCTTCACATACAGCTACAGAACTATTGTCAAACACACTATACCCTGTAGTACATTATAGGACAAAGCTACTGGCAGAATTTCAAGTTTATTATTGCTCTAATTTCTTATAAAGTTTATTAATAATTTTCACCTTAAATCTACTACAATGTGTAATTTGCTCTTGCCTTTCTTATAATTTACTTCCTTAAACTTATGTTTAATTTATTTACCGCCATTAAATCTATTTTTTAATGTAATTTCTTATTAAATCTATTAATAGTTTCCATCTAAAATTTTTTACTTCCTTTCTTATAAATTTACTCCCTTAAGCTTATTTCCAATTTGAATATTTTTCTGCTGTAATTTCTTATTAAATCTATCAAAAGGTCCCACCAAAAATTTCTTACAGCCTATCCTTTCTTATGAATTTACTCCCTTAAATCTACTTCCAATTTTTTCTACGCTTAGTTTTTTTCTACTGAAATTTAATTTTAAATCTATTACGATTTTCATCTTAAGTCTACTACCACCTGTAATTTTCTACTACTTATCTACTAAATATACTCTCTCAAGCTTAAGTTTCTTCCCCAAACTGATTTCATTAGGAATTGTAAAAGATTCAATGTTTTTATTTGTTCCTCTATTTTGTTTTATTATTTATTGAGTAAAATTACCATTAAAATTTATATCTGGATAATACAAAGAGAAGGAGAAATTTGTGGTAAGACTACATTTATTTTATAAATCATTGAAAACGTTTTGTAACTCATATCCTATAATTCATGTAAATGATCTTTTACGTTTTTGTGTATAAGAAAGCTTTTATAAGAATAGTAATTTAAATTTCAAAATTCGACAACTATAAAAAAAGGTTTATTTTCCAACAAACAGATCGCATGGTTATTTTGTATAAAACAAAATTCGTAGAATATCCTTTAAATGTTCAATGAGCAAAAAACTCGCCGTCAATTGGTTTTCCAATGAAGTTTAGTTCTATGCTTTAGCAGGTTTAGTGATTTGGCTACAGCTCTCTACAGGCATGTTCGGCTTCTCAGACCGGAGTGCGCGGTGCTGAGCAAACAAAGTATATTGCGCCCGAACTGTAGGTCGGAAAAAATGTTAAAAAAAGATAGACAGAAGAAATAAAAATCTTTCTCCATAGCAACATGACGAAGATTTGAATAGACTAGAGGGCTTCTATGAAGTGAAATAATAAATAAAATAAATTGAAAATTCCGCCATAAAAAATAATAATAAATGAACGAGTCTTAGGAAAAACAAAGAAACTAAAATAAGTAAATAGTAAAAATAAATAGTGAACAACAACAATGCTTAATGAAAATGAACAACCAGCCATCCACATAAAGTATACCTAATTCAAGTTAAAACAATAAATAAGTTAAAATATAACAAAGAAAAAGTGGAAAACAAATACACACACACACACACACACACACACACACACACACACACACACACACACACACACACACACACACACACACACACATATATATATATATATACACACACCCTCGCTCTTCTACTGTTGCTGGGTTCACCTCGTCAATGCTGGATGAGATTCTAGCGAAACGTTGGAACTACGAATTTATGGACTGCAGAATGAACGGATGTACTCCAGATAGTAACAATTCATCATATTTTTCCATCCGTGAAGGAATACGTATCAGCATATATATATATATATATATATATATATATATATATATATATATATATATATATATCGTTATAAAAGAAGAGTCAATATGGCATAAAAGCAAGAAGGAATTAACTACTACCACTTCATAATATACCAGAAGCAGGATGAAAGAAGAGGTTGGGAAAGTAATATGGAAGCTAGGTTAAAATAGAAAAGGAAAAGAAACAAAAAGAAAGCGTTGCTGAGAAACAAGAAACAAATAAAGGGAGAGGAAAGCAAAAAAGAGGAAAGAGAGAGAGAGAACAAGGAAGAAAGAAAGAAGAGTAGATGAGAATAGTGAATTGGGAGATCGCGGAACTATTATGAAAGGGATAGAGAGACGCGAGAAAACGGATTCTAGAAGGGTATGAACGGGAAATGAACAAAATAAGGAAGAAACAGAAAAAACCGAGATAGTGGGAGAAAGAGCAATAGACGAAACCCACTTTGAGAAATCTGGAAGAAAAGGATGAGAATATCAGAGTGATCAACGAATGATTAAAGAAATTAGAAACCAACATCAAAAGGATCTAGGAGATATTAAAACCAAATTGAGAAATAGAGGGAATGGCAAATAGGCCTATTTATAGAAGTTGGATACGGGAGTGTAACAACTTAGTCTTGCAAAATAAAGGATACAGTGCAGAGTTAAAGAGCAGAAGACCCAAAGGGCATTCGTACATGATGTGGAGAATCTCTTTTCGAAAATCGATTTTCACCTTAATGACTATAGTAAATTGAAGTTATAGTTATGATTTAAAAAGAATTTTGGAAGGCGATACAGTCGGGGGAGGAGGACTATAAGTTACAAAGCCAGGTTTTAAGAAGTTACTGGGATTGTCATGTCCAGGAACATGTAAGAAGGTAACTATAATCTCGTATAGACCCTACAATAAAGCAGGGTGACCAATGCAACTTAGATCCACCAATCCCAGAGAAGTATTTAATTTTCAAGATCATAAAGCACAACTGCAACTAGCAAGCGTGTAAAGTCCCAGTGACTCAATAGCTAATGATATTGCATTGCCTAGACACATCGATCCAATGCAGGCATCTTCACTAGGATTTCTTAGAGAGCCAAATAGTTTGCATGACGTTTCACTCAATTATAAGTGGTATTGAATAACTTACAAACAGTATGATTACGAAATAAGTTTAATATATCGCTAAAATAAATATAATGTTTTGTAAAAACGTAGTAGGGCCTAAAATGTATTTTAATTAACTCCAGGAATACTGAATTTGTTAATTCTTTGAAGCCGATGGGATATATCCTTCACAGATCTCTAGTATTACATCTATATTAGCAGCTTGGAGAGAAACTGAAATTATCAAAATTTTAACAGTCTGAGGGCCGCTGAAAATTTTTGTCAGAGTTGCAATCGGGCCGGGTAGTGAGGAGGCCTAATGGAAGGAGAAACACGATAACAACGGAATCAACCACAAAAAAGGTTAACACCACACCAAACCACGAAACTCAACCTTCCGGCAGAGGCAATGGGGTTTACTAAGTAACTCTAACTACTACATACCAAAAATGCCTAATCTTTCAACACCCAATACTGGACCGAAAGTTCCAAAAACTGATAATCTGGGTTTCGGACGTGAAACTAAAATTAACGGGAAGGATGGAACATCTTGGGACCCATAAAAGTAAATGCATATTAAGAACGGGAAAAATAGACAAAAACAGTTAAATAATGGCGGGCGAGTACCACGGACAAGGCCTGGAGTTCAAAGATGTCTGTTTGGTGGATATCCTTGCAATTGCGAGATTAACTTCTGGAGGAGGACGAAGGCTTGGTGGTTGTGCAGAAAGCATCTGGAACCATGCCCGAGCATTCCGTGAAAGGTTGAAGGGTATGTATTTCTTAAAAATATGTATTGCGTAATGAGTCATCAGAAATACATATTCTCCAGGTCGGCCTTTCTAAACCCATATATTTCACTAACTTTCCTGATAACAGAAGTCAGAACCAAAATTAAAAATAGTAGAGGTGAGGATTAAACATATTTTAATTCAACCTAAAAGTTCGAAATTGAAATGAACAAAAATAAAATAAAGTGCGGCAGTATTAAAAAGCAACTAACCTCTAGAAATCCTTATTAATTTACGTTTAGTTATAATTTGCTTTCGAAAATAATTTCCAATGAAACAGAAACATTTTGATTGGGAAAAACAATATAAAAGTTACTTAGCCCGACTCCAGAATGCATCATTAGCGTGTAGGAAAAGTTTACAACAGTATGGTCTAGCTCCTTCACACAATACCCGTTCTGGCATTCTGTGTTTGTAAATTGAGAGGTAAATCCAATGTTTTGATATTCACGTTCACTTGATAATTTGAAAAAAAAACGTAGAGCGACGAAATAAACTTGCGAACAACACAAATTTTGCAGTGTTCGAAACATATTTGTGTTGTTTGGATACAATAATTTTGTCAAATAAACAATATATAGGGTTTTAAAAAAATCTCTTCGGAAATGTAATAGCTATGTAAATAAGGTATTTATTTTGTTTACACTCAAAACAAACAATAACGTACTTTGTACTTGGACAAATAAAATGGTAACTTATATATATATATATATATATATATATATATATATATATATATATATATATATATATATATATATATATATTGTTCAAATTTTCAATCGTTAATAAAATACTTTTTACTCGTCCACTCAAGTTCAAATACATTTGTTTAACTTGTAGTGGATGTAACTTAATGCTGTTTTTTTTTATATTGATTCATTAACTAAATTTAATGAGTTAATTCTAGTTTTGTATTTAAGTAAATCATTTCACAAAAGGAGCAAGGTATGCAATATAGTGATTTCGTCCCATTTGAATTAAAATAAGTGATAACATATGATTTCATAACGGAAAACACAACTGATTTTGTGTTGGAGGTTATGTTGTAGATCAGCTGTTTTAATGCAGGTAGGTTATGTTACTTTATTTATATTAGGCCTAATTGTAATTGTTTAACAAAAAGTAACTAAAATTTAAAAAGGTTTTGTTGGTCTAAGTAGGAATTGACTTTTAAAAACGTCCGTTTAATTTACTTGTTTCTTAATTGTCAACAGTCAACCCAATATTTATAAAATAATGAGTTAAAAAGTAATGCAATAATACTCATGAGAATGCACGCTCTCATTAATTTCATATAGCTATGTTAAAATGTAATTTGTTTTTTAAACATTAGTTTTAAAACTTTTAACAATTCTAAATCTAACTCTAACAAATCTAAAATCTGGTAATAATTAAATCTTATAGTTTTTTTGGTTTTACTGTAATGAATTTGTTCGTAATTTAACGAACTTATTGTGATACTAACAAAATGTGCTTTTCTATAAATAAAGTGTAGGCTACTATTTTAAAAACTTTCTGATCATTACTACAGTTAAGTTTCTGGGACTTATTTTCTTCAATTATTCATTATGAAATAAAATCATATGAAGAAACGTTTCTTTAAATATGGGGTTAAAAATGGAGGGAAAACTTTTCCCAAACGTTCTCAGGCCAAACTTGAACGTTTAGTTATTTTCACATAGTTATTCGTTTATTGGTGATTCAACGACAAAGGGGCTAATGTTCAACTAAAACACTTTACCATAGGTTATATTTCACTTGCCTTAAGTAGCAATTACTTTTTGATTATTGAGGACGGCATTATTTCTGGAGAAGTGTCCCATTGCCAACGCAACCGTAGCTCAAGTGAAAATAGAATCAAATAATAATAATGGGTAATTATTAATATCAGCGACTTCCGCTTCGGTCGGCGAATTTTTTTCCTGATCAATTTGACTTTGCTGTACACGAGTCTACATTTTTTGTTTTACTGCAAACACATATTTACATTAAAAAAATAAACTAACCTAACCTGATTTTGGTGCTTACCAACGCTCCGATCGGCGATATTTTTTTTCCTGATAGATTTGACCTTGCTGAACACGAATCTACAGTTTTTTTTTACTGCAAACACATATTTACATTAAAAAAATACCTTAACCTAACCTGACTTTGGTGCTTACTAACGCTCCGATCAGCGAACTTTTTTTCCTGATAAGATTTGACCTTGCTGAACACGAATCTACAGTTTTTTTTTACTGCAAACACATATTTATATTAAAAAAATAGCCTAACCTAACCTGACTTTGGTGCTTACTAACGCTCCGATCGGCGATATTTTTTTCCTGATAGATTTGACCTTGCTGAACACGAATCTACAGTGCTTTTACTGCAAACACATATTTACATTAAAAAAATAAACTAACCTAACCTGATTTTGGTGCTTACCAACGCTCCGATCGGCGATATTTTTTTTCCTGATAGATTTGACCTTGCTGAACACGAATCTACAGTTTTTTTTTACTGCAAACACATATTTACATTAAAAAAATACCTTAACCTAACCTGACTTTGGTGCTTACTAACGCTCCGATCAGCGAACTTTTTTTCCTGATAAGATTTGACCTTGCTGAACACGAATCTACAGTTTTTTTTTACTGCAAACACATATTTATATTAAAAAAATAGCCTAACCTAACCTGACTTTGGTGCTTACTAACGCTCCGATCGGCGATATTTTTTTCCTGATAGATTTGACCTTGCTGAACACGAATCTACAGTTTTTTTTTTTTTACTACAAACACATATTTACATTAAAAAAATAAACTAACCTTACATGACTTTGGTGCTTACTAACGCTCCGATCGGCGAAATTTATTTCCTGATCAATTTGACCTTGCTGAACACGAATCTACAGTTTTTTTTTTTACTGCAAACACATATTTACATTAAAAAAATAGCCTAACCTAACCTGACTTTGGTGCTTACTAACGCTCCTATCAGCGAAATTTTTTTCCTGATAGATTTGACCTTGCTGAACACGAATCTACAGTTTTTTTTTTACTACAAACACATATTTACATTAAAAAAATAAACTAACCTTACATGAAGCGACTGGCGCTTAGCTAAAATGAGAAGAAAACGAGGTTCGAGAAAGATCCGAAATAATACAATAGAAATGTGAGTAACAATAATAAGCTGCGGCAAAGTGCCTTACTTCAATCGCTGAGCACGCAATTACGAAAGTTTGAAAGCCATAATGGGCTCCGTACAAGCACATTTAATAACAGAATAATTCGCACTGAATTTACACATAAATGAATTATTAGTACTTAAGCTTATGCAGCACTTACCCTCGTGGAGCAAGAAAGGGCAAAATTGAAGTGGTCGTAGCTCTCGTAGCTGTAGAAGTCCTGGGTACCCAGTTCGTAGGAATCCTGGCCAGGCGAGGTCACACTAGAACTTAAACGAGAAGTCAATAAGCTGCATTTAAAATCCTAAAGTCATTTAATAACTATGGCGCGTAACGGCACAAAGGATCTTACAAAACGGCGATTGTAAATTAAAGTCAATAATCCGCAAATAACTTATATAATAACGCGGTCGCACTAACACACATTAAGACGAACAGTTTAAATGCTTGTACGAGGTTTTCACGGTCAAAAACGGCACTTTGCACATGTTGTGCAATTTTACGCCACGAGGTACTTTAACGAGGCTGTTAACCGTACGACAGTTCCGAGACAACGGGCGACCGACTTTACGGAAAATGCGAGCTAAGGGAGTGGGGATCAAGCCACAGAAAATCAATACTTCAAATCATACATCGATTGGCAGATCGGACATCACGTGACCATTACTGTACAGGCCAGCTGAGCATTTGAATGTAGGCCGCGAAACTTCGAGCGCTGACTCGAACATACCGCCCACCAAAACGAATGTTTTTAATCCGCCAGGTGGGTAGAGGGCGAAGAACTATTTAAGCACCGGAAACCGAGGGTGCCGAAGAAATAGCAGGGGGAAACGAAGGAAAGAGAAGAAAAACAAAAGGGGGCAAGAGTGCCGAAGAAACCAAAGGTGAAACTCAATGCTGCAGCGGAAAACCAACAAGCTTGTGGACAGGTCGCTTCAGCTGGCCGTGCGAGGTTTTGACAGTAGCTACACGGGATACTTGGTCGTGTCCAGGATGTAGATGTATGATCCGACCCATAGGCCAATGAAGGGGGCTCGGATGCTCTCCAGTGATGAAGACGAGTTGATCCTCCTGAAGCGGTGAGGAGTTCTTGTGCCACTTGCGGCGTTGAATCTGCGAATGCAGGTACTGAGTAGACCAAGTCTTCCAGAAACGGTTGGTCATTTGCTGAATCATGGACCAACGAGATTTAAGAGGCGGTTCGGGGTAACATCTCTCCGGAAGTGCAAGGAGCGGTCGTCCAATAAGAAAATGTCCGGGAGTGAGGAAAGACGATCCTTCGCTGGGGTCAGGCGAAACCTCGAAAATAGGTCGACTGTTAAGAATAGCCTCTATCCGGGTAAACAACGTAGACAATTCCTCAGGGTTTAATACCGTACTACCAATCGTGCGGTGCATAAGTCCTTTAGCGGATTTGACGGCAGCCTCCCAAAGTCCGCCGAAATGTGGTGCGGCTGGAGGGTTGAAGTGCCATTCAATGCGTTGGTCGGCGAGTTTGCGCTTGATAAGCGATTTCGAGTGGTCAAGCAGTTGATAGACCTCACTCAGGCGGTTCGCGGCTCCAACAAAATTCGTGCCGTTGTCAGAATAAATATCAGAGGGTAGCCCTCGTCTTGACGTGAAACGGTGTAAAGCTGCGAGAAAGGCATCGGTGGATAGGTCGGATACCATCTCCAAGTGCACAGCCTTAGTAGACATGCAGACAAATAGACAAAGATAAGATTTTAAAAGCTTCGAGGTACGCAAATGATTTGCCTTTGTGTCAAAGGGTCCAGCGAAATCAATTCCCACCCTGCAGAAAGGCGGCGATGGAGTGACTCTAGATGATGGTAAAGCAGCCATCATAGGTGGACGAGGCTTAGATTGCAGACGGAAACACCGCATGCACGCATGAATGCGTTGTCGAAGTAAGGAGCGTAACGCAATAATCCAAAATTCGCCGTTAATCAGCGCTTGAGTGGTGCGCGGTCCGGCATGTAAGGCTAACTTGTGGTAATGATCGCAGATCAAGTTGACGTACTGATGATGTTTAGGAAGCAGAAGGGGGTGCTTAGATTCATACGACATCTCAGAATGATTAAGTCTTCCGCCCACCCTGAGTAAGCCCTGGGCGTCGACGAATGGCGTTAGGCTGCGGAGCGGATCGATGATTTGAGCGCCACGACGGAGCCGTTGCAATGTTGCGCTGAAGGCCAGCTCTTGTATGAGCTTGACGCAGAGATCTCTGGCGTTACTTAACTCCTGCACCGAAGGCGTAGTAAATGAAGTTTTACTCAAGGCGACTTTGGCCTTGTAGCGGGTGTTATGACCGTGGTTAGTAGTCTGGCCTTTACGACGGCAATTATTCACAAACCGCAGGACGTAAGCGAAAACATGGTGAAGAGTAATTAAGTTCGAATGTCGTTCTATAGTTGTCAATAGTCGATTAGGCTCTTGAGCGGCCGTACATAGCAGTCTAGGTTCAGATTTATGTTCGGTCTGGTCCGGGTTAAGGCCGGTCGGCTTAGACAAATGCCACGCAGTAGGACATTGTAGCGCCCATGGTGGGCCGTGCCACCACAGCGGATGTTCAGCAAGCTGGTTAGGTAGACACCCACGGGAAGCAACGTCCGCGGGGTTATCAGCAGTCGAGACATGGAACCAACGGTCCATGGAGGTATTTGAAACGATTTCAGTGACGCGGTTGGCAGTAAAAGTCTTCAATAAATAAGGCGGGGTGTTGATCCAATACAACACAATTTCAGAATCGGTAAAGAAAAACGTCTCGGCGTCAGACACAAAATTCAAAACGGGCTGAACGGACTTGTAGAGTTTGGCCAGCAAGACTGCGCCACAAAGCTCCATGCGAGGTATGGTGATCGGTTTAATTGGAGCTACCCTGCTCTTAGCCTTCAGAATGCTAACGGTAACGACTCCATTCCATTCGGTTCTCAAATATATAGCTGCTGCGTATCCAGCTTCGGAAGCATCGCAAAACCCTAACAGGGGATGCTTGGCAGCTCGTGTGCCAACGTGTCGAGGTATTTGGATAGAAGACAAACTGGCGAATTGAACAATGAAGCTGTCCCATTGATTTAGAAGCGCGGTTGGCAAAGGTTCATCCCATGATAACCTTTCGAGCCACAAACGTTTGAGAAAGCATTTGATCCAGAAAGTAATAGGCGTTAAGAAGCCAAGCGGGTCGAAAGTCCGAGCGACATAAGATAGTATGGTGCGTTTCGTAGGCACCGAAACGAAATTCTGACTCTGGTAGGAGAACGAGTCCGAGGTAGGATTCCATTGCAGTCCCAGTATTTTGATGGCGGTAGAATCGTCCTGGAACAGTAGCGGGTTCTCCAGATGAGCGGAAGGTAGCGTTGACAATAGTGCAGGATCACTTGATGACCATTTCCTGAGTTCCAAGCCGGCGAGTGCGAAAATGTTAATGAGCTGCTGTATTGCTTGCGACGCGGCAGGGTATCGGCTACCTTCGTCCTTTACGAGTTGTTCAAGCGTCCGCAACGCTAAATACGCAGACGGGGTTAGTCCGTACGTGACAGTAGCTAACTCGTATTCCACAAGCGGAGATTGAGGCGTCGGTCGGTATAATATGTGCTGGTGGCAGCGATCAGCTGGGCGCACGGCAATTTGTCGGTACATCATTTTAAGATCAGCACAAACGGCGTGAACATACAGGCGAAAGGAAATGATGACGTTAGACAGGTCCTTCTGAAGTTTAGGACCGGAAAGCAATTGCTGATTTAAAGAATTCGCGTTACAATCAGGCGAGGATGCGTTGAATACTACTCGTAACTTAGTAGTAGAACTGGTGGTCTTAAAAACACAATGATGCGGGATCAAATAGTTAGAAGTATTAAGCGCGGGGTACATATGACCCAGAGTCATATATTCTGTCATGAATTGATGATATTGCCGAGCTACCTCCGGCTGACGACTTAAACGTCGTTCTAAAGCATGATAACTAGCGAGGACAACGTTGCGGTTTGACTTAAGTGTTACAGCGTCAGGTTTGAAGGGGAGGGCGACAACATATCTCCCGACTTCATCGCGTTCAGTAGTTGTAGTAAACAGGCTTTCACAAAGCTGTTCGTCAGGGCTCAAAGATTTAGCCTCAGTTACTTCTTCGACTTCCCAAAACCGTCGAATATTGTCATCAATAGACTGTAGCGAGGTAATGAACACTCTAGGTTGATGGGGCATACTATACGGTATGGATCCCATAATGACCCAACCTAAACGAGTGTTAAGCGCGGAGGGCTGGCCATGAATGATAGTGCAAGGCCCATTAGTGAGTATTTGGGTGAAAACATCTGCCCCTAGTATAATGTCAACACCGGCAGGCGAGTCGAAATGAGGGTCAGCTAAAGGTAGATGCTGGTATTGAGCACTTATTTGAGAGGCTAACCTAGTAGCCGGCAGCGGGTCAGTAATGTGGTTAAGCACGGCGGCTTCAGTAGTTAGCATTACACCAGGGTCATGCCTCGAGAATAAAATCAACGTAACGTACTCGTGGATACGTGTGGTCTTGGCGGCGACACCAATCAAAGACATATTTGAACTCCGAGTAGGTAGGCTCAGCAGGACGCTTGCTTTCTTAGTAATGGCAGATATCTGACTGCCGGGGTCGATAATAGCTCTTAGAAAACGAGGTTGACCATAATGGTCTTGTAAGACGACTTGCGCGGTACCTAACAGGGCGAGAGATTCCTGAATATTACATGACAGCGAATGAGGTTGAGCTTGAGTATCGGTTGCGCGTCTAGTTGCTGGCCTCGGGTGTCGCGGTGTGACTAGTCATTGTTGTGACGGCGGGTTGTTATGTAACAAAGTATGGTGTGCCTCGTTGCACTGCTTGCAGCGTTGGCTGGACTTACATTTAGCTTGGAAATGTGAGCCAAGACAATTGAAGCACCGTTGTAGTTTCATGATGGCATCCTGGCGTGCCGCAGAAGGCAGTTCGAGAAAGGATTGACAGTCAATGATGCGATGTCCTTCTCCGCAATAATAACACATGCCTGCGTGTGTCGTAGAAACATGGGATTGATTCATGTGAAGCGGTGGTAATCGGTGACGGAATACTGACATCCTAGGAGTGTTCATAACAGGAGGTATATTTACGGGGCGCGGCCCGTTGAATGGCCGTGTAGGGCCTGACGCAGCACGTCTAGGCTCGTATACATATTGCGTAGCCTTAGGTGTAATAGAATTGTCGTGCGAAACCGAAGGCTGGACAATTGTACTATGTGCCGTGTTAAGGTTAGGTTCCAGTTGGTCAAAATTTAAATCACGGGCCCCTTGCGAATTCGACTCATTCACTGACGACACCAGTATGCGGGGTTGTTGAGCAGCTCTCGCGTTCGTAGAAGCTGCGGCAGGCGGTTGATCCAACAACTCTAGAGCCCTGGCCTGTTCCGTTATAAAATCATTCAACAGTTTGTACGTAGGCATACGATTTGTGCCTAGCCTCGTTTCAAAATTTAATCTAGTCTGGGGGTCCAAGTTATTAATGGACATCTGAAAAAGCAGGAAATCAGCCAAATCATCTAGCTGGATAACCTTCAACGCACACACAGCGTTTGAATGCGCGGTCAAGAAGCGGTTTAATTCAGTTTGCGAAGCATTCTTAATTGGTTTAAAGTCTTGAATCATTTTGAAATAGTGGTCAGCCAAACGGCGTGGGTTAGCGTACCGATTGCGCAAAGCTTGATATGCAATGCTGTAATTTTGTTCAGATATTACCAAGCCTGTGACAATTGCTAAAGCGTCGCCTTTAAGTACCGATTTCAGATATTGGAATTTCTGTATATCACTAAGACTGTCGTTGCAATGGACTATTGAATCGTACATCGTTATAAAGTCCGTCCAGTCACTGTTGTTTCCTGAAAAAATAGGTAACGCAAGACTAGGGAGGTTAGGTGAACCTACAGCTGATTTGACGGGCGAGGTTGATGTCACCTCTGCCTTGATAAGGTTAGGATATTTTGCTAACATGGGCAAATACACGTCCTGAAATTGTCTTTTGATATTAAACGCACTTTCAGCTAAACTTGCCACCTGGGTGGCGAACGTTTGTTCTAATATCTCATAAGTATCCACGAAATTGGCCTGAATGCGTCTTATTTCTCGAGCGATGCCTTCCGGCATCCCTTTGTCATCAAGAAGGGTTTGTACTTGTTCCAAATCATTTAATATATTTTTTAATTTAGCGAGGTAATATTCAGTATTAATTGCCATCATAAATAATTTAATAAAGTTCACAAATAAAACGTAACACAAATTAATTTCACAAACTTTTTTTTTTAAATAGCGGTAAGTGGACTGTATAGTTTAATAAACGTAAAGTATTTCCTCATCACAAAGCAAATCAAAATCAAGTATACCTATGACGTCACGTATGACTAACTTCCCGCGCGTGTAACTCGCACAAAGGAAATCAGAAATCAAAGATTGCGCAACACTTAGTAAGATTGCATGAATCATATAAATCAAATGAATTTAAATTCAATCTATCCGGCTCGAAGAGGACCAAATGAAGCGACTGGCGCTTAGCTAAAATGAGAAGAAAACGAGGTTCGAGAAAGATCCGAAATAATACAATAGAAATGTGAGTAACAATAATAAGCTGCGGCAAAGTGCCTTACTTCAATCGCTGAGCACGCAATTACGAAAGTTTGAAAGCCATAATGGGCTCCGTACAAGCACATTTAATAACAGAATAATTCGCACTGAATTTACACATAAATGAATTATTAGTACTTAAGCTTATGCAGCACTTACCCTCGTGGAGCAAGAAAGGGCAAAATTGAAGTGGTCGTAGCTCTCGTAGCTGTAGAAGTCCTGGGTACCCAGTTCGTAGGAATCCTGGCCAGGCGAGGTCACACTAGAACTTAAACGAGAAGTCAATAAGCTGCATTTAAAATCCTAAAGTCATTTAATAACTATGGCGCGTAACGGCACAAAGGATCTTACAAAACGGCGATTGTAAATTAAAGTCAATAATCCGCAAATAACTTATATAATAACGCGGTCGCACTAACACACATTAAGACGAACAGTTTAAATGCTTGTACGAGGTTTTCACGGTCAAAAACGGCACTTTGCACATGTTGTGCAATTTTACGCCACGAGGTACTTTAACGAGGCTGTTAACCGTACGACAGTTCCGAGACAACGGGCGACCGACTTTACGGAAAATGCGAGCTAAGGGAGTGGGGATCAAGCCACAGAAAATCAATACTTCAAATCATACATCGATTGGCAGATCGGACATCACGTGACCATTACTGTACAGGCCAGCTGAGCATTTGAATGTAGGCCGCGAAACTTCGAGCGCTGACTCGAACACTTACATGACTTTGGTGCTTACTAACGCTCCGATCGGCGAAATTTATTTCCTGATCAATTTGACCTTGCTGAACACGAATCTACAGTTTTTTTTTTACTGCAAACACATATTTACATTAAAAAAATAGCCTAACCTAACCTGACTTTGGTGCTTACTAACGCTCCTATCAGCGAAATTTTTTTCCTGATAGATTTGACCTTGCTGAACACGAATCTGAAGTTATTTTTAACGGAAAACACATATTAACCTAAGAAAACCAGGTCAGGACAAGTTAGGTTAGGTTAGTTTTTTTTTAAATGTGTTTGCAGTAAAAAAAACTTTAGATTTTTGTTCAGCATGGTTAAATTGATCAGGAAATACATTTCGCCGATCGGAGCGGTAGTCGCTGATCTTAATAATTACCTAATAAAACTAAAAGTTTGATTTCTAACTTAATTCTATCTTCCAATCAGAAAACTAAGCTAAGTAGCAAACGTACTTATCTTGGCTTTGACAACAATAGTAAATATATGTTCAAAATAAAATAACTATATCTCTTATTTTAAAAGTTGGATAATCTTATCCTTTATCAAAATTTAAAAAAATAGCAAAAATTTTTTACAGGTAATAATTTAAAGAGTTAAACAAAAACTCATTCCTTCTTCCTCCTTTTCATTCCTTCTTTAGTTCACACTCTCCTTATATATAGCTTGTTCAAATTTCCATTCGTTAGTATACTTTTTATTCATTCCCTTAGGTTTAAATACATTCTTCTAAACATATATTGGATGACTATTGATGTTCAAATATTAATTTATTAATTAAATTTTGATGAATTAATTTTAGTTTTATATAGGAGAAAAACCTTTCGCAAAAGACGCAAGATATGCAATATAGTTATTTCGTCCCATTAGACTTAAAATAAGTGATATCATACGATTTCGTAAAACAACTGATTTTATAAAGGTAAAAGTCAAAATAGTGGACTCAAAATCTCACCAAAAATTAGTTTTTAATAAACAAACACATAACAAACTAGTTTCGGCTATGATGTCGCCTTTACTCAAGTAGTAGCCAAGCACTGAGGAAGGCGACATCGTCGCCGAAACTAGTTTGTTGTGTGTTTGCTTATTAAAAACTAATTTTTGGTAAGATTTTGAGTCCACTATTTTGACTTTTACCTTCTCACTAGCTAAGCTCTAAGTAGCTAACCTGATTTTATGTGGCAGAATAGCTTAACTTACAGGTTATGTTACATTATTTATATTAATTGTAATTATTTAACAAAGTGAAACTAAAATAACTTTATTTTTTGTTAATCGAAGTAGGAATTGATTTTACACATTTTGTTTGTATTGCTTGTTAGACATTGAGCAGCAGGTTTGACTTCGTCAGTGAAACAACGGTTTCCAAACACGTCAGGAGCAGTTTCCACGTAGTTCTTTAAATAATTACTTTATGATTTAATCAGTGAAATCAAGATGATTATAAACAACCAACTTGAAGATCTTTTTGACTTTATGACAAACTGTTGTTTGATATTTAAAAAAATCGAAAACTGTATTAAATCGATAAAAAATCCTGTTCATTCATTAAGTCAAAATAGTCTATAAAACACATTTTAATTCATTCTAATTAAAATAAATATTCCTTAAAAACTATAACTTGACGCATCACTTTTTTGTATTTAACAAATAATTTTTTATTTAGTTGAAGATTAATACAGGGTACAAAATACAAATTTGACATCGTAGTAATAAAATTTTCATTTTAACTGATCCTTTATATTGTGTGTGTGTGTGTGTGTGTGTGTGTGTGTGTGTGTGTGTGTGTGTATGTGAGTGTGTGTGTGTGCATTGTTTGCGCACGCGCTCTCATTTATATTTTAATAATAGCCTATTAACTTAATATTTTTGTATGACCTTTTTTTAAACATCCGATTGACTATACACAATTAAAAAAACAAGTACGATAAACAGAAGTTTTTTAAAGGCCATTTCTACTTGGCTAAACAGAAAATTTTAAATTTTAGTTACTTTATACTAAACAATTAAAATTAATATCAATAAAGTAACACAACCTATGAGTTGAAACAGCTGATCTACTTAATAACCTACAACGTTAAATCAGCTGTTTTTTCCGATACGAAATCAAATTTTAATGTTATTACTTATTTTAAACTAAATGTGACGAAATAACTATTTGACATACCTTGCCCCTTTTTGTCAAACGTTTTATTTCCATATAAAACTAAAATTAATTCATTAAACTTAATTAATAAATAAATATTTGAACATCAAGGAGTGTGAAATAATAGAAGGAATTGAATAAATAATATTTTTAAAATGTAAATATTGAATGATATTTCTTTTACAATAAATAGTATGAGTTAATAACAAAAAATATAATTCATGAAAGTTTTGTATAAATTTCAAATTATTTTGCCCATGTCTTTCCATTACACCTGGTGGTATTGTTAAGAACTACAACAAACAACTTGAAAAGAACAGTACTATAACCAATTGAAGGAACGTGACGATTTGCGTATGTTCGTAGCGCATCCTATCAACATCTACGGTAACTACAAATGTTTAAAGTGCTTTTCTGCGGAAATTGAATTGTTTAAATAACGTAAACGAGAAGTGACTCTGTTAATCACTAAATATAGGAGTTGCTGCTGAATGGGGTTTTAGTAACGCTGCCAAGCGGTTGTCGGCAGCTGAGCTAAAATAATAGCCCGTAAACTATCTAACATCTTTACTGTAAAGTTAAAAGCATTCACATAAAGTTATCTATATAGGATGCCATAAATCAATGATGCACTTAGCGGCTTAGAGCTAAATACATCTGTACAGGCGAATGCAACTCAAGTCTAACGGCGACATCAAATGGGCCATTTCTTTTTGCATTAATGGTTATTTCGGATAATGTTACACGTTATTTATAGCGGCCAGAGGAGAGCTGTAAACCTAACTTTATTTGAACAGCAAATGGCAACGTTTAAAGCCCAACAAATGTATATTATTTTTACGGCGTACAAAACGTTGTTTACATTTGACGTTTGTTTCTTTTTGTTTTTGTTAATAGCGTAATTGTTTTACAAATATTTATACAATCTACTGATTATTTTATAAACATTATGTAATCTCTAAATTAGGCTATATCTTGAAGAGGACTCTAAGCTCAAGAGCCAAGGTAGAGGAAGTCAAGATTATAGAGTAGAAGAAAAAAATAATATCTCTTTAGTGAGGTGGTTTGATAGGAAAGCTATCAAATTTATATCTACTTATGCTGGTGTGGAACCTGAAGATACATGTAAAAGATGGAGTTCCAAAGATAACAAAAAAGTTGACATACCTGCACCTTACGTTGTACGAGAATATAATAGATTTATGGGTGGCGTTGACAAAGCTGACATGATCCTTGAATTGTATAGAACTGACATACGGTCAAGGAAATGGTATATGAGAATTGTATACTGGGCGCTGGGCGTAGCTGTTGTCAACAGCTGGCTTGAATATAGAAGTGTTGAAACATTTTTTGGCAAGAAACCGAAGTATTCACTTTTACAATTTCAGGCCTATATTGCTGCAGCCCTAACAAAAGCTAACAAAATTATCAAGAAGAAAAGAGGGAGGCCAAGTTTAGAAGAAGTGATACCTGAAAAGAAGAAATGTTTTGGTCAAACCTCTGTGTGACCAGTTGCTGATGTCAGGTTTGACATTTGCCATCTCCCTATTTATGATAAAAAAGCAAGGTCGATGTAAGAACTCTAAGAACGGTTTTGCTCACATAAAATGTAAAAAGTGCAATGTTAACTTGTGTTTGACAAAGACTAAGAACTGCTTCTTGCAATTTAATTGTAAAGACAATTCATCGCCATAAAGAGTTTATATGTAAATGTATATAATATTTCATATATTGTATTAGCTAAAAGTGTAAATTTATAAATATGTTTTAAGAGAATTTTTAGCTAGTGCTACCCTGTTGTTTAGTTGTAAGTTTAGGGTGAATTAAATGAAATGATTGTTATTGTTTATAAGAAATATCTTAAAACACAGTTATCCATTAAATTCTTATCAAGACCCAATGTTGTTCCTGAACAACATGCTATAAAAACTTAATTAACGGTCATAAAAATATTTAAAAAATTTTTATTGTCCATTTGTACCCTACATAATAAGAAAAAAGTAAAAAATATTTTTTTTCTCGACAATAACATAATTTGGGAATGAAAGGGTTAATAGCGTAATTGTTTTACAAATATTTATACAATGTACTGATTATTTTATAAACATTATGTAGTCTCTAAATTAGGCTACTTTAAAAATTCTCCATTAAAAAAATTAATTGGTTTATTATATTATTTGTTTTATTTTTCTACACTGAAATCAATTTGTGATGTTCATTTATTTTAGTCATAATATTTAAGTGGCTCTCTTTATCTCAATTATTAACTTCTATTATTCTGGTGTCGTTCTTATAAATTGATACTGTTTTAATTTGTTTTTGTCTGTAATTATCTCTTTATTACATTCTATAAGTATTTTTTTGATCAAATCCTAAGTTAAATACATATTTAATATTTGTAGTATTGCATGCATTATTTCATAAAGATGTGCTTTTATAAATAATATGTAACACATTTACAGACTGAAGAAGAAACACAAGTTGTCAAAACGTCTTTGAAATTGTAACACATTTTAGATGGTGTTACATATTAAAAAAAAGGAAATTTTCAGAAAACGAACGAGAATGTATTAAAAAATGTAACAATAATAGAACTAGGTCAAAAAATTGTGATTTGTTAGAAATAAATCATATCTCTGGTTGGTAGTGGCATCTGTAGGAAGAGTTTGTAGTGCGAGGAGCGAGGAAATGTTTTGTTTTAAATTTTTAATGTAATAGTCATTTTTTAATTTTTTGTAATCAGAATATATAAGACAGCGCACATTGCCAATGACAAAGATGGAACGCTGAGTTACTGAAACCTTTTCAAAATCATGACCGAGCGAATATTGTGAGGATTTTCCAATGGAAGGATGGGAGGCTACACATTGTCAAAACAGCTAAGTGAACAAATTAAAACTTTGGTGAACTATCACAAAATTTAAATGCTCAAACAGTTTAGTACAAAGTTAATAAACCTTAAATTTTTCAATGCGTAGTAATAAATGTAGTTTATGCATTATTTGGTGCATTTGTTTTCAGTTTAAATTGTAAGTTAATTATGAAAAGAGCAAGCAAACAAACTCGAAAACAGAGTCATTTCAGCCATAGATTTATTAATATGTAAATTTCCACATAAAAAAGTAAATTGTTAAATGTTCACTAGTCGGTAACTAACGCAAGGTTTCAGAAATATGTATTTTGGTTTGTAATTTTATAATTTTTTTGCTAAATAAAATATGTTTGATTTGTTTTAATTGAAGATTTAAGAGAGCAATTATTTAACGAGCACACAAATCCCTTGCATCTTAATTTAATAAGACTTTGCAGGCCATCTTCTAAATATGTAACTATAAACTGCAATATTTAAAATCAGCTTTAATTCATAAGAATAAGGTGAACAAAATTAATTTACAGTTACAAAATAAATAAATTCAGTTGACTCGCTTAGTTATTATTTTTCAAAAAACTATCTTGTGCCTAAACTAATATAAATTACTTCATTATTGGCGTTAGATTAAAGAATAGTTATGTAGTAATTTGTTACCGTTAACTATCATTAAAAAAATTGAATTGATGTCATATGTAACTGACGTTTATTTTCATGCTTCACTCCATTCTTTAGGGTAAGAAGTGAATGGGAGATCTCTCTACCATAATCCTGCCCGAGATCATTTTGACGGTAGTTCAATCACTACATCCTAGGGTCGCTGCTGTCGAATCATCACCAAAATTAGTAAACGTCAAGTTGAATACCTGATTGCGAGCGGTGAGTACAGATGAACAGGCATTGTTTGATCTAGGATCATTTACCTCGACAATAGCGACCCTATGAGCTAGTGATTGAACTAGCTTAGTAACGATTGCCTTTTAATACCATTGCACTGACACTGTGTAGTTTTTATTTTCTGTGGTATGGATC
Organism: Prosapia bicincta; assembly: GCA_036971475.1. NCBI lineage: Eukaryota > Metazoa > Arthropoda > Insecta > Hemiptera > Cercopidae > Prosapia > Prosapia bicincta. The sequence goes on along the minus strand of JBAIZL010000007.1, from coordinate 20,575,004 downwards.
ACTATTTTTTTCACACCCCTAAGAGCCAATGATAGTCTTTTTTAGGATAAGATTTCATAAATGAACAAGAACAACCATTGATACAAATATTCAAACATTCTTTATGTACTTTCCCAAACACAGTTAGCATCATCAGAAGGCTACACGCATGTTTGTAACTTTCTGATGGTGTTAATCGTGTTAACAAAATGTATATCAAGGTTGTGTGAATATTTGTAGCAAGGGTCATTGTTGTTTAATGATTATAGTTACGCTACTGTCATGGGCGCCCATACACACGGGCAAGGGGGGCCGTAGCCCCCCTATCTCTCAGGAAAATACAAAAATAAAATTATTAAGACTTTCGTACAAATATTTCTTTTTTTATTTTTAGCTGATGTGGAAGAACTATATTTTAATTATAGTAAATGTTCACAGTATTAACAATATAAATAGTATATTTATGCGATTCTGCTATATTAACACCTTGACTGAACGAAGTAGGTTTTAAAGTCAGAAACTATCGAATATCCATATTATGTGATTATGTCAATGTGGACCAGTTAACGGTTGCGTCAATTAAAGGAAAACAGTTAAACAGGACACGACTAATATCCTAGACGCTGACACAGCGAGCCAGCTATCCCAATGATAAGGAAAACGTGACAGGAAGGACAACCTGGCCCTTCCGACTGACGCTGCATTTCTTCTCTGTTGCATGTCATCTGCGTTCGACATTGTAGTACTGTGTTGGGTGCAAGTAGGAAGCAGGGAGATTATATATTGACTATAGTGTACGGTAGTGATTTACAAAAGTGATAAATTATTAGCCTAATTGGTAAGTGAAAACATTTCCTAATAACGAAACATAACAAACGTCAAGAATCAATTTCAAAAGAATTCCTATGTATAATAATACGATACATAGATATTACATATTAGGTATATTTCTTTTCTGTTAAAGTAAACAAAACATACCATTTTGTCCACATATTAATTTTAAAAGTTTATAATATGTTATAGCCTATGTTACATTACCTTTAATTGAATTGTAGAAATTGACGTTTTAATTTGATTTATCTTTAATATTAGTCCAGGAAAGGAAGCTTAAAATAGGAAAAAACTACAAATTTTCGGAAAAGACCGATTTGCATATAAATTTGGGATTAAGTTCAACTTACCCTCTACTTCAAAATTTATATAGTGCCAACGGGCGCTTTTTATTTTTTAAGCGTGAAAACTACCCCTTATTGTCAAAATCTATAAAAAAGCGTAAAAAGAGTGAAATTTGGTTCAGATGAATTAAAAATAATGATTGTCTGATACTCTAATTGTAATTGTTAAATAATTCGACCCTCTAAAAATTCATTTTCAAAGGTGAAAACTACCCCTAATTGCTCAAATTAGTAGAAAAAGCCTAAGGAGGATAAAATTTGAATCTGCTTACTTAAGTAGGGCCATACATTTATTGATTTATTTCACAGGGGTAACTGAATTGCAGGTGAAATCTTTCACTAGTCGTAACTCACTAACGAAGCATTTTTTCTCATTTTGAGAGTTATATGAGCAGTTCCTCCTGAAACAGGCAAACACCCTGAACCTAATGAGATATTTCAATAAAATCAGATATTCGACTGTCATGCCTCGGTTAAAATTGAAAAAAAACGCCACTTATAAAACTGAAATAGCCTATATTTAAAAAACTTCCAACCTCAAAATAATTTGTCGGTTACTATCCTATCCTATAATAAATGAAATGACGCAAGAAAAAAAAGCTTTTTATTATATTTTTTAGTATTTTAAGGAATAAAGAGTCACTCATTCTATAAAAAAATTAATTAATCGATACAAAAAAGCCTGTAAAAATTAGAAGTTTCGAATTTTCTAAAGTGCCTTAAAACTCACCATTTTAACCCTAATTTTTCAAAATCTCCCCTGACCGTCCTTCTCATGGAGGGAATCCCATTCCCCCAGGTATCAGATTTGGCCCCCTCCTTTAAAATTATACATGGGGGCCCATGGCTACTGTGCTGTGTGTAGTTATTTTATAGGATAAGATTTGGCTAACGCACAAGCGGACCCGCATTCAGTTACGATTTAGGCTACTTATCCCATCATCTAAAATTATTGTTATTTCTTCTACATTTTATATTGACTCCAAGTAACTGAAAATTACTAAGTCTGCCAGAGAAATATTTTTTTAGACTTCTTATCTTAGTTATGTTTCAGGTTGTTGCAGCCTACACAGTGTCGCCAATTTACAATAGGCTTTGGATAATACTTCTATGATGTAATTTATGTAATTGTATATAATAGTAATTTATATGGTCTAGTTTATTTTGTATAAAAATTATACATCTTAAATAATATTACATTTATTTTCTACAAATTTCTGAGGTGGGCTTTTCTCATTGAATATTGAATACCCACTCCATGACAAGTAATTAAATTTAATGAATCTGGACACAACGGAATATTTCAAACTAAATATATTCAAATTTTAAAAAACCGTCAAAGGAACAATATTGTGTAATTTTAAGACAGTCAATCTAAATATTTTGCTATTTCAACTTGTCGTAGCTATCTAACTAGACGGCTGTTTTATAAATATATTAGTTTAGTGTAACATATTTTCTATTAGAGTATTTAATTACTTATATAAAACAACTCTGTGATAATATTTTAACTTATTGGATTGTATTATATGCAACTTTAAGATTTTCTGTGTCAAGATAAAATAAATAAATAAAAACTCAAACATTTTCTACTAATAAATAGAAAAATATATCAATCTATCTTCAGAAAACGACAAAACGATCAATTAATTTTTGAACTTACTTTATATATAATTCATTGGTATAAGCATGCATTATTGAAGGTAAGGATTTTAGCCTTAACATGTAGTGTCGTTTTAGGCGGTTCAGTCTTACAGGCTTTGGTCATTTTCTACTTCTCACACTTTGATCATCTGACAAGAATCTATTGTTTTCAGTTCATTGAGAAGGAAACAATTTTCAGATCCCGAAATCATACTTCAGTAATTGGCTACTAATTGGACCGGTTCACGCGGCCAAGCCTTCACTTCTAAAACTCAGACGTTGGACTCGTCCACGAAAACTTTGTAAGTCAAGTTTAGTCCACAATAATCCGTTTGATGGATATAATTCGTGATTATACCACTGGCATATACTTAGATATGTGATGTAAAAAGGGAATTCCTTCATTAGGAATGACTGCCCATGTTATTTTATTCTCACCGAATATTCCATAATTGTGTAATTTATACGAAATGTAATTTGGCAACATTGATAATTGTAAAATTTAATTTTCTAGAGTTAATTTCGTAAAATATTGTTATTATAGTAAGTTAAATAATAACAAAACAAAAACTTTCTTATGGGGTCTTGAAATGTGAGGACGTAAAAAATAAAAAATGTAAATAATTAATGTTTGCACTTAAACCAATATAAAAAAGATGAAAATCGATTATTTACGAGTCAAGTATAGGCCTATATATTTTATTTCATTGACTACGTTTAAGAAATTGGGTAATTTCGATCATCAGACCTAAGTATTAATAAAGTAATAAACATCAGACCTAAGTATATAATAAACAAATTAGACCCTACATAAACTTTAACCTTTACTAAAAATTACATTAACATTACCTATCAAGTTTGGCACAAGTTTATATAAAATTCTTTTAAAATGTTACAAACACTCAGCACTTAGTTTTAGTTAATGCTAAGATTAATTACCAAACAATATTATTAAAATTTGTCATACGCATTTCAATAAATTAAAAACTTCAATACAATATTTTTTACTCGCCTGTTTTCGGTCCCGAAACGTCACCAATGAAATTATATATATATATATATATATATATATATATATATATATATATATATGTGTGTATATGTATATGTGTATATGTATATATATATATATATATATATATATATATATATATATATATATATGTGTGTGTGTGTGTGTGTGTGTGTGTGTGTGTGTGTGTGTGTGTGTGTGTGTGTGTGTGTGTGTGTGTGTGTGTGTGTGTGTTTGACTGGCAAATCCACCGCTTTCTTCAAAACCCCGTAATATTATATATATTTATAGTTAACCAAAACCTAAACTAATAAAATTCTTTTATTAATTTTGATATTGCGAGCATTCAAAAACATTTAAATTTATATACAAAAACATTTGTATTTTATTTAGAATGTCCATTTTTAAATAGGCCAATCTACGCCCAATTTTACAAATGCGCAGCTAATTTCTCATAATATCGCCTTTTTATCCTGGTAATATATTAAAATGCTTAAATAACTAGGCCTATATTTTTCAGGATTCTCATATTTTAAAAATGTATTTTGATAGGCCTCCACTTTTATTTTTCACTAACTCTTTATATTATTAATATTAGTGAAAATTTTTCTCAAAAGCTAGTATAAATAATGTGCAAAAGAAGTAGGTTGGTAGCAAATTATCTTGAATAGGCGCTATAAAAACGTCGTAGCCTAATATGGAATTGTTGAAAAATACGTTTTTAAATAAACTTGTTTGAGATTTATATTAATTTAAAAATTAACAAATAAGACCCATCTTTTAAAATTTTAAAACAAAAAAGTTGCTAGTAGTTTTTAAAAATATTATAACATTCAAGAAATATAACTCATTTTAAAAAAATACAAATTTTTGAAAGTGAAACTCCTCATAGTTTACGTACTGGATAGTATAAAAATTTATTATTAGTTTAAATGTGCAATTATGACCAGTTAGTGAACATTTTCGTAAAGTTAATTAAATCCTGATTGCTTAAAATTTAACTTACAATGTCAAAGTATAAACAGAATTTCTTACTTTAAAACCTTTTAAAGATTTTTCCACATCCTCTTACAAAGTCGTTGATCAAAATTGTGGCTACTATGCACCTGCCTGCTCAAGTGTTTTGCTAAGTTGTAGATCGCTCCCTGGAGCTTCTCGATGAACGTTTTTGAAGATGAATTGATACGAAATCGAAACCACTTAGGGCCTATTTAAAAACGCTTTTTTTTTTTAAATATACGTTTATTATATATGACGTAATAGCCTAGAAAAGGTCAAAAAATTGTTATTTTGCAACACACAGTTTGATTAGGCATGTATAATCGTACGTACAAACTTGTCGTACAGTCGGACCCACGTTGTGAATCGTGACTGCAAATTTCTGATCCAGATGAATCCATGATTTGATTGATGTTTTATTTATATGTTTTGAAACTTCTTCCCTCTAAAAATATCCCTCCAAACATTGCTACCAACCACTTACTACTTGAGATTTATGTTGATAGTAATTTTATTTATTAATTTTTTCCCCTTTAGACCCTGAGACAACGCATGCTCTAGCGAGCTGCCTTACATGCGCATACGGTTAGTTTTCGTAGAATGCAGGAATTGAGTAGATTGTCCATGCACCAAGCTGTTAGGCCACTTTCATGGAAAACCAGGACATAGTGAAAAGAAACACTACGGCTTATGACACACCGTACGCTAAGAGCGTAATGAAAAAACCTGCCAAGAAAGAAACTCTGCGCATGAAAAACCCCACGACAGATCATGCAGTAAGCGTTAGGGATAGGATAAGAAGGATATTGCCTTGTTAGGCAATATACTAATTTATTTTTACCCGAGTCTGAACCCCTAGAGCCCCCCCCAGCCCTATAGGAAGCTGCCTCCCAAGATAATTACACCCGCATGCGGTTAGTATTCTTTCCGCGAGTGATGGAAGTGAGATTGATTGCCCATTGTACCAAGCTGATAACCTTTTTCCATAGAAAATTAGGAAATAGTGAAATGAAACTGTAAATGTCGCGAAAAGAGCGGGATATAAAAAAACCTTTTTGTTTTGCTATGGTCTGGGCTTCCAGAACTAGTCCAGCCCTCGTGGCAGCCAAATCTGGCGAGCTGCCTCCATCTCATATGCTAGTATCCCTACCGTGAGTGATGGAAACGGGATTGATTGCCCTTGTATCAAGCTGATAAACTCTTTCCATGGAGAATTAGGAGATAGTGAAATGAAACTGTAAATGTCGCGAAAAGAGCGGGATATAAAAAACTTTTTTGTTTTGCTCTGGTCTGGGCTTCCAGCCCTCGTGGCAGCCAAATCTGGCGAGCTGCCTCCATCTCATATGCTAGTATCCCTACCGTGAGTGATGGAAACGGGATTGATTGGCCTTGTATCAAGCTGATAAACTCTTTCCATGGAGAATTAGGAGGTAGTGAAGTGAAACCGTACGGTAAGTGTCGCGCTAAGAGCGGGATGAAAAACCCTGGCAAGAAAGAAGCCCTGTCAGGTAAAACCCCGCGACAGACATCAAAAACCCAACTTTTTTTACCCGGGTCTTGGCTGATTTTTATGCTATAAGCTGCAGCCACCTGTTGGTCACTTTGTGTACTATCTAAGTGTTCGTTCTACATAAAACTCCTTCATGTAAAAATACAACTCATCATTCATTCCATTCAACTCATGATCGATTATTTTTTCCTTGTATAGTTGTACAACATGCTGTGATCAAGCCCGTACTTGTAACTTCTCGATCTTTATGCTGGATTTTTATGTATATTTTTTACTGGCTTTCATTTCTTACTGGCAATAAAATGTCTTTATTACCACTATAAAGTGTTTATGTAATGTAAAATTTCTTCATAATTTTACATCGATTCGTTTACCATGAACAAATTTTATGAATTTGAAAGATTTATTTAAATCTGTTATTTCATATTTATTCAATGACTAAATCGTTATATTTTACAGATGGCAGAAAAACAGTGACATAATTAAAAAGCCAGATAGGGTAAAAACATGCAATAAAATAAAAGTGAATATATTTGTGGGTTGTTAGGAGGTAGAAAATATGTTTCGGTAATGTTTCATGTCTTCACGTAGTTTTCTCTATTGCTTAAGTTTATTCTCTAAAAACATTTGCAATTTGGCCTTAAGATTTATAAATGAAGCATAATGTTGTTAAGTTAGAGTATAAATTAGTTAGACACAAAACTATGTACACAATTTGAGTTTAGTTTGTGAGCAAATGTAAATACATAATAACGAGCACTAAACTCATAATACATCTTTTAGTTTTTCACAATTTTCCAAGAGAACGTTTTTATATTATTTGAGAAATATGGGGAAATTTGTTTAGGCCTATTTATATTCACTGATGATGGCGAGTTTATCATTGAAACGCGTTACAGAAATAAGGTATAGTGTGTTTGTGTTTAATATAATTGACTTAAACTAATTTAGAAATATTATTAAACATTTTTAAGAAGTGGAGACGACAAAGGTCGTGCTTTGGTAAATCTTAGGTGGTGCTTTACTAGTAATCAATTATGTTCAATAATTTTGAAGCATTACCACAGCTTTTAAGTAAATTTGAAAAAAGGGAAAGAACAATAGACAAATCATTTCTATACCATGCACGAATTTGTTTCCACATCCCCTCGGACATGTCATTTTTTTGGCCAGTTTTTTTTTTACTGATATTTTTATAATTGTAACTTCCCATAAACAATTTCCACAGTGAAAATCTTTTATGGAAAACAAAACGTTTCTGTAGCCTACATATTCAAATAATTATTACAATCGGAAAGAATACTTGAGCGAAGTAAACAAAAGCAATTTAATGATATTCCTCACGACTCAGTTGATATTATGGCAACAATGTCTCGGAGCACGTTAACGCGAAATGTTGCCCAACATTGTCTAAAAGCTTCCATCTGAGATGGAAGACCTACTTTCTGCAGTTTTGTTGCAAAGGCACGTCTATAGACACGGGTTTTGTTTTGCATCTAGACATTGTCTAAAGACAAAAATCGCTCGACATTGTCTAATAGTGTGTACAAGCATTAAAGTTATGTCAAGTTCGGGCTCAGATCTACTCCACGTTCACACAGAATCATATATTTATGTTTGCGATAAAAAAAGGTTTATTAAGTGACATTTTTAACAATTTAAACAGTAAATGCTCCTTTCGCGGAAGATGATCATATTCTGGCATTTTTTCAAATTTTATGGTAAAAGAAAAATGTTGTATTGTGATTTAACGAGTAGAAAAGAAATCACATGTTAGTCAATTATTGGGATATCACGACAAAAACTGAGCTGATATAGAAATTTGACGAGAAATATATATGTAGCTCGAAAATACATTCTACCAGTAAAATATTTTTTATAAAAAATTATTATACCCGGATAATTTACCATTCACTCAACCATATATATATATATATATATATATATATATATATATATATATATATATATATATATATATATATATATATATATATATATATATATACCACTAAGATGTATACTATAATTCTTTATTCTTCATTTACTTCTGCGTTTATTGGGAATACTGCTTGATTTTACAACATTATGTCATCCTTCATTCATCACATTTAGCCCTAACAGGAATATTCTTTAGTTTGTATGGTCTCCGAAAACAATGTGTCTATACTCTTTATTTACCTAAACTGTCCTTTGCTGTATAATCCTGTCATATATGTCTGCGGTATCATCGCGAATCCTCGCTTCCTTCAGCATTTCTTCGTACCTTCAAGTTACTTTTGATTACTGAGCGATAGAGGCGAAAAGCATAGTCATTCTAGCAACGTTTCGAATAGGTTTCTTGTGATATATCTTTATAAATTTCTTCCGTAATAATGTATCTAACTATTTGTAACTGTGTGTTCTCTATCGGTTTTGTATAACGTGTGTGTATCTTTTCCGTTGCCACAACCAAGCATTCATACATGCACAGACGCACGCAAGCCCGCACACACACACACACACACACACACACACACTCACACACACACACACACACACACACACACACACACACACACACACACAAACACACACTCATACGCACACACAAACACACACACACGCACACAAACACACACACACACATACGCTCACAAACACACACACACACACACACACACACACACACACACACAGTAAATACGCGAATTCGTTCGTACACACTCCATGCCCGCAGTCACAGCTTTTCTCCAGCTCAAATTACTGGCATGATCAACAACATCTTACGATACTATGTACTGTGACGTCTTTGTAAGTAAAAATTTAAAGAAATGTAATTTTCGAATACTTTGGATTGTGTAAGTTATTCCAATACATATCATTCCTAAAACAAATTTAAATTCTTCTTTACAATTTTAAATTTTACAAATAATGAAAATCGACGCATTATTATAGAGGTTATCAATACATTACTCTATAAACGTAAAAGAAGGTCACATTCTGAGTAGAATAAAATAACTTACTTGATTATTAAAATGTAAGTTGACTGTATGACATAAATCGTAACTACCAGGTGTAAATCTTTTCTAACGTTGGTGTCAAGCCCAAGTCTATGTAGGTTCCTATAACGTCTTCACAAGTAAGGCTGGGCCGATTCCGATTCTCGACTCCGGAATCGTCGATACTAATGGTATCGAGTAATCGTTGATACTCGATTCTCCAATGAATAAAGTGTCGATTCAAATTCTTGTTTTTTAAGCTGTTAATATACAAGCGTAGTGTAATTTATAGGAGATATAATTAATTATCAACGACTTACTTATGTGTTAGTTGCATTGAATGAATTAAAGTATTAGAGTAAATGTCAATTTGAAGTAACTAAAATATTATTATTATTTATGACGCAACAACGAAGGCGACTGGAAGCATTTCTGGCCCCCTTCTTTGTCACCACTCTTCTCGTTCTGCTGTCTCACTCTCACTCGGGAGGACACGACACTCTCTCCCCGTCTCTGGCCACTACTCCGCCAGCGCTTCATAGATGTCGAAACAAAACACAAAAAAAAGGTAGTTCAAAATTATTCAATGATAGATACTGAAATTCCCACTATTGAACTGAAGTTCTAATTGGAAATTTTAAATAAACCACTGATTTTATCCGATATGTTTGTGCTTTCAGAAAATTCTAGTCATAAATCAAGGTTTGTGTGGCCTACATGGAAATTTTAAAAGGGTTTATCAACTGACCAAGATGTTAACTAAATTCATTATTAGAGAATATCAAGTAGGCCTATATAACTTGAAAGAATCGAGAATAGAAAGAAAAATGTGACAATCGAAATCGGAAATTTTGGTTATCGCCACATCCTTATTAACAAACAAACTATTGCATTCCCTTTGTGTACTTACATATTATTTTATAAATAGTAGAAATGTGCTCAAGGAACAAAAAAACAGACCAAAAATATTTGTAAAAAAATTGCACAAGTTTAAAGTTTTATTGAGGCAACATAAACAAATAATAGAATATATAAAAAACGACAGTTCGTATACATAATAAATGTTATTTGAGATATGTCTTCTGCTGGTTTGAATTTCTAGTTAACCTTTTGCAAACTTATTTTAGTTTTAGTTTGATTTTTACTTAATCATTAGCATCGTCATAAACACATATCATTATTATATAATCATAATTTTGTTAAGGAACACCATTCAAGTAAAAAAATACATCTATACAAGAAACTCTAAATGTAAATTCTATTTTCACACATACAATATAAACTAATTTCCTTTACACTTGATACAATAAATTAAGTAATTAAAGGCTAATACAATAACAACAAAATTAAATCATAAATATAAAAATAAATACTCTTTTAATTTTAATAAATTTTACACACAGATATTTTTTTCACAACTTTGTAATTACATATTCCTTACGTTTCATGAAAAATGCTGATTGTCATTTATAAAATTTTCTCTTATAGTTTAATCATTTATTAATTTTAACATTTATAATAAAAAAATTCTTATTTGAAGCAACCATAAAGTGACAGAGTATTCCTCGTCTAAATCCAGGATTTCAAGCTGGACATAAAACGAATGAGGAACAGCGCATCGTTGTTTAAAGTTTTCTTTTCTGTTTAAACACTAATTGTAACGTTTTTATTCTAAACTCAGCAGAAGAAATAAAGCTGGAAAAAGAGCTTACGTCGCTGAAGTGGAAAACGTCTTGCGTATTGTTACCGACAGACGCATGTCAAAAGTTTAGTACAATGTTTCGCTGTTATAGTTTTCGAAGTGAAAACTTCTTTTGACGCGTCTGATCCTTTCGGTATAAAGAAAAAGCATTCATTGCCCATCATAACAGCTTTAATGTTTGGGATTTCCGAAAGTAAAAACAGCGTTTATAACAGTCTGTTAACGCACCTTCATCTAGAGGTTATTTGGAGGTTATGTTTAATCGTTAAAAATTCAATTTCGAATGCATTCTGTAAAATAATATGTATGGTTAAATTTAGTGGTATGATTTATGGAAGGCTACTATTTAAATCCCCTGATACCACGTACCAAGTGATATGTTCCAAACGTATATCATATATTAGGCGATTACGTACATTATTAATAAGTATGCAATGCACATGGTTAATCAAGTTAAAATGTTTCTATCGTTTATTATTTAACAAAAAGGTTTTATATTTTCAAAAATTTGTAAAAGTGGATATTTTTTTCACTTTTTTAAGTGAAAACGTCTTTAAACTCTTTGACATTTCTTAATAACAAAGTTTAAATAAATTCGTTTAATTAAAGATTAAAACCAGTAAGTTTTTGAATAACTATATACATCTAATAATTAATTTATTATTTTTATTTAGTTATGCCGGATAATTCCCACTACTGTTGTATATTTTAAAATAATTAAAGACAGTTTATGCTCTAGACCAGGTTAAATAATCTGCTTCTAACGTAAAGTCGAAATAAGTTTTGATCAATTGATTTTTTTTAACAGTGATTATTTACAAATAATCTCTAAACTATTGGAACTTAAATTCAACAATTTATCACATAATCTCTAAAATTCACATTAAATAATTCAGTCCGTTTATTCTCTAGACCAAGTAGTCTAAATTTTTTTAACCTAAAGTCAATTTATGTTTTGATCAATTAGTTTTATTTTAAAAATAGTATTTATTTACAAATCACATTTTTGGAACTTAAATTCAATAATACACCAAATAACCTCCAACATTAATAATATTAACCAAATGTGAATTAAATTGTTATGGATTTCGTAAAACAAAGTATTTTACAACATTTAAAAAATTTAAAATTCTAGTTCAATCACGGAAGCTATTTACGTTAATTTTTTTAAAATTGGATTTAACGGTTTTACGCAACACATTTTCCCTTCTTAATAACCTTGAAAACATAACGGATTTAACATCGTCAACAAAGAATAAGAAAAAAATAATGACACTATAAAACTTTGAACATCTGAGATCCTAAACTATACATTCCTATCTCTAAACATGGACTGAAATCGTACGTAATAAAAATAGATAGCACTATACACTAAGTATGTTACAGAAAGACTACACTTATCCTTACCCATCATATACTAGATTCACACTGTATTCCTGTATTCGTTAAGGTGCGACCTACCCCACACAGAAAGACTGAGTAGCTCTCCACGTTTACAACAAAAAGAAATAAGAATAAATTTCTTTCGGACAACCTATTCCGAGTTTGTTTCTGACAGATTTTCAAGAAGGCGATTAGAATTTTATATTAGTAAACAAAAGTTACGCATAATTACTACACTGTGCCAATGTTCAAACAATACCGTCAAAAGCATGCATAACATTCCGATGAGAAAGAGTTTTATTCAACACAAAATGGCACACATTTGTTTTTCTTATCATACTGGTTCCTCCTGTCCTTCCTTTTAATTTTGTAAATTATTTTTTAAATGATAATATATATATATATATATATATATATATATATATATATATATATATATATATATATATATATATTACTATTTAATACTAAACTACTACATACCAGTTCATATATTTAGTTACTACCAGTCATTTATATTTACCGTTAGTAAAAATCAAATTATAGCAAAAATTAAACAGGAAAATACATATCAGGTTTATATTGCATTAAATGGCATAGGACATTTGTATGTGACCTAACAGTTGGGCCTTGGTGATCTAACTTGTCTTAATTAAGATCAAAAACGAAAATTATTTTTTTTAAATTGACATACAAAACTAATAGGCTCTATATTCTTAGGTGTAATAGAGTTCACCTTGAAAGGGAAAATTACCATAAATAAATACGACAAAATTACACTGAAACTCTCTAATCCGTTAATTTGATCAGAGTAGTTTCGACTTAAATGTTTCCATTATCAGTGCAAGCGTTCAAACTGTTAAATGTTATGATGTAGAATTACATTTAAACATCATAACTTTCCTGAGAAATGATTTAATATTTGTTGGTTGGATGAATATTGCTTTGCTCACTTATCTAATATTTTGTCTTGTTTTTTGCTTCATACTTTATACGGGGACGAGATCTATCAATAATTAGAAATGATATGGTTGAAATATGTTAGTGTTCATCACTGATGTAGGCGATATGTTCGTTGAAATCAGTCTGATTAATTAAACAAGAAAGGGTTTGAATTGGTGTTTAAAAAAACGTTTTTTATAGTTTGTACTTGCTTTGTATAAATTCTGACCACGTATATCCCTCATCGTTCCCTCTTCCTTTAATCTTAAACTTATATATTTAAACAATGGTACACAGAAAGGCTTTAGGGTTAACTTAAAAACTGACTGCTCATTAGGTATGGTATTTTCCTTCTGAGATGCCCAATGACGTATGCCCTATCTCTATAAAGTTCTACAGTTCATGGAGTTATGGCAATATTTCCATCCTGTTCCCACAATCTATTTGATAATCTGCACAGAGGTTAGTAAATATTTGAAGCCTCCTTGATAACATAGATGGTGAGTAATTATAATCCGTGCATCAAGTGCCATCGCATGAGTGCAAGCACATTTGCCAATCTTCTATAAGGCTTTTGAAAATTGGCCATTGAAGCGACCTCAAATACCTTCTACCCATTTTCCTGCTTCTTACATTTATAGTAGCTTTCTAAAAAATCCGCTACATGTTTCTGCAGCTACTAGCTACAAATCAACAGGAGTTTCCATTAACCAATCAATGGAAACCAGGTTCAATGAAATGAGTTACATTCTGATTTCAATCTGTGATCTCTTGACGTTACAAGCAGCCCGTAAACTTTTCTCGCATACTATTTTCAACTCCTCCAGAAAAGTTATGAAGATGTTGCGATAAAACATGGGGATGCTCACCCTTTGGTGACGGGAGGCTTAGGATTTCGAGGTCTACTTACAGAGTCTTTGCAAAGCACTCGGCTGGAAGCGCTCTGTGTCGTGTTGGAAGGTTGGACAGTTACCTTCTGTTACTTGTCTTGCTGACATACACTGGACTGGTGTACATATTGGGAGACGTGAGCTCTGGGTATGTTAATAGTTCTCCTATCCTTTCAACTATTTGAGGCCTTTTTATACGTACTTCAGGATCAAATGCATTGATGTATCTTTTAAAGGACGATGTTTTAATAATAATATCTTCTGGTTTTGTAGTTATCATCTTAACAAGCTAGAAAACATTATTAAATAAATAAAACATCTTGGCCATGCATCTTATTTGTTCTATTTATTTAATATAAATCACACCACAGTTGATTTAAGTTGTTGTGGGCAACATTACTACAAACGATATGACGGGGTTTTATTTCACTTTACTAACATTTTTTTATTGTTAAAAATCAGAACGGTAACACCAGAAGAAATAAATAAAGGCTCATAAGTACAGAAGGAAAGACGAAGATTTTAAATAATTTTATAATTAAGAAGTAAGTATTGATAACAATGTAGACTATTGGAAAATAGAATTATATTTTACCGAAACACAACTCAATAAGTAACACTGATGTGAGGAAACTATATGCAAGTACTACAAGTAAAGACTAAAATCCTGTTAAAGGAGACACAAAATACACAAGGTGATTATTCTGAGTAAAACAACGAAAAAGTTATAGAGTAAAAAGAAGTGAAGTAAAAATTAAAGAAAGATAGATTTATGAAATCAATCTAAATTAGATCTTTTTAATTTAAGAAGAAATCTATAAGCTTGTTAAAGTCGACTAAAAATAAGAACAAAAACAAGCGATCTTTTTTCCTCACGAAAAAAATGTTGTGATCTCAATTTGAAAGAAATTTGTTGAACATGAGTTAAAATAATAACAATTAACGAAAAAATTAAGTTATAACCAAGGTTTACGTTATTACGTTTTACGGAATTTAGCGACCCCTGGTGGCAAAAATTTAAATTATTCAGCACAGCTTTGTTCTACTCCACTAAAACAATTATTGGATTTTTTAGGTTATTTTGAATTTAAAAGGGTGACAATTAAGGAATAATTTCAGAGAAACGTATGACACCGTAAAAGTTACAAAATACAAGATCGCAAATAGATTGTATATAAAGTTTAGTGACTATGCATACACACAGTCTAACATACATCCCATTTTAAACAGACTTATGTGTTCAACGTCAAATATAATTCAATAGGAACACAGACACTTAAAGCTATGAATTAAACAAACGACTCGAAGAAACAAAGAAGAACCAGTAGGTAAGCTTTAACCAGATTAAAACAGACAAATGATTTTGGTTTAATGAACATTAACTTATCACTATACGACTTTATACTTATAAATACAATAATTTGTTCGACAACACTCTGGGTGGCAGAGAGAAGATTGGTAGGTTAGGGACCATCGTGAGGTATTAGTTAGCTGGGAGTATGCGGAGGAGGAGGAGGAATCTGGGGACTTGGTTGCTGTGGAGGAACTGGTAAAGGTGGACTAGGAGACGTGGGCACGGGTGGCTTGGAGTCAGCTTCACTGAAACAACTCTCAGACCCATCCATGGACGAATGTTCTTCCCCCTCCCCCTCCCCACTGCTTCCACCAGACTTCTTGCCGCTCCCTGCACTGCCCTCGGACTTCACTCCCGGCGGCTGGATTGTGGTTTTATGTTCGGCAGCTTCTGCGTTGCTGATGTTGTCATGTTTCTTCCATTTGGTCCTACGGTTCTGGAACCATATTTTCACCTGCAACCAAAACGTGTGATTTATGATACTAAATAAACAAGTAACAAAAATTTGCAGAGATGTTAGGAAAATACAATACATCAGCAATATAAAAGATCTAAATCAGTTATCCACAATTCATACAATTGCGTTCCACTAATAATAATAATACTAGCCTATGAAAGACACAATTACTGTTTTCACTACTGCTGCCATACGTATATTGTTATCACAATTTATTACTAGTGAATATCGACTCATAAGAGAGACAAAAATCTAACTTCAACTAGGCAAATATATTTACTCTACAACGGTATATACTAAAATGGTTTACTTCAAAGTATAGTAGCTTATTAACACATACTAGTTTCGGCAACGATATTGCCTTCCTTAGTGTTTGGCCAAGACTCTGTTAGCCAGTGTTAGAATGCTAAACAATCACTAAGGACGGCGACAAAGTTGCTGAAGCTAGTATATGTCAATAACCTGTGTTTAGTGAGGTTTTAATTAAACTCATTTAATATTTAGCGTTGTAAAATGTTGTCACTAGCTCATCTCTAATTTACTATATAGCATTCGCCCTACTTGTAGACTAATATGTTTATGTCTATGCCAATATCATTTGTTTTGTTTATTGCTTAGCACATCAACAATCTTTTTCAAATTCCTTCTATTAGCTCACTCTCTCCTGATATATATCTTGTACAAATATATATATATATATAAAGAAATGATTTTATTGTGAATTCAATTATAATTCTTTTATTTTTATTTTTGACCAGTTCTTTATTAATTCACAAGAATACATATTGCGATATATATATAGGCCTATATATATATATATATATATATATATATATATATATATATATATATATATATATATATATATCAATCGTTAATAAAACACATTTTTATTCATCCAATCAAGTTCAAATACATTAATTTTAACCTATAATGGATAGCAACAGATGTTAATACAGTTTTTCAAATATTTATTCAATAATGAAATTATAAAAAATTGCGGGTCTAGCCGGATTCGAACTGAGAATCTTCATGTTCGAAGTCTAGCGAGCTTTGTCACTGAGGCAACATTCAAATACCAAGAAATGAATTTCTCAAAGACGTATATGAATTTTTTCTCTCAACTGGTTGTCGTTGAAATCTCCATTGTACAACCTTGAACTGTTGCCATGGTTACCACAAAATATAAATTATGCTGTAGGTTTAAATATGAATGAAACGTATAAAATAAACAAACTGGAAATAAACAAACAATGATAAAATTTTTCTTTCTTGATCTCAGTAGAATTTACTTTAAAAAACATTTTTTATATTACTTGTTTAAATACTATATTATATTTCAAACATAGATACAATTTATTTTTAAAATCTATGAGGTCACCTTAAATTCTAAACGGCTATTTATGCAACTATAAGTTTCTAAACTTTAAACGTTTTTGTAGATTAAAGTAAATGCAATACAAAGGAAATAATGAGAAAGACAAGTAAATTACGTAAAGTGTTTTAATTAAACAAAACATAGACTAAAAGGTCGGAAGGTTTTTTAAAAAGGTTTTCCTTCCGTTAAGAGTAGCTCTGGTAGAATAATAATTACAAAGCTTTAATATAAACTTTTTTACCATTTTGCTAAGTGGAGCTAAATTTGATTAATATTGTAAATTTATCTGTTGTAAAATATAGTAGTTTTTATTATTGAAATGTGTATCAATTATATTAGAAATGAATGAGTGTTTAGTCAATACCTCTTTAAAGAAGAATGTGACTTTAATATGAAATGGTTTGTGTGCTAGCGGAACTGTGGGGGGGGGGGGAGACAAACGATCAGACGCGGTGTTTATTCCCAGTTAATAGCCCACAGATTACTGTCGGTTGTTTATTGATCTTCGAACAGCAGTTTGGATGCGCGCGCATGCCTCTATTAGTCTTTCTCTAGAATACCGGGATTTATTACGATTTAATCGCCTCCGCCCGCTCCACTAACCAATTTGACGCATTCGCAAATTATTTTTATTAACTCGCCCCTTTTATTTCTCTTCAAACGCTGTTTTCGCCGCTTCAGCTTCGTGATTTTGAAACGGCCAGAAATGGAATTACATGGAGGATCAGTGCATTAGTATCCAATACTGACGACTGCAAGAATAATACAATGTTGAAATCAATCTGGTTCTTTCACTTAGAGAAAACTAATTTATTTTTTATGTAATTATTTTGTACTTTTTCAATTATAAATTAAAATATTAGCCTACAGAAATGCTTAATATCATCATCTTTGTTACCGTTAGGGATATTGGTAACGCCTACATTTGTGCGCCCTCTCCTGTCTTTCCTAATATTAAAATATTGTTCTTTGTTTACGCGTTTCGGAATTCTCTATTTTCAAAGTTATATTGTAGTTAGAGTTTTGAAATTGGAAACATTTCTAAATGTATCAACCAAGAACATTGTTTTAAAGTTAGGAAAGGCAAAAGAGGGCACTGAAATTCATAAAATTACACTTTTGAATAATTATCCGGATTAAATGATAATTCATATTATTAAATAACAAATCGGCAATCAGTCTCTGCAAACTGAACAAGAGCCAACATCAATTCATTATTAACATCTGTTTACTTATGGGTTTCAACATTATTAGTTAGTCTATTAATTTAAAAAGTATTAATTGGCTGAAAAGTAATTTACATCATTCAATAATAAGTGCTGCAAAACGTAAATTCGAAAACAGTGTTTCATTTATTCCAAACAACCTTTCAATTACTGTTTATTTTATACGGGCCTTTTCCCTAACACAGGTTGAAAAAACATACAGAAAACTAGCGAAGTATAGGGATTTCGAAGCATATGAACCATAATACGTATTCCAATAAAGCTGTTATCGACATCTACAAACAATAGTTTGTGATCCTCAGAGCAAGCTTATGTTAATAGCATCTACAACAATACAGTGTGTTATCCTTAGAGCAAACAATGTTAATACCATCTTCAACCAATACAGTTTGTGATCCTCAGAGCAAGCTTATGTTAATAGCATCTACAACAATACAGTGTGTTATCCTTAGAGCAAACTATGTTAATACCATCTTCAACCAATACAGTTTGTGATCCTCAGAGCAAGCTTATGTTAATAGCATCTACAACAATACAGTGTGTTATCCTTAGAGCAAACTATGTTAATACCATCTTCAACCAACACAGTGTGTTATCCTTAGAGCAAGCTATGTTAATAGCATCTACAACAATACAGTGTGTTATCCTTAGAGCAAACTATGTTAATACCATCTTCAACCAATACAGTTTGTGATCCTCAGAGCAAGCCTATGTTAATAGCATCTACAACAATACAGTGTGTTATCCTTAGAGCAAACTATGTTAATATCATCTTCAACCAATACAGTTTGTGATCCTCAGAGCAAGCTTATGTTAATAGCATCTACAACAATACAGTGTGTTATCCTTAGAGCAAACTATGTTAATACCATCTTCAACCAACACAGTGTGTTATCCTTAGAGCAAGCTATGTTAATAGCATCTACAACAATACAGTGTGTTATCCTTAGAGCAAACTATGTTAATACCATCTTCAACCAATACAGTTTGTGATCCTCAGAGCAAGCTTATGTTAATAGCATCTACAACAATACAGTGTGTTATCCTTAGAGCAAACTATGTTAATACCATCTTCAACCAACAGAGTGTGTTATCCTTAGAGCAAGCTATGTTAATAGCATCTACAACAATACAGTGTGTTATCCTTAGAGCAAACTATGTTAATACCATCTTCAACCAATACAGTTTGTGATCCTCAGAGCAAGCCTATGTTAATAGCATCTACAACAATACAGTGTGTTATCCTTAGAGCAAACTATGTTAATACCATCTTCAACCAATACAGTTTGTGATCCTCAGAGCAAGCTTATGTTAATAGCATCTACAACAATACAGTGTGTTATCCTTAGAGCAAACTATGTTAATACCATCTTCAACCAACACAGTGTGTTATCCTTAGAGCAAGCTATGTTAATAGCATCTACAACAATACAGTGTGTTATCCTTAGAGCAAACTATGTTAATACCATCTTCAACCAATACAGTTTGTGATCCTCAGAGCAAGCCTATGTTAATAGCATCTACAACAATACAGTGTGTTATCCTTAGAGCAAACTATGTTAATACCATCTTCAACCAATACAGTTTGTGATCCTTAGAGCAAGCTTATGTTAATAGCATCTACAACAATACAGTGTGTTATCCTTAGAGCAAACTATGTTAATACCATCTTCAACCAATACAGTTTGTGATCCTCAGAGCAAGCTTATGTTAATAGCATCTACAACAATACAGTGTGTTATCCTTAGAGCAAACTATGTTAATACCATCTTCAACCAATACAGTTTGTGATCCTCAGAGCAAGCTTATGTTAATAGCATCTACAACAATACAGTGTGTTATCCTTAGAGCAAACTATGTTAATACCATCTTCAACCAATACAGTTTGTGATCCTTAGAGCAAGCTTATGTTAATAGCATCTACAACAATACAGTGTGTTATCCTTAGAGCAAACTATGTTAATACCATCTTCAACCAATACAGTTTGTGATCCTCAGAGCAAGCTTATGTTAATAGCATCTACAACAATACAGTGTGTTATCCTTAGAGCAAACTATGTTAATACCATCTTCAACCAATACAGTTTGTGATCCTTAGAGCAAGCTTATGTTAATAGCATCTACAACAATACAGTGTGTTATCCTTAGAGCAAACTATGTTAATACCATCTTCAACCAATACAGTTTGTGATCCTTAGAGCAAGCTTATGTTAATAGCATCTACAACAATACAGTGTGTTATCCTTAGAGCAAACTATGTTAATACCATCTTCAACCAACACAGTGTGTTATCCTTAGAGCAAGCTATGTTAATAACATCTACAAACAATACAGTTTGTCATCCTCAGAGCAAGATACGTTAACGCTATCTTCAAAGAATAGAGTTTGTGATCCTTAGACCAAGCTATGTTAATAACATCTACAACAATACAGTGTGTTATCCTTAGAGCAAACTATGTTAATACCATCTTCAACCAATACAGTTTGTGATCCTTAGAGCAAGCTTATGTTAATAGCATCTACAACAATACAGTGTGTTATCCTTAGAGCAAACTATGTTAATACCATCTTCAACCAATACAGTTTGTGATCCTTAGAGCAAACTATGTTAATACCATCTTCAACCAATACAGTTTGTGATCCTCAGAGCAAGCTTATGTTAATAGCATCTACAACAATACAGTGTGTTATCCTTAGAGCAAACTATGTTAATACCATCTTCAACCAATACAGTTTGTGATCCTCAGAGCAAGCTTATGTTAATAGCATCTACAACAATACAGTGCGTTATCCTTAGAGCAAACTATGTTAATACCATCTTCAACCAATACAGTTTGTGATCCTTAGAGCAAGCTTATGTTAATAGCATCTACAACAATACAGTGTGTTATCCTTAGAGCAAACTATGTTAATACCATCTTCAACCAATACAGTTTGTGATCCTCAGAGCAAGCTTATGTTAATAGCATCTACAACAATACAGTGTGTTATCCTTAGAGCAAACTATGTTAATACCATCTTCAACCAATACAGTTTGTGATCCTTAGAGCAAGCTTATGTTAATAGCATCTACAACAATACAGTGTGTTATCCTTAGAGCAAACTATGTTAATACCATCTTCAACCAATACAGTTTGTGATCCTTAGAGCAAGCTTATGTTAATAGCATCTACAACAATACAGTGTGTTATCCTTAGAGCAAACTATGTTAATACCATCTTCAACCAACACAGTGTGTTATCCTTAGAGCAAGCTATGTTAATAACATCTACAAACAATACAGTTTGTCATCCTCAGAGCAAGATACGTTAACGCTATCTTCAAAGAATAGAGTTTGTGATCCTTAGACCAAGCTATGTTAATAACATCTACAACAATACAGTGTGTTATCCTTAGAGCAAACTATGTTAATACCATCTTCAACCAATACAGTTTGTGATCCTTAGAGCAAGCTTATGTTAATAGCATCTACAACAATACAGTGTGTTATCCTTAGAGCAAACTATGTTAATACCATCTTCAACCAATACAGTTTGTGATCCTTAGAGCAAGCTTATGTTAATAGCATCTACAACAATACAGTGTGTTATCCTTAGAGCAAACTATGTTAATACCATCTTCAACCAATACAGTTTGTGATCCTCAGAGCAAGCTTATGTTAATAGCATCTACAACAATACAGTGTGTTATCCTTAGAGCAAACTATGTTAATACCATCTTCAACCAATACAGTTTGTGATCCTTAGAGCAAGCTTATGTTAATAGCATCTACAACAATACAGTGTGTTATCCTTAGAGCAAACTATGTTAATACCATCTTCAACCAATACAGTTTGTGATCCTTAGAGCAAGCTTATGTTAATAGCATCTACAACAATACAGTGTGTTATCCTTAGAGCAAACTATGTTAATACCATCTTCAACCAACACAGTGTGTTATCCTTAGAGCAAGCTATGTTAATAACATCTACAAACAATACAGTTTGTCATCCTCAGAGCAAGATACGTTAACGCTATCTTCAAAGAATAGAGTTTGTGATCCTTAGACCAAGCTATGTTAATAACATCTACAACAATACAGTGTGTTATCCTTAGAGCAAACTATGTTAATACCATCTTCAACCAATACAGTTTGTGATCCTTAGAGCAAGCTTATGTTAATAGCATCTACAACAATACAGTGTGTTATCCTTAGAGCAAACTATGTTAATACCATCTTCAACCAATACAGTTTGTGATCCTTAGAGCAAGCTTATGTTAATAGCATCTACAACAATACAGTGTGTTATCCTTAGAGCAAACTATGTTAATACCATCTTCAACCAATACAGTTTGTGATCCTTAGAGCAAGCTTATGTTAATAGCATCTACAACAATACAGTGTGTTATCCTTAGAGCAAACTATGTTAATACCATCTTCAACCAATACAGTTTGTGATCCTCAGAGCAAGCTTATGTTAATAGCATCTACAACAATACAGTGTGTTATCCTTAGAGCAAACTATGTTAATACCATCTTCAACCAATACAGTTTGTGATCCTCAGAGCAAGCTTATGTTAATAGCATCTACAACAATACAGTGTGTTATCCTTAGAGCAAACTATGTTAATACCATCTTCAACCAATACAGTTTGTGATCCTCAGAGCAAGCTTATGTTAATAGCATCTACAACAATACAGTGTGTTATCCTTAGAGCAAACTATGTTAATACCATCTTCAACCAATACAGTTTGTGATCCTCAGAGCAAGCTTATGTTAATAGCATCTACAACAATACAGTGTGTTATCCTTAGAGCAAACTATGTTAATACCATCTTCAAACAACACAGTGTGTTATCCTTAGAGCAAGCTATGTTAATAGCATCTACAACAATACAGTGTGTTATCCTTAGAGCAAACTATGTTAATACCATCTTCAACCAATACAGTTTGTGATCCTCAGAGCAAGCTTATGTTAATAGCATCTACAACAATACAGTGTGTTATCCTTAGAGCAAACTATGTTAATACCATCTTCAACCAATACAGTTTGTGATCCTCAGAGCAAGCTTATGTTAATAGCATCTACAACAATACAGTGTGTTATCCTTAGAGCAAACTATGTTAATACCATCTTCAACCAATACAGTTTGTGATCCTCAGAGCAAGCTTATGTTAATAGCATCTACAACAATACAGTGTGTTATCCTTAGAGCAAACTATGTTAATACCATCTTCAACCAACACAGTGTGTTATCCTTAGAGCAAGCTATGTTAATAACATCTACAAACAATACAGTTTGTCATCCTCAGAGCAAGATACGTTAACGCTATCTTCAAAGAATAGAGTTTGTGATCCTTAGACCAAGCTATGTTAATAACATCTACAAACAATTCCGTTTGCCATCCTCAGAGCAGGCTATGTTAACGTCATCTTCAAACAATAGATTTTGTTATCCTTAGAGCAAGCTATCTGAAACAAATAATATCTACAACAATAGAGTTTGTGATCCTAAGAACAAACTATGTTAATACCATCTTCAAACAATAGAGTTTGTATCCTCAGAATAAGCTATGTTAATACCATCCACAACAATAGAGTTTGCAATCCTTAGAGCAAGCTATCTTAAACAAATAATATCTACAACAATAGAGTTTGTGATCCTAAGAACAAACTATGTTAATAACATCTTGAAACAATAGAGTTTGTGATCCTCAGAGCAAACTATGTTAATACCATCTTCAAACAATAGAGTTTGTATCCTCAGAATAAGCTATGTTAATACCATCCACAACAATAGAGTTTGCAATCCTTAGAGCAAACTACGTTAATACCATCTTCAAACAATAGAGTTTGTGATCCTTAGAGCAAGCTATGTAACGCCATCTTCAAACAATAGAGTTTGTTATGCTCAGAGCAAGCTATGTTAACGACATCTACAAACAATAGAGTTTTTGATCCTCAGAGCAAGCTATGTAATGACATCTATAAGCAATAGGCTACAGTTTGTGACCTCCAGACAAGCTGATGGTAAAAATCGAAAACACTAAATTATGAAAACATTTTTTTACAATAATATATTAAATATTATTCTGCAGAAAATGTTTAAAACCCAGTAATAATTTGTCAGATAATTTTTTGTAATGGAAAAACTAATTTAAAACTTCCAGTATTATTATATTTTATAATATATCCAGTGTAACAATGGAACATATTACATTGCCTGAAACACAATTAAGGTTAATTAGTCATCATCTCAAGTTCTAATGCGTTAAAACGATGCCGCTGTCAATCAAATTGATCCATGAGCAGGGTTCCAGAAACGTGTATCGACCACATGTATTAAAGCGAATTTCCTTAACGTATCTCCAGAGAGTTTCCATTTCCACAAACGCCCGTATAATTAAAACCTGACTGACTCGATGCTGCTATTAATAAATCAGCTGTTGTCAGCTAATCGTATAATTGATTCCCCGTGGCATTTATTTCACTGTTATTTTTTATCGCTATTTTCATTTTCCACTCTCAGATGTAAATGGGCTACCTAATTACCCTCATGCATTCATTTCCGGAAGTTCTCCCCCGTAGTTTGGTTTGGCGCACATCCGCGTCTATATAAATTGGAAACTTCCCCTCAACGCGTTCCCTCTCTCCCTACATACAATATTTACAGGACGCAGACAAAAAATCCGGTTTAGTATCACAATACGTAATTTTAAATAGAAGTTTAAAAGATTTTACCAAATTTATACTGAAAATAATTTTTAAATTAGTCTACATTTTCACGAATATTTACAACATAAATCGTATTCTTTTTACTTTTACAACATTTATTGAAATATTAAATAAGTAGGTTTAAATTAAATAAGAAGGTTTACAATAAATAGGAAGGTTTATATTAAATATGTAGGTTTACATTAAATAAGCAGGCTTAGAATTAATAAGAGGGTTTATATTAAACATGTAAGTTTACATTAAATAAGCAAGATTACAATAAATAAGAAGATTTATATTAAATATGTAGGTTTACAATAAATAAGCAAGATTACAATAAATAAAAAGGTTTATATTAAATATGAAGGTTTATATTGTATATAAAGGTTTACATTAAATAAACTGCCTTACAATAAAAAAGAAGGTCTATAATAACATGAAGGCTCACAATAAATAGGCAGGGTTACAATAAATAAGAAGGTTTATATTATATATGTAGGTTTACATTAAATAAACTGGCTTACAATAAACAAGAAGGTCTATATTAAATATGTTGTTTTATATTAAATAAGCAGGCTTACAATAAATAATAATGATTATATAAATATGTTGGTTTACAATAAACAAGTAGGCTTACAATAAATAAGAAGGTTGATGTTAAATACAGTATGTAGGTTTGTATTAGGCTAAATTAGCAGGCCTACAATAAATAAGTAGGTTTACATTAAATAAGCCGGCTTACAATAAATAAGAGGGTTTATATTAAACATGTAGGTTTACATTAAATAAGCAGGATTACAATAAATAAGAAGGTTTATATTAAATATGACGGTTTACATTAAATAAACTGGCTTACAATAAATAAGAAGGTCTATATTATATATGTAGGTTTACATTAAATAAACTGGCTTACAATAAATAAGAAGGTTTATATTATATATGTAGGTTTACATTAAATAAACTGGCTTACAATAAATAAGAAGGTCTATATTATATATGTAGGTTTACGTTAAATAGGCAGGCTTACAATAAATAAGAAGGTTGATGTTAAATACAGTATGTAGGTTTATATTAGGCTAAATTAGCAGGCTAACAACAAATAAAAAGATTTGTATTAAATACGTAGGTTTACATGAAATAAGCAGGCATAGAATAAATAAGACTGTTTACTACACATAAGTAGTTTTACACTATATAATTAGGTTTACTTTAGTAAGTCGGTTTACATTAAATTAGCTGGCTTACAATAAATAAGAAGGTTTATATTATATATGTAGGTTTACATTAAATAAACTGGCTTACAATAAATAAGAAGGTTTATATTATATATGTAGGTTTACATTAAATAAACTGGCTTACAATAAATAAGAAGGTCTATATTATATATGTAGGTTTACATTAAATAGGCAGGCTTACAATAAATAAGAAGGTTGATGTTAAATACAGTATGTAGGTTTATATTAGGCTAAATTAGCAGGATAACAACAAATAAAAAGATTTGTATTAAATACGTAGGTTTACATGAAATAAGCAGGCATAGAATAAATAAGACTGTTTACTACACATAAGTAGTTTTACACTATATAATTAGGTTTACTTTAGTAAGTCGGTTTACATTAAATTAGCTGGCTTACAATAAATAAGAAGGTTGATGTTAAATACAGTATGTAGTTTTATATTAGGCTAATTAGCAGGCCTACAATAAATAAGAAGGTTTATATAAAATATGTAGGTTTACATTAAATAAGCCGGCTTACAATAAATAGGAAGGTTTATATAAAAATGTAGGTTTATATTAAACAAGTAGGCTTACAATAAATAAGAAGGTTAATGTTAAATACAGTATGTAGGTTTATATTAGGCTAAATTAGCAGGCCTACAATAAATAAGAAGGTTTATTTAAATATTTAGGTTTACATTAAATAAGCCGGCTTACAATAAATAGGAAGGTTTATATTAAATATGTTGGTTTATATTAAATAAGCAGGCTTACAATAAATAATAAGGTTTATATAAATAAGTAGGTTTAAATTAAACAAGTAGGCTTACAATAAATAAGAAGGTTGATGTTAAATGCAGAATGTAGGTTTATATTAGGCTAAATAAGCAGGCCTACAATAAATAAGAAGGTTTATTTAAATATTTAGGTTTACATTAAATAAGCCGGCTTACAATAAATAGGAAGGTTTATATTAAATATGTTGGTTTATATTAAATAAGCAGGCTTACAATAAATAATAAGGTTTATATAAATAAGTAGGTTTAAATTAAACAAGTAGGCTTACAATAAATAAGAAGGTTGATGTTAAATGCAGAATGTAGGTTTATATTAGGCTAAATAAGCAGGCCTACAATAAATAAGAAGGTTTATTTAAATATTTAGGTTTACATTAAATAAGCCGGCTTACAATAGGTTTATATTAAATATGTTGGTTTATATTAAATAATCAGGCTAACAATAAATAAGAAGATTTATATTTAATATGTAGGTTTACACTATATAATTAGGTTTACTTTAATAAGTAGGTTTACATTAAATATACCTAAGGATGTTTATATTAAATTAGTATGTTTACATTAAATAGGCCTAAGTAGCCTAACTACATTAAATAAGTGAGCTTGCAATAAAAAAGTAAGTTGATATTAAATTATCGGATTTACAATAAATTATTAGGTTTACATTTAATAGACCTATGTAGGTTTATATTAAATAAACCTATGTAGGTTTATATTAAATAGCACTAAGTAGGTTTATGCTATACAAGTTGTGGTATAATTTTGAGAGGATGCCAGGGTTGATATCCTCAAGTTCTTATCCACACCAAGTTCAGGTTTTCACCACATCGCTTTACAATATGAAGCAAAACATCTAACTTCAATCACCCTGCAGACGTATCGCTCCCAAATAGGTATCCAATCAGTCTGGACGTTCTCTCTCTTGAATAACTAAAGGAACAACATCCGTTTCCCTCCCGTGGATAGTTCTTGTCCATTACGTATGAATTTGTATCCATTTTCCATTTGCATACACAAGTATGTATGTACACATGAGTAATACTGTATATCCGAGTGGTTCTATACATTGGCAGAAGTGTACATTCTACACATATGTTTGTGAAATGTATAAGAGAAATTTTTAAGATGGTGAAAAAATGAAGAAGATAATACTGGGTACCTAAGCGCTCGCCCCCTAACCTCTTCTAGAAAGAAGACAAATATGTAGGAGAATCCAGTACTACAATAATCCAACTTCAAACTCGTGAGTCTATTGGGTGACTAGCGTTAAGCCCGATACGGGAATATTGATACCACGACCCCTGGTACCAGTCCATATGAGAATGAAGGCCTAACTGTAAGGCATAGACTGATGGGATCCGTCCCTGAGACAAGGAGCTTGGTGCCACGACCCCTGGTACCAGTCCGTATGAGAATGAAGGCCTAACTGTAAGGCATAGACTGATGGGATCCGTCCCTGAGACAAGGAGCTTGGTGCCACGACCCCTGGTACCAGTCCGTATGAGAATGAAGGCCTAACTGTAAGGCATAGACTGATGGGATCCGTCCCTGAGATAAGGAGCTTGGTGCCACGACCCCTGGTACCAGTCCGTATGAGAATGAAGGCCTAACTGTAAGGCATAGACTGATTGGATCCGTCCCTGAGACAAGGAGCTTGGTGCCACGACCCCTGGTACCAGTCCGTATGAGAATGAAGGCCTAACTGTAAGGCATAGACTGATTGGATCCGTCCCTGAGACAAGGAGCTTGGTGCCACGACCCCTGGTACCAGTCCGTATGAGAATGAAGGCCTAACTGTAAGGCATAGACTGATGGGATCCGTCCCTGAGACAAGGAGCTTGGTGCCACGACCCCTGGTACCAGTCCGTATGAGAATGAAGGCCTAACTGTAAGGCATATACTGATGGGATCCGTCCCTGAGACAAGGAGCTTGGTGCCACGACCCCTGGTACCAGTCCGTATGAGAATGAAGGCCTAACTGTAAGGCATAGACTGATGGGATCCGTCCCTGAGACAAGGAGCTTGGTGCCACGACCCCTGGTACCAGTCCGTATGAGAATGAAGGCCTAACTGTAAGGCATAGACTGATTGGATCCGTCCCTGAGACAAGGAGCTTGGTGCCACGACCCCTGGTACCAGTCCGTATGAGAATGAAGGCCTAACTGTAAGGCATAGACTGATGGGATCCGTCCCTGAGACAAGGAGCTTGGTGCCACGACCCCTGGTACCAGTCCGTATGAGAATGAAGGCCTAACTGTAAGGCATAGACTGATGGGATCCGTCCCTGAGACAAGGAGCTTGGTGCCACGACCCCTGGTACCAGTCCGTATGAGAATGAAGGCCTAACTGTAAGGCATAGACTGATGGGATCCGTCCCTGAGACAAGGAGCTTGGTGCCACGACCCCTGGTACCAGTCCGTATGAGAATGAAGGCCTAACTGTAAGGCATAGACTGATGGGATCCGTCCCTGAGACAAGGAGCTTGGTGCCACGACCCCTGGTACCAGTCCGTATGAGAATGAAGGTCTAACTGTAAGGCATAGACTGATGGGATCCGTCCCTGAGACAAGGAGCTTGGTGCCACGACCCCTGGTACCAGTCCGTATGAGAATGAAGGTCTAACTGTAAGGCATAGACTGATGGGATCCGTCCCTGAGACAAGGAGCTTGGTGCCACGACCCCTGGTACCAGTCCGTATGAGAATGAAGGCCTAACTGTAAGGCATAGACTGATGGGATCCGTCCCTGAGACAAGGAGCTTGGTGCCACGACCCCTGGTACCAGTCCGTATGAGAATGAAGGCCTAACTGTAAGGCATAGACTGATGGGATCCGTCCCTGAGACAAGGAGCTTGGTGCCACGACCCCTGGTACCAGTCCGTATGAGAATGAAGGCCTAACTGTAAGGCATAGACTGATGAAACCCGTCGTTGACACGAGATGATACTCCAACCAGACCTACGGATTCACCCGCTTTCCAGAGCCACTCGAGACCAGTAGAACATCCCGAATGGCTTGACTTTCGGTAACTGTAGGCAACATATAAAAACACCTCCAATTATGTTTCAAAATCGCATTTGCTACTTAAAAAGACATTCTAAACAAGAATATGTAATAAATGATTCAAACCAGAAATAGTGGTTATGAAATAAAATATAAACATAACCTAAGTTTACAAACACGTTTGAAACTTTACAATCTCAACGCAGTGGCGGCTTCGGCGGGTAGGCTGAGGCCTACCCAAATTTCTTATATTTGTTTGTTATAATCTTTCTTAATTGTCAATAATTTAAAATGATAAATGTTCTATATCTAAGGTCAACAAGAAATATTA
Source organism: Prosapia bicincta (assembly GCA_036971475.1). Lineage (NCBI taxonomy): Eukaryota > Metazoa > Arthropoda > Insecta > Hemiptera > Cercopidae > Prosapia > Prosapia bicincta. Next base: position 20,544,328 of record JBAIZL010000007.1, on the reverse strand, counting down.
GGTACAGTGATTTTAGTAGTCTATTACAGCGAAATGTAGAATGCAGTAATAAAATAACAAATAATAGCTTTTTGTTTAGCTTATTCATTTGTCCTGAATAAAAACTGCCCTCGAACATACCATTTAAGTTTTAAAACAATTTCTAGACTAGAGCGCTAGCTCCCACTTCCCGGTAGTCACGACTCCCCTAAACTATGCCTAAACAAAAAATAAATCCTGGAGCCGCCAGTCTCGACGTTCCTTTAAAAACAGAGCCCTATAAGTTTGGTTAGAAAACAAACAAATAAACATTTAACCATAAGCTATAGGCTACGCATACGTTGTATGGGAAGCTCTGGCTTCAACAGTAGACGTCATCAGTAATTTATTATAAGCCTACTACGTTATAAAATGTATTAAAATTTTTTAAACCAAATCAAACCTAACCGGAAAATTTGAAGCTATTTTAAATAGTTTATAGGCTATCTGTATTAAAAATATTCATGTCATCAACAATTAGTTGTATTTATAAATTTAGGCTATGGTTGTATTTTATAAATTTTTAACCACTATTTCTGTTTTGTAATGTATGATAACCGTTTTCTATTTAGAATATTAAAGAAAGATCTTAACATGTGAAAATTTTAAAATGGGTGGATATATTATATACAATCACCATATTTTTCCCTAAAACGATGTTTATGAAATGATCTGTAATATCAGTAAAGCGTCCATACAAACAGAAGATACATCCTTAAATGCTGTATAGTTTAATGTAATGAAGATAAATTTGTAAAATAATGGAAACTTTCGATAACATTACAATAGAATCGATAATATTGTAACAGCGTTTCAATATTTCTCATAACCTAAGTTTTATGAAACAAGTCGGTAGAACTATTGAATCAAGTTATTTAATCTTACAATTCTAACCTCTAAACAGTGATCCTGTCTAACCGAGTGTAACAGTAGTTCGCATGGAATGTTTTCTGAACTGACTACACAGACGGACAAACTAGTTAATTAATGTGGTATGTAATGCAGAGCTATCTAACGGCCGTACCCCACACTCAGTTTTCTTTACCTTTCTCCACTTGGAACTGATTGACTAGGAAGCATTCTTATTCATTATGTGTACTTAATTTTATGAAATAATTATTAAAGGAACTTGTTTGTTTTCTAATCATAATTATGCGCATTTCGCACACTTTTCAAGCAAGACAATACAGTTATTAAATAACATTGCGTTTTGAAGTTACAAACTTGGAGAAATTGATTATGGAGTAGTTTATAAATATTTCGTTATAATCTCGCATGTAATGGAAATGTCAGTAGCCTATATTATTTCTTTTCTTGAACATTATTTCGTGACTGGATGTGGGACAAATTCCCCCTTCTAGATACAACACTGTTAAAGCACTATTATTTACATAGAAAATGTTTTCCCGAAAGAATAAGAGCAAGCATTATAAGGCAGATAGGCTTATATGTAAAGGCTATCATCTCGGAACATTATTTCGTGACTGGATGTGGGATCAATTCCCCCTTCTAGATACAACACTGTTAAAGCACTATTACTTACATAGAAAATGTTTTCCCGAAAGAATAAGAGCGTGCATTATAAGGCAGATAGGCCTACATGTAAAGGCTATCATCTCGGAACATTATTTCGTGACTGGATGTGGGACAAATTCCCCCTTCTAGATACAACACTGTTAAAGCACTATTACTTACATAGAAAATGTTTTCCCGAGAGAATAAGAGCGTGCATTATAAGGCAGATAGGCCTACATGTAAAGTCTATCATCTCGGAACATTATTTCGTGACTGGATGTGGGATCAATTCCCCCTTCTAGATACAACACTGTTAAAGCACTATTATTTACATAGAAAATGTTTTCCCGAAAGAATAAGAGCAAGCATTATAAGGCAGATAGGCCTACATGTAAAGGCTATCATCTCGGAACATTATTTCGTGACTGCATGTGGGACAAATTCCCACTTCTAGATACAACACTGTTAAAGCACTATTACTTACATAGAAAATGTTTTCCCGAAAGAATGAGAGCAAGCATTATAAGGCAGACAGGCCTACATGTAAAGGCTATCATCTCGGAACATTATTTCATGACTGGATATGGGACAAATTCCCCCTTCTAGATACAACACTGTTAAAGCACTATTATTTACATAGAAAATGTTTTCCCGAAAGAATAAGAGCAAGCATTATAAGGCAGATAGGCCTACATGTAAAGGCTATCATCTCGGAACATTATTTCGTGACTGGATGTGGGACAAATTCCCCCTTCTAGATACAACACTGTTAAAGCACTATTACTTACATAGAAAATGTTTTCCCGAAAGAATAAGAGCAAGCATTATAAGGCAGATAGGCCTACATGTAAAGGCTATCATCTCGGAACATTATTTCGTGACTGGATGTGGGACAAATTCCCCCTTCTAGATACAACACTGTTAAAGCACTATTATTTACATAGAAAATGTTTTCCCGAAAGAATAAGAGCAAGCATTATAAGGCAGATAGGCCTACATGTAAAGGCTATCATCTCGGAACATTATTTCGTGACTGGATGTGGGACAAATTCCCCCTTCTAGATACAACACTGTTAAAGCACTATTATTTACATAGAAAATGTTTTCCCGAAAGAATAAGAGCAAGCATTATAAGGCAGACAGGCCTACATGTAAAGGCTATCATCTCGGAACATTATTTCATGACTGGATGTGGGACAAATTCCCCCTTCTAGATACAACACTGTTAAAGCACTATTATTTACATAGAAAATGTTTTCCCGAAAGAATGAGAGCAAGCATTATAAGGCAGACAGGCCTACATGTAAAGGCTATCATCTCGGAACATTATTTCATGACTGGATATGGGACAAATTCCCCCTTCTAGATACAACACTGTTAAAGCACTATTATTTACATAGAAAATGTTTTCCCGAAAGAATAAGAGCAAGCATTATAAGGCAGATAGGCCTACATGTAAAGGCTATCATCTCGGAACATTATTTCGTGACTGGATGTGGGACAAATTCCCCCTTCTAGATACAACACTGTTAAAGCACTATTACTTACATAGAAAATGTTTTCCCGAAAGAATAAGAGCAAGCATTATAAGGCAGATAGGCCTACATGTAAAGGCTATCATCTCGGAACATTATTTCGTGACTGGATGTGGGACAAATTCCCCCTTCTAGATACAACACTGTTAAAGCACTATTATTTACATAGAAAATGTTTTCCCGAAAGAATAAGAGCAAGCATTATAAGGCAGACAGGCCTACATGTAAAGGCTATCATCTCGGAACATTATTTCGTGACTGGATGTGGGACAAATTCCCCCTTCTAGATACAACACTGTTAAAGCACTATTATTTACATAGAAAATGTTTTCCCGAAAGAATAAGAGCAAGCATTATAAGGCAGATAGGCCTACATGTAAAGGCTATCATCTCGGAACATTATTTCGTGACTGGATGTGGGACAAATTCCCCCTTCTAGATACAACACTGTTAAAGCACTATTACTTACATAGAAAATGTTTTCCCGAAAGAATAAGAGCAAGCATTATAAGGCAGATAGGCCTACATGTAAAGGCTATCATCTCGGAACATTATTTCGTGACTGGATGTGGGACAAATTCCCCCTTCTAGATACAACACTGTTAAAGCACTATTATTTACATAGAAAATGTTTTCCCGAAAGAATAAGAGCAAGCATTATAAGGCAGACAGGCCTACATGTAAAGGCTATCATCTCGTAGTGCGATGATGTCAGAAACCAGATGAATTAAACTCTTCTAGTACTGGGAAATAAGGAGGAATTGTTAACTATAATTTCAAGACAGGTTGAGGTGCAAAACTGTTTTCTTTCATTCTCTTATCCCTTAAATAGTACAATTAGAAATAATCCCAATTCATTGTTGCAGCGAGGTAGGCCTATATGAAAAGTGGGTTTGGTACTGCTAACATTAGGCCATACATTTTCTGACGAGTTTGTCTGAGACAGAAATGTCCTACAAACTGTGATAACCACATCTAGTCACTTGAAGAAAAAATGTTAGATGAATTGACACTGGGAATAACTAATTGTGAATTAGAATACAATATATAAGTGTTTGTAAAGAATTCAGTAATAAGTAAATCTTTGCAACTTGTTGTAAAAAGGCCAAGAAAACGTGCTATAGACAACAGAAGCAAAGTAACCGTCAGAAGTAAACTCTCAGACCTGTATTTTTTAAAACCCTCAAACTCTCCTGATAAATAACTTGTAAACATTCCCAAACGTTATAAAACTACGTTTTTATATAGCGAATCAAGTTCAAATACATTTTTTTCAACCTATAGTGGACAGCAATTGATATTAATCCGATTTTTTCAAATATTTACTCAATAATTGAATTATAAAAAATTGGAGAGTCTAGATCGGATTCGAAATGAGTATCAACATGTTGAAAGTCTAGCCCTTTGGCACTAACTCAATGCTAAAGGAAAGCTCAAAGAAACTACAACACGATGCAGTCAGCGAAAAAAACGTATAAATAGTAACAAACAAAAATAACACCCCAACACTATACTTAGAAAGGAAATTGGAAAACTGCAAGGAAATTCACTTTCTATTTTGCCATAATAATAAGCCTATTATTATTATGTTATTCTTACATATATATATATATATATATATATATATATATATATATATATATATATACACACACACACACACACACATATATATATATATATATATATATATATATATATATATATATATATATATATATATATATATATATATATATATATATATATATATATATTAGTTATAATTAAGAAATAAAAAGAAACTAAAATAAAATCTTTTTAGTTGATTTAAGTAGAAATTGACTTGAAAACAAATTATTATTTATTTTTAATTAAAAAACGAATTAGTAAGATTCAAACTAGAGAAATGAAAGTAACTGCCTAAATAAACAATTAAGTGTTTGAAACGTCCTTGTTCACGCCTCAGGTTTTTAAGAGTATAACTAAAGATAAATTAACAGGGTATTCGTGTGTGCTTCATTAAAGAAATATCTACCTGATACCCCCACCCAAAAAAAAGTACTTTAACAATGACTAATGGTAGATTAGGTCACGTTGTTGTTGCCTAACCTTAAATATTGATAGAAAAGGAAGGAGAGGCGCTAGATACTGTATATTTCAGATATAATGATCATGAAGGACCATATAACCTTCAAAGTAGAAATTGATAAGGAATTGACAGGAAGTATAGCTAGGATACTTATTCCAATACAAAACAATTAGAACGCAGTGAAAGAGACTGATTAGTTCTTACGACCTTCATTTTAATTTTGATTAAATGTGTTTTTACTTTTTACCTTAAAATAAGTTCATTCAAGTTTTAAAAATGCCCAATCCTTGCAGCAGAGTTACATTATGTTACAACATATAAATGTCTTAGTAATTTACGCTCATTGATAAAATTGTTAAAAAAGGAATAGAATATTTGTAAATATAACTAATAAATAATATTTGTTATAATGTAGAAAAACAATACAACTTTCTAAAAGTTACAAAACGACATAAACGGCTAATTTACCATGCCATATGGCTTTCATTCAACAAAATATGTACAACAATGGAACTGTCGGAACACACAGTAAATATGTTACGCAGAATTACTCTGAACTGGTGTCGCAGTAAACGACACGGTAAAGCAATCTGCTACCTAGATTACGTTGCTATGCTCACTGCACAAATCAACATCAATTACTTGCTCCATCCATTAGGCTGTGGAATGCTACCTTCCATATATGTCCCTAACCAATTAGTGCTCGCTAACCTAGTTTATACCTTAATATGGTTCCTAAAGATACAACTGAGAATTCGATAAACTGGTTTTATGAAATGAAACTCGTTTCATGTTAAGACTGAATTAAATCCGTCAATTTTTGAGCACAGTTGGATCACAGCTGTTTACTCGGATATGTAGGCCTATTTGGAAACCATTTCAATGATCTCGTTGTGAAAGTTATCCACAGATTTATTGGGTATTAATGAAAGCTTTTCATAAATATTTACCATATGAATATTAAATTTTATATTAAATGCCTGAGCATCTAATCAGTCGAACATTCCTTTGGGAGATTAATGTGCTAAACTACCGGAATTAAAAAGAAAAAAACGGTTTTTTAAAATAAATATACGAAATTTCTAGAAAGGTAATCAAAGTCGTATGTTAGTCTTGAGTTATTGACCTCGTGTGAGTATTTTAGAAACATTTTGTTAAAAACAAGTTTATTTTTAAAAACATTTAAATTAAATTTTCAAACACTTTACCAAATCTATAAATTATGATTCATGGAAAATAGAACAATTTTGTAACTGAAGTAAAATTGTTTATAACTGAACTGAAAAGCTTCAATTTTTTAAAAATGATTTTTTACTCTTTCAATATAGTTTCTAAGACCAGGTCTACAACAGGGACACGTTTTAGAAACGTGAAGGTCCTGAAAACACTTGTACAAAAAGATGACAAAAGTTATCGATAGTCGTAAAATCGAATTATCTTTACTCATTTTAAAGATTGTAGAAAAAGAGCGAGAGTTTTTAGATAATAGCTTCTGTGGAGATTGCAAATTTTATGCGTTTTACTTTATAAAAAATAAAAATATTACAATTTTCATAACATCTAAAAGGATTGCACGATAACGAAGGAAATCTAGCCGTTGGCAACTACCGGAAGTAGTTCCGGAAATGCAATCTAAGCCGCAGTGTCTTTGAGTATAGTCTCGTCTCTAAGGCGGGCCTGGATCAAAGATCCAGGCATTACAGTAAGTCCTTCGAACTCTTACAAACTGGCGGCACCAAGTCCCGTCTATAAACCGGGATTTGATGCTAGTAACCCAGTCAGGAGTCACGAGTTTGAGGTTGGATTCGCGGAGGCGTGATTTCACATGTTGGACTCGAGACTCTCCTGGATGTATCTCTTCGGATGAAGCCATTAGAGGCGATCGCATAGAGTCCTTCGCCTAAATTCTTTATTCCTCTTGTTTTCTTTTCCAATTTTCTTCTTTTCCAATTTACCAGCTTTTTTTCAATTTCTTTTTCACAACACACTGGCACAATGCAGAACAATAATCATTTGTGTGTATTCTGGCTTGTTTATGTATATATTATAACATTTATTTCCTATATTAAAAGGTAATGACTATTTTATAAATCTGTTTACCAAAATTTGTAATAAAAACATCCAAGAGTTATGGACCCCTTTGATATAAAAACACATTTTTTAATATTAAATTCTGAAACAAATTTTATTAATAAACAAACAGGTCTTGAAACTGTTAGGCTACATAGGTACGTAACCAATAGATTTACTAAAATCATTTTTAAAAGAATCTTAAGACTGTAGTTTTAATGAAATGGAACATTATTAAATACCAATACTGATAACAGGTTTGGTTAATACGACGTTTTGAGTTGTGTTTTGAAAAACATAAATACATGAGAAGTGAAACAGCTGAAGATTTGTCATTATTATTATATATTATTTCCAATATTTGAAACTATTGCTAAAACCAAAATTTTCTTAATGAGTAAAAATTAAGATTCATTTGCGTCTGTAGTTAATTGTAAAATTTTATTATTACAGGTTGTGTTTTGTAGTTGTAAAGGGATGGGCTTCTTTACATCTTTGTGTTGTAAAGAGAAGTCATGCTACACAATATCAAGAGCACAGTGGTACAATATATTACAATGAAAATATTGGAAAGAACCCCAATACCACAAAAAATAATCAAAAATAACAAATAAAACAAGTTACCTAAAATTAAACCCTTATGTACATTTCATCATCATCAGAGGGTCTTATTACAAAATTACAATCTACTAAACAAGAAGTTACAAACTAGAATGATTTTATTTGTTGTTTTTTTTTTGTGGTATTGGAGTTCTTTCCAATATTTTCATTGTAAGAAGGTGGAATTGGGTTTTAGCGCCTATATTGGAAGTAGGATAGGTCGACCATAGGTGACTTTAACGGATCGGTGAGTTTAGTGAAAGCTCCAGGTTTGGATCAGTGAATTTTACTGGTGACAAGTACCGGTGACAAAACATACAGAGACTGCTCTGTATGTGCCAGTCTCCCTCGCTTGTTTTCATCCCTCACTTTTTTGAGAAGATTTATTTTATTTAAAAATTACGAAATTAAGAACATACTAACGATAGCGAAATAGCGTCTATTATACATAAAACTGTCACTGCCGTAAAATGTCCACTCAGTCACGACGTAAATGGGTAGAACCAGTGACAGCGACAAATCAACCAATAACAGCCGTTTCATCCAGTGACAGTGACAAATCAACCAATGGTAGCCGTTTCATCCAATGGCTGCGACTTTATGCTTATTCACAACAGAAACAACTTCCGATCGATACATCGTCACTGGAACAGGCATTTTCCATATTTTGTCGCTGGTACCACCAATCAGTTACCGTGACAGAAAATATCGTCCATCCCTAATTGGAAGAAATGCAATAACCATTTGGCCCTGCCAATAAAAGAAAACTATTACGTCGAACACGCAGAGAAGTTAACGTGATGTAGACCTGTTCTCATCCGGGGTGAAAAGAAAATTTTAAAAGCTAATATTTTATTCAATGTAAATAGTTTGCCGATTTAATAAAAGTCAACATATACATAAACGGAGAAAATGTGAAAATTCCCAATAATCTTTTCTGTAAAACTCAAAGTCGGCTTCACAAATAATTATTCACAGAAAAGTGTTAGCCAAATCTTAATTTTTTGTAATAATATTTTCTAAATAAAGTGCTGCATTTTTTAAATTTAATTAGCGACGATAGTGCTCAACCTTAAATACCTAAACCTTGTAACGCAAGCAATAACATATACGTACGGTTTAATTTTAATTGATTTTTAAAGAATGATTTAAATTATCAAAAGCTCGTTTTTGTCAAAAACAGAAACCCGCATCGTTTCCGCCGACTGAAGTGTGCTGCTTTTGTCAGACAGTTAAAGCCTTACATGTTGAGGTAATTGATCGAATCGAGCGGTAGAGGGAAGATGGTTGTTGCGGAGAGTTCAAGCCCACCCTCAACCATTCTACAGACAATCTCAATTTTCGTTGGTAACCCTAGGTTAGTCCCTTTCAATATTTGTATTTTACGTAGAAATAAAAACGTAACAATATTACATCTAATACACTTAAAAATATATTAATATTGAAATAAAATATACGAATGAAACAATAACTAATTTCTTGTTTTCGTATCTAATTAGTAATTTTTTGAACTTCATTGTAGTTAGTTACAAGACTAGAGTGTAACGCCCTGATGATGATTTCGTCATCGAAACGTATCTAACCGCTTAACCTATATAACGTTCTTAGCTAGTTATTATTTAATTAATACCTTGTGCTGTGGTATTGCGTATATTGCTAGTTTTATTACTTGTATATTACCTGTTAAGATGGTAGTCAAGTTTTTATGCATTGGGTATCCTATGCCTCACAAAATAACCTTCATCTTGTTACTTCAAAAGCATATTATTATATTGCGACCTATATGTATGCAATCCGCTCCGGATATTCGCATAGGCCTAATTCAAAATGGCGTTCGATATGTTACACTGACAAAAGGTCTTTACATTTGTATTCAGAGATGATGGAAATTACGTCACCTAAACTGAAAAAATTCTACTGGTGAAGTACAATACTTATAATGTGGCATTTAGATGTGTAAACAATTTACAACTGGCTACGACGATCTATACATCAATGTAGAGGTTTATATAGAATATTTTACTATTAGATCTGTATGTTATGAAGTTTTAAAATATTTTGAAAAATAATTTGTCTTTATTGTTGTCGTTGTCGTGTTGTTGTTGTTGTTGTTGTTGTGTTGTTGTCGTCGTCTTCGTCGTCGTCGTCGTCGTCGTCGTCATCGTTGTCGTCGTCGTTGCCGTTGTCGTTGTCGTTATTGTGTTGTTGTTGTTGCTGCTGCTATTGTGTTGTTGTCGTAGTTGTCGTCGTCTTCATCGTCGTCGTTGTCATCGTTGTTGTCGTCGTCGTCGTTGTCGTTGTCGTTGTCGTTATTGTGTTGTTGTTGTTGCTGCTGCTATTGTGTTGTTGTCGTAGTTATCGTCGTATTCATCGTCGTCGTTGTCATCGTTGTTGTCGTCGTCGTCGTTGCCGTTGGCGTTATTGTGTTGTTGTTGTTGCTGCTGCTATTGTGTTGTTGTCGTAGTTATCGTCGTATTCATCGTCGTCGTTGTTGTCGTCGTCGTCGTCGTTGCCGTTGTCGTTATTGTGTTGTTGTTGTTGCTGCTGCTATTGTGTTGCTGTCGTAGTTGTCGTCGTCTTCATCGTCGTCGTTGTCATGGTTGTTGTCGTCGTTGTCGTTGTTGTTGTCGTCGTTGTTGTCGTTGTTGTTGAGTTGTTGTTGTTGTTATGTTGTTGTAAGTTTTTACTAGTTATACTATTTAAGGAATATCGCATATAAGTGTTTAAATCAAAGTTATATAAGTTTATTTATGGAAACAAAAATTATCGATAATTGAAAAAAAGGACAAACGTCTAATTTTAGGAGAAATACTACCAGTATTTACTAATACTAGTTGTAGCAGTATTTATTTACTAGTAGACGTTTACTAGTATTACTACAAGAACTAAACACTAATAACTAGAGTAAAACGTACAAATACAATATTTAACACGATTTTTCGTAGCTTAATAAAATGTGAGGCATATAATTGGATCATAGAAAAGAAACACAGAGGGAAAATAACGTTTTCAAAGTCTGGAGAAGTGAAAATCTTAACGGATTAGATGTAGGCCTATAGAAAGTTGGATGGAAGCGCAAAGAGACATGTCGTATATGGAAGGAAAACTCTTGATATAGATTGGTTACGAAAGATGAGCAAATAGAAGCAGAGGATATCACAATTACAGAATAGAGTTCAAAAGTAGATGAAGAAGACAACAACTGAATAGAACTACAAAGAGATCAGGGAATACGTAACGTAGGAGGTTGGAAAGAAACAATGTGAACCATAGAAAACCCATGTATGTGCGCGCACGCGTGAATGTGTGCGTTGCCGCAAAAGGGCGTATATTAGAAGATCTTGAAATATTATTGTTAAACCTACGATTTACCACGTCATAACTGTACAAATTCGAAACTCTACTGGGATCATCGTTAATACTTTGCCAAATTTCTCTAATCATAACTCGCTAAATCTAAGGTATTAGGTAAAAACCAAGACATATAGTATCATCACATAACCTAATCCATACTAACCTAACCTAAAATAACTTTGTTTATTAAGTACCAAATGGTAACACTTACCTATTTACTTTGGAAGAAGTAAGATAAATATGAACGGTTTTGATTGATATGTTATTGAAATGGACTGTTAATAAATACTCATAGTTTTATTTTCAAAACGAATATTTGCGAATCTTCATTGATAAAACCTAAGATCTCAAAAACTATAAGAGTAAAAAGCCAGAAAATTATTTCAAATCATGTTGGTAAATTCTAACATTTAGGCCATATATTAGCAGCAAACGTAATCATTATGTGAGCAAGTTGTAAAATGTCCTTTATAAGAGTTAAAAGAAAGCCTCGGAAGAGAGTAATAAAGCAGGGAAATTGTACTGCTGCAGGTTACAACAATAGCGAACCCGTACACTGCACAACAGTTTAAAGAGGGCATACAGCTGCAGATTTAATGAATGGCGAGCCAACCAATTAGTCTTTCCGACGGAACTGATAGATTTAAAACGTTGTGCATGACAACCATTGCTTTAATGCCCAAATAAATAATATATATATATATATATATATATATATATATATATATATATATATATATATATAAGGATTTATTGTGCAGTTATCTAAATAACTGATAATATGACTACTTAAACGTGGTCACTTTTACACTCAAGTTAGACTTTATTACTTCTTTTGAATAGATGGGATTTAAATTTGAAAAATCATTGAGATTATGTTTCCATTGTTTGAAAAATTTTACATTTCTTCATCAATATTCATATATTCTGAACTGGGAGATGTAACTTTTCTTTACCTCGTGATTAAGTAGGTCTACTTCAGTGAGGCAGTAGGTATACTTCCGTGAGAGAATAGGTCTACTTCCGTGAGATAGTATTTCTACTTCCGTGAGATAGTAGGTCTACGTTTGTGAGAGATTAGGTCTGCTTCCATGAAGGAGTAGGTCTACTTCCGTGAAAGAGTAGGTATACTTCCGTGAGAGAATATGTCTACTTCCGTGAGATAGTAGATCTACGTTTGTGAGAGATTAGGTCTGCTTCCATGAAGGAGTTGGTCTACTTCCGTGAAAGAGTAGGTATACTTCCGGGAGAGAATACGTCTACTTCCGTGAGATAGTAGGTCTACGTTTGTGAGAGATTAGGTCTGCTTCCATGAAGGAGTAGGTCTACTTCCGTGAAAGAGTAGGTATACTTCCGGGAGAGAATAGGTCTACTTCCGTGAGATAGTAGATCTACTTCCGTGAGAGAGTAGTTCTACTTCCGTGAGATAGTAGGTCTACGTTTGTGAGAGATTAGGTCTGCTTCCATGAAGGAGTAGGTCTACTTCCGTGAAAGAGTAGGTCTACTTCCGTGAGATAATAGGTCTACGTTTGTGAGAGATTAGGTCTGCTTCCATGAAGGAGTAAGTCTACTTCCGTGAGAGAAAAGGTCTACTTCTGTGAGAGAGTAAGTTTACTTCCGTGAGAGAGTAGGTCTATATTCGTAAGGGAGTAGGTTTACGTCTGTGAGAGAGTAGGTCCACTGCCTGAGAAAGTAGGTCTACTTTCGTGGGAAAGCAGGTATACTTCCGTGGGAAAGTAGGACTACTTTCATGAGAAATTAGGTCTACTTCCGTGGGGAAGTAGGTCTACTTCCGTGAGAAAGTAGGTATACTTCCGCGGGAAAGTAGGTCTACTTCCGTGGGGAAGTAGGTCTACTTCAGTGGGAAAGTAGGTCTACGTTCTCACGGAAGTAGACCTCCTCCCTTACGGATTTAGACCTACTTTCTCACGGAAGTAATCTTACTCTCATACAGAAGTAGACCTACGCTCTCACGGAAGTAGACCTACTCCCTTACGGATGTAGACCTTCTCTCTCACGGAAGTAAACTTACTCTCTCACAGAAGTAGACCAGCTCTCTCACTGAAATAGACCAACTCTCTCAAGGAAGTAAACTTACTCCCTCACAGAAGTAGACCTACTTTCTCACGGAAGTAGACCTACTTTTCCACGGAAGTAGACCTACTTTCTCACGTAAGTAGACCTACTTTCCTACGGAAGTAGACCTACTTCCCCACGGAAGTAGACCTGCTTTCCCACGAAAGTAGACCTACTTTCTCAGGCAGTGGTCTGCTTCCGTGGGAAAAGCAGGTCTACTTCCGTGGGAAAGAAGGTCTACTTCCGTGGGAAAGTAGGTCTACTTTCGTGAGGGAGTAGGTTTACTTCTGTTGGAAAATAGGTCTACTTCCTTGAGAGAGTTGGTCTATTTCAGTGAGAGAGCTGGTCTGCCCATGTGGACCTATAATAGGGGATTGTTACGCTCTTTCCGTAGACTTATCCAAGTTCACCGGTGGCACGCAGAAATCCGTACAGCGAAATATGTGTTGATGAGGTAACATTGTGAACTGACTAGGCAAAGTGGTAAATTTGCCAAACGTACAAACCAGACTCCAGTTGTCTTCCTAGGTCAGCAACCCTTAAACTGTTTGCTAATAATTACACTTTCAAACAAGGTGTGTCGAAAGGGGCTTTCCCCTTAGATGAGTTCAAAACCAGAAACTTCGACTTTTTTATTATTTTTTGGATCAGTGGTTGTAGAACCCTGATAACCCAGAGTACGTGTGGTCGTGCCATCAGAGAATACATCGAACCAAATTAGAGGACAAATTAGAATTGAGAAAACTAAATTAATATCATATATTAATTATAATTATTTTTTGTATTAAATAACTGCAGGCATTCATTTGTTTAGTTTGAAAACGTAAGAAAACATTTAAAAAAATAATAAACTCAACATTTTAAAATATTTGTTACTCAGAAAAAAACGAACAAATTAGGAAGGCCTACACTTTACACTTTATGCTTACAACATTATATTTGATTAAGCCTTATGGTTGAAGTTATGAAATTATGATTTGTTTTAAAAACTGCTTTATTACTTAAATAAAACTTGGTAAATAATACACACAAATAGACCGGCCATTGCAACTTTTTTTTTAAAATAAGAAAGTGTAAACATTTTCAGGCGTGAAGTAATTATTCAAATGGTACTTTATGGAATTAATACTCGTACACGAGTCTTATGAGCTTATTTAATGCGAGTGGAAGCAGAATTACAAATTAGTTCCGCAGATAATAAAAGAAACTATTTGAGAATTAAATAAACATATGAAATAGAAGTGTTTTTTGTAAAGTATGTGAACATTCAGGTGATGTAGTAGGCATTATTTATGGTCAGTGATTACGATAATGTGATGTGTGTAAGAGATAACTTTAATTAGCCCCGTTACATTCACGTAGTGCTTTGAAATTAAAATAGTAGTGAAGGCGCTGAAATGACTACAGGACGAATCCTACAGAATGCTCTATGGGCTTATTTCGTGTCATAGGGATCAACGGATCCTAGGGATTAGCCAGAATTATTATGAAACTGCTAAAAAAATATAAAGAAACAACTGGATTTACTAAACGTTTAAAGACGTTTGAATATATCGGAAATTTTTAAACATCAAGCTCAAAATGAATGTAAACTGAAATGGCAAAAACAAATAATAATCAGGAAGAATTAAAAAGAATAAGAATTTATATTTGGAAGGAAATGAATGTAAACGGAAATGCAAAAAATAAATAATAAGAAGTAAGAATTAAAACAATATTAATTTACATTTGTCACGAAATGAATGTAAATGGAAATGCTAAATATAAATATTAATAAGAAAGAATTAAAAAGAAAATTAATTTACATTTCCCACGAAATTAATGTAAACTGAAATGGTAGAAATAAATAATAATGAAAAAAATTGGAAATAAAATGAATTTACATTTGCTACGAATTGAACGTAAACTGAAAAGCTAAAAATAAATAATAATAAGAAAGAATTAAATAGAATATTAATTTACATTCCCCAAGAGATCAATGTAAACTGAAATGCTAAAAATAAATAATAATAAGAAAGAATTAAAAAGAATATTAATTTACATTCCCCAAGAGATCAATGTAAACTGAAATGCTAAAAATAAATAATAATAAGAAAGAATTAAAAAGAATATTAATTTACATTCCCCACGAAATCAATGTAAACTGAAATGGTAAAAATAAATAATAATGAAAAAAATTGGAAATAGTATGAATTTACATTTGACACGAAATGAATATAGAAAAGATAAAAAAAGTTATGAAAAAACAAATATTTAGTGTTTTAAAAAACTAATAATAAAGAAAAAAATAAACCAGAGAATTTTAAATTTACATTTTTCACAAAATGAATGTAACTAGTAAGTGAAAAAGTGATAAAACGAAAGTATGCATTTACATTCCGAATATAAATGTAAATTGAGGTGATAAGGAACAAGTTGAGTAGCAGACTGATTAAGAAATAAAGAAAGGACGTATCTGCGTGCCGCACAGTGTACGCACCAGTCGTGACTTTGGCACTAATTAACGCTTACAAGTTGCGGCGTGGGAACCCTTTCTTATTGAATTATTTTCACACAGCACTCGGTCGTGTACAGCTCTAGTCTACAGTTCTACTTTTAACTAGAAACTACTTTTGCCACAGTTGTTAACAACTACCGACCAACGGTTTAGTTGCGTGTCCTGTACGTAGTGTTCTAATTAAGTCTATCGTAACGAAGATGTGAGCGATGCAACTACGATCTTGTGATATTATCAAGGTGAAGATATTTTTATCAATAAAAAAACTTCACTATTTAGACAAAACTGACAAAACTAAGCGACGGCGTATTTCCTAATTAAAAACAAGTAATATAAATAAAAATTCTGAGTAAATTTTATTTTCGTTACCCTAGAGCACTGTTTAAAGTATTGTGTAGTAGTCATGGCAACAGCTTAAAGTTGTACAATGGAGACTTCGACGCGACTAGATGAGAGGGAAAACATTCATATAAACTTTGGGAAATATTGGAAAAGTATTGGAAAGTTGGTGTAGTTCCAAGGCGCACTAGACTTCGAAGACTTGAAGATTCTCAGTTCGAATCCGGATGGACCCCACAGATTTTATAATTTGATTATTGAATAAATATTTGAAAAAAACTGTATTAACATCGATTCTCATCCCCTATAGGTGAAAAAATGTATTTGAACTTGATTGGATGAATTAAAACGTATTTTATTATCGTTTGAAAATTTGTAGAAGATATAGGCCTATATCAAGAGAGTGTGAGGTAATAGAAGGAATTTAAACAAATGAAATCCTTGCTATAGAAGACCACCATAATTTATTTAAAACCATAATCACCCTTCTATTCAAATATTTTCAACTCCAATTTTTCCCCAATAATTACTTCACCAAAAGATTATTCCTAATGCCGCAATAATATACGAGTATTTCCAAACACGACCTGCTTCCTACAATTTCGGCGTCAAAATCTCACTGATTAAATTCTTCGAAATTCCTGTCTTGATTACTTGATATCTGAGAACTATTGCCATTCTGTTCTGACTTGTACTCTCCCTTCTCTCTTTAACCCCTTTTTTTCGCCAGCTCCTTTGTCTGTCAATCTCTGCCCCTTCCTCTTCTCCATCTCCGGTTTTTCTCGCACTTTCAGTATTTATATCTTTATCTATGTCTATTACTCACAATCTTTCCTCACTCTTTCTCTCTTCCACTGTCTCCCATCTGTTTCTGATCCTCTCTTATATCTTCTTCGCTCTCTGTCAGTCTGTTTGATTGTCCGTCTGATTCTCTCGCCCTCTCCTCGCTCTTTCAATCAATTTTTTTTTGTCTCCGACCCTCTATTTCTCTTTTATCTCCCTGATGTCTACCTCTTAGTCTCTATCATACACTCTCTCCCTCTCTATTTCAATATATACTTATATGATTGAGTATATGTCTATATAGCCTCCTTAAATTTTCGTATGAATGTATAATTTGAATAGGCCTACCTCAAATCTCGAGTAACATTAACTATAACATGATTATATATATATATATATATATAGTACTCGTATTTGAACTGTTATTCGTTAATAGTACGTTATATCTAAATTTAATAATGGGTAAGTCGAATTCAATATATATATATATATAATTATTAAATTAAAAATATTTCAAAAACAAGAATACTTTTAATGAATATATTTATTCAAAGCTTTTCGCCGATAAAATAGTATCAACATCTTCAGGAAAATAATTATCTAATAAAACATTTTTACAAAATTAAATCATATTTTTTAAGTATTGCACTTTATGTAAATTTTTCTATAACATCAATGACTTTATAAATAGTTTGGTGCCTTGATATCACTTGAATTTGCTCATCAATTAATTTGTCTTTATGCTTATAAATTTCCAATGTTTCAAATATATATTCATTTTTAATCCTTTATTTAATTCTTTTATTAATTTCATATTTTCTATTTCCGGAAACTCATGTCCATTATTAATACAATGAGTCGCTAAATTTGATTTGTATATGTTTGGTTTGATATAAGCGTTTAAATGTTCTTTGTACCTTTCTCTTACCTTTATCAGCTTTTGTCAAAATAAGATCATTAGTTTGTAATTTTTGTTTAATTTGATGAATTTGTGAGTATTGTTTTATGTGTGTATGATTAGTTTTCTAATTTTTAACTAACTTTATTATTTCATGTGATATTTTTATTCTCATATTTTCTTGTTCCTCTACTTTTAATTTATTGATCACCAATTCAGTATCTATTATTATTGTATCAATATTTCTTTTTATATCTTTTTTAACGTTGACTTTATTATTATTTTCTAAAATTTTTATTTCATTTTAGGTGAATTTTGTATTTGTTAAATTAACAAAATTGGGGTGAAACTTATGATGTTTTCTTTGTCTATATTTAAACAAAAAGATATTAACTTTATTAAATTTTTCTTCCCATTTTGTTTTATTCATAAAAATGCTAGTTTTAAATGTAATTTATAAATTTCAAAAGTTATTTCATTTTTTTTTCTTATATAAAAATTTGATTTCATTTCTAACCCACAGAATCTCTGCTTGTTTACATGTTTTTTGTGCTACATTACTTTTATTTTTAATATTAATTCGTGCATATTTAGGAACAATATTATTAATAATACATTGTTTGTTAAAAAATATATTACAATTAGTTTTCATCAATTGAATTTTACGTTTCTGATATAAATTTAAATCTTTTGTTAAAGATGGATTACTAATAGAACTAACCTCTGTAGAGCACATATTCACAACCAGTTGCCTAGTAAGGCAATATAATATATTAAATATGGTGATATGTTTTCTTGTAATATAGTTAATAAATTAAAAATATTTCAATAACACGAATACTTTTAATGAATATATTTATTCAAAGCTTTTCGCCGACAAAAAGAAATTAAAAGAAAGATACAAAGAACATTTAAACGCTTATATCAAACCAAACATATATAAATCAAATTTAGCTACGCATTGTATTAATAATGGACATGAGTTTCCGGAAATAGAAAATATGAAATTAATAAAAGAATTAAATAAAGGATTAAAAATGAATATATATTTGAAACATTGGAAATTTATAAGCATAAAGTTAAAGCAAATTAGTTGATGAACAAATTCAAGTGAGATCAAGGCACCAAACTATTTATAAAGTCATTGATGTTATAGAAAAATTTACATAAAGTGCAATACTTAAAAAATATGATTTAATTTTGTAAAAATGTTTTATTAGATAATTATTTTCCTGAAGATACTGTACTATTTTATCGGCGAAAAGCTTTGAATAAATATATTCATTAAAAGTATTCTTGTTTTTGAAATATTTTTAACTTATTAACTATATTACAAGAAAACATATCACCATATTATATATATATATATATATATATATATATATATATATATAGGTCTAGCGCTCCGTGACGGCTTCTCCCCCATTCATTTAAAATTGTCACTTTATATGTTCAATTATTAAATTTAAAAACAACTAATAATAGATAATGATTATGGGATGAAGATATAAAGTTATAACAGCGTATTATTTAACCGAAAATATATGCAATTGTATACAGATGATTGAAGCAATCATGTATAATGTTGCAATTTTGGAATTTTTATCCTGTAAACTTGCAAAATCCTTTCTTAGGTTGCGTTTATGTTATGAACCCTAAGAATTTCAAGACATTAGTTTTTATAGTTTGGACTTTACATTGATTCTCAGTCAGTCACTCAGCACAACGATGCTTATATAGATATACAGTGAATGAATGTATACTTCATTTGCGAGAATGCGTCTTTTGTATAAGACTTTCAATGAGCCTTGAATATTTTGTTCGTGATTATTAAAACAAAACTTTTACAATTTTCAAATTATTTGTAGGTCATCATATTTTAAGCGTAGAATCTTCAGTGTATTCTCAAAAACCTAGCAAATACTATATTTTAATAATGTTGTTTTCCTTTTATAATTCTTTGAGTACGGTAAGTATCTTTAATTACCAATATTACTTTCTAGAAAACGAATTTATAGTTAATCTTATTTCGTAGTACTCCATTTAATTTCGTCTTAATATTTACAGTCGAATGGGGTGATCGTAAAGTTGAAAAATTATGCCTGAAGGACATACTCAAACTGCGGATAGTATGATTCCAATCGAAAACCCCTTTTGGAAACAAGACAAAACGTTTAGGGAAGGGTAAACAAGTTAAAGCAGGCTGTGTTTGTGTATCAATAGACAGCATTAGCATGTCATGCGTGCAACGGCCTCCACCGCTTCACAATCAAAGCCTTTACCCTCACCCGCTTCCATCTCTCGTTTGTTTTTCCATATCACAACCCCTAACCCTTCTCCCTTTACTTAATGAGCCTTTTGTAGCGCTTGGACTAATTTTAATGCTCAAAGAAGTAATCATTTACTTTTCTCTAATGTTTAAGCTGTATGATTATTTTTATGGTCATTGGGCCCTCCCATACTACTTGCTAGAGGTAATAAGTATGAGCTTTAGTAAGACGGTTTAGGTATTTATGTATTTACCGAGTTTTTAAATCATTAACATATCAAAACAATATGTAAACTAGGACCTATAATCAACTGTGTATATTAAACAAGAGAACCTATTAAGTAACCGGTTAGTCTCCTATTTTTTTAAAGTGTAACTTAAAGGAGTAGTGAGATACTGTAAGGCAACATTTAATGTTTGTTTTAATCGTACCATAAGATTTCTAATTTCTAAAATTGCTCAGTTTTGCTTAGAATGTATATAGAAGCAGTAGCCTACTGTATAAATACGAGATGTATGAATACGAAAAAAAAAATAAACGAAAAAACGTTTATTGCACAACGTTTAATGCCTATCGCATAATTGTCTATTTCACAATGTTTAATGTCTGCTGCTCAATATTTAACGTTTACTGCACATTGTTTAATGCCTACTTCACACTGTTTAATGTCTACTATACGATGTTTAATCTCCGTTGAACAGTATTTCACAATATTTAATGTCTATTGCAAAACGTTTAATGTATATTGCATAATGTCTATTACACAATCTTTAGAGTCTACTGCAAAATTATTAATGTCTATTGCGCATCTTTATTGTATGCTGCACAGTGTTTAATGTTTATTGGAAAGTGTTTATTGTCTATTTCACAATGTTTAACGTTTACGGCACAATGTTTAACGTTTCCGGCACAATGTTTAATGTCTACTGTGTTTAATCTCTATTGCACAATGTTTCTTTGTATACTGCACAGTGTGTAATGTTTATTGTCTGTTTCACAATGTTTAACGTTTCCGGCACAATGTTTAATGTCTACTGCACAGTGTTTAATCTATATTGCACAATGTTCATTGTATACTGCACAGTGTTTAATGTTTATTGGACAGTGTTTATTGTCTGTTTCACAATGTTTAACGTTTCCGGCACAATGTTTAATGTCTACTGCACAGTGTTTAATCTCTATTGCACAATGTTTACTAACCATTGTACAATATTTAACGTCTATTGCATGATGATTAATACTTATTTCTCATTGTTTAATATCTTACATATCCACCATGTTTAAAAATCTTACTGTAAAATGTTTGTTGTCTTAGTGTTTTATATTTGAACGACTACTGTATAATGTTTAATGTCTATTAAAATATTTATTTTGAATGACACTGCATAACGTTTTTATGCCTTACTCCAAAATGTTTACCGTCTGCCGCACAATGTTTAATGACTACTACACAATGTCCAATGTCTACTGTACAATATTTAATACCTGCTGCACAAAGTTTAATATCTCGAGTCACGAGCTGTTACAATTATATTTTCATTATGGAGTTTATGGTTTGAAATCACTAAACTCTAAACGTCACGTAAACAATGCGAAAACGTTGTTCGCATTCATTTGGAGGAATTTATTTCTTGCGCTTTATTAGAACTGGGGATGAAATGTAAAAGGGGTGAGGGGTGAAAATAGAGGACGTGGATGAGCGAACGATCAATGACATGACTGTTTAAGATCGACTAGAGAAACAATTCCGCTCGCCACGGGAGACCCAGCCGGAACATACGTAATGCTTGGAAAACACACAGCCGCTCTGATGTGTCATGTGCTAAAGTGACTTTTACACGCAACGCTGTTTATTTATCGGTAATTGTATTATGATAACTATACAGTAATTACATCAATTAAAAATAAATATACCAACTAATTATTATTTATACCGATAAATAAACCAAGCGTGTATGTTATGCTCGATAATCGAAAACATACCGTGCTACAGCTTTCCATTTATTCTAACCTAACCTTACAGCTCGTTTCACTAAATCACAAATGAAAATACTTGTTATATTTTTATTTTACCATTGGAATTGATTTTATTAAAATTTTCACTCTAATTAGTGAAATAAAAACTTTTTCCGATTTTTTAAAAATATTCTTTAAATAAAAATAAACTAAATATTGGATAATGAATAACGAGTGGCAATAAGCCCAAACATTTTGTTTTTTAAACACGCTTTTTAATTAATTAATTCTTTATTAATTACTCCACTATGTTTTACCTCATTACTAAATGCGTGTATTAAATATACCTTGAAAATATTCATAATATGTTTTGTTATAATAAAAGTAAGAGTTAGGTTTTTTAATGTAATGAGAGCTACAGTAAAAGATTGTAGAGCACTAGCAGAGTTTTTGAGCATCTACTGACATTGCTTACCAATAACAGGTAACTAGAATATATGTCGCAGTTTGCTTTATTTAGCAATAGGCTTATAAAATAGGTTTTATTATTACTTATGTATAAATACCTATCTTGAAGGAACACTTCTTTGCTAGTAAGGTATATTATAACTGAATTTAGTATAAAATGTTTACTGTTTTATTTGGAAACATTCATAATGTATAGTTTAATATGTATTAGGTTAAGTTTGTATTTTTTCCAATTTTGAAACACTAGTTTGCTTCATTTAATATCACTTTATTTTTGTTTTCAAAGAATTTATTTATTCTTATAGCACGGTTTTTAAAATTTGTCCTCATCGATACAAAAAAAAAAAATATATAATACTATATTTTCATGATTGGTTTAGAATTTCATAATATTAAATTTTAGCATAATTCAAAGCTTAAAGTCAAATTTTTAGTTTTTCTTTTTTATACATTTTTGCCCTACAAAGCAGATTTGTTTGAAGTACATTCCGTTTTAAAGGAAACTAATACAGTTTAAAGCAAAATTATATATATATATATATATATATATATATATATATATATATATATATTAAAACAAATCTGTAAAATATAAATTAAATAAATTTTGTTGTTTAAAGAAACAGGTTATTCATCTATCCATTCACATTTTGTAACGTTTATAAAAAGGTAAAAGTGATTAAGTCGGCAATAATCTTACTAAGTGCAAATATTCATTCTCCAGATTTTGTAAAGAGCTGAAATTCATGTTTCTAAGATGGTTAACTAATGAATAAAGTTGCTTGGCAGCGTTAAAGGACAACTTTCAAAGTTAAGATCATCTAACAAAATTTTAAAACTGTCTTGAAAACAAATTTAAATAAACGTTTTTACCTCTTAAATCTGTGATGAAAGTATATATCGTTTTCTTAACGTCATTATTATGGAGTTAAATACCGCTATACCACTCGAAATACTAGAAACCACAGTTTAGTAATGTATCTGAGAGATCCGTTAGGTTAATTGCTTTCTATTTAATAGCAAACGTAAAAGTTTGACTCCAAACTAGTCAGCTGATCTTTCCACAACATATTGTTTCTTTCAACTCGCCGCCTTTCCTTTCCTTTACTATAGCTGTTGGTTTGAACTGTGAGAAGATGAACCACACAAGAAGAATGTACTGGGTCGAAGGATAATTTGAAATGCGCGACCAAACCACAAAAATTAATCAGTTGTTTCTACCACGGTCAGTGTTCGGAACATCTTCAGTTTAATTGCTTTCCTCGCACGAAGTTCTATAATTCACTGTGTACAACGCGTAGGTCTATGCACTGTATTGGATATAAGTGAGGAAATCACATATTCCAGTAAAACGTCGGTTATCCGAACTAATTAATAAAGCGGTTCTGATAATCGGATAGATCGGATAATCGAAAGTGCGCTAAATATATCAATATAACTTCCTGCAATATTGGTAAAATTGACATCTAAGAGTATTATGGGTTTTAGAGATTAATAAAAGAAAGATAATATAACCTCTAGCGTAAGTAAAAGTTTTATTTACAAAAAGTATTCTAAAAACTGCGTAATAATAATTTTTTAATTTTAAATGGCGTTGACATATTGAGTATATTTATAGTTCCAACATTTAGTAAGACGACAACGTGTTTTATTATTATTATTTTTTAAAACTGAATCTTACATTGTTTTAGCAACCACTTTGTTCTATTTATTGTAGTCCGGATAATTTACGGTCCGGATGATTGACGTACGAATAATCGACGCTCTACTGTATTGAAAATACTTTGTTAAGAGAACTTTGTATCAGAGTTAAAAACATCTTTAATTGGCATATTTCGTATTAATTAAGGACTAAATCTCAAATAATTAATAATCTAAATAGACAGAAAAAATAGGCAATCCTGACAGAAGCGAAAGTTTTATAGCCCCGTCTACAATACTTTTGAATTCAGAAAAACATTTAATTTGCGTGATGAGAAATTACCTAAAGATTTGTTAATAAACACGCCTAAGAATGATTTAATTTCAGAAATTGTATTTGAAAAATACATAACTTAATACCTTAATTATATAAATTATTTGTTGAGATTTATCAAAACATAATTAAATTATTATATTTATTAACTGATCAAAACAATTTAATAATAATTAACCTTATTCGTTAACAATATTTAATAAATATTTCAACATAACCAACGTCTTGAAACAGTTCTATGACAACATAACCTATAACATAAAATCAGCTGATATATGAAATCATATGTTATCATTTAATTCTCTTTGAAGTGACTCAGAGCGTAACCTGGCGGAATTTATCTGACGTTATTAACCTGACTGAAATTAAACTGCCGTAAAATTGTATGTTTTTGTCCATCCAACAAATTTTTGTAGACGTCGCTATAAATGTTTCAATTGGTTAAATTAGACCCCAAAATGCAATCGGGGATGGGGATCACGGAATTCCGCTTTATGAACCACTGTTCTTTTATCACTTTGTTCAATAAAAATAAAACGTATTTTACGATAGTTTAAACTACATATCGTAGTTTGAAGTACGATAGTGAATTCAATCTAAAAAACATTTCGAACCTGTAAACCTATGGACATTGTTGTTTATATACAAACAGTTTGGGAAATATCGGTCCTATGAAAACATAATTAAAACTCTCCTCGTTAAAAATTTTGTTTATATTAATTTTGTTCAGGTGCAATTTCAGCCAACACGGTTGAAATTGGATATAATGGCAAAAAACGTGGAAAAAGTACTGTTTGTCGCTTTATTCTCGCTGTCCACTGATTTGAATTTTTAGATTTGCCGTTGTCATTGAATAATAGTAGTAAAAATCCGAATCCTGTGATTCATCACTCGTGATTAGTCTAATTGGATCCCAAACTGTTGCGCGAGATCAGTTGGAAAATAGTAAGATAACTTCTCATTTAGTTAAAATTTAAGTACACAATTTATATAAATTTAAAACTAAATTTACAACTCAGATACTTTTTTTACATAGATAATTTTATTAACCATGATGTTCAGATTATTTAAATGAAACGTATGCATTTATAAAAGAAATATATGTAAAGGTTGTGCAAATTTTGTAAACTTGAAATTAAATCAACATTACCGCTTAAAAACAAAAATAGTACACAGGATTCGCGAAACGAATGTTTTCGGTTCAATGCGGCAACAGCCCCACAATGGACAAATCTTGATTTTGGATAAAACACTTATCCAGGCAAATTACTGTACCTGCCTTTTTCAAGCACCTACTTGTTGCTAGAAAAACAAAATATAGGAGCAAAGTTGATGTTGCTAATGACTTGCGACGTGCCCTTACTAAAATAGCCTACAACCACAAATAGGCATGCTAGTGAAAAAATGCAAGCTCATCCATCTCACTAACAGATGTTCCTCTTTTCAGTTAAAATTTACCTTGCGAATTAAAACTTGAAATGTTATATCATGTTTCTTGTGGAAGTATGTATAAATAAATCAATTGTTTTCAATATATATATATATAATATTTGTTTCTTTATCATATCTTTATCATATCTTCATACCATTTATTTACAGTGTAAAGAGAGGGGGCGTGGGACCTTTACATTTGAAGAAGAGGGGGCGTGGTACCAAAAGGTTTACCTGGTCTAAATTGATAGGCTATGAAACAATTGGATACAATAATTTCGTACATAATCGATAGTTCATTTCAAAGAGGTCTATAAGCAGTGTTCAATAACTAACAATTCTGCCTTTTTTTTAACTGATGATGTATCTGTAGCCCATGAAACGCCTTTGAAAAAATATATTCAATAACAAGAGACGTGTACTTTAAATGTAATAATTAGTTACATTTATATGAACTGTAGTTCCGTTAGGCAAATTATTGACTCGTTTCGACAGATGTAACTCATTGTTACGTTTCTAAAAACAAACAACACAATATTACATGAAAATAAACTATATTTTACTGAAGGAAGAGTTTTTTTTTTTACTTTAATTGTAGAATAAAAAAAAAACAATGTTTACAATTCAAATCCCATTCCGTGTATTTACCGTTTAAAATTATTGCAAAATACCCTTCGCACATTTGGTTGAGTAAACAACGAAATCATTTTAAATGTACAAATTAATCCCGGTCTGTCTGCGCGACGCAATTAGTATTCTAATGTTATGATCTACTTAGCCGCTAATTATCTATTGTTAATTAACCCATACTGCAAGCCTAATTATGGGCTTACTGCAGTGTGTGTACAGTGGCTTTCTCTTGCAGCCAACATCTGGCATAGGTGTTGCACACATGTTCCCCCAACACGCAGATCTTGGTAATTGGCAAATTTTGTAACACGAAAAGCTCTCACTTATAAAACCTAAACAATAAACCTTAAAGTATCTCGCAGAAAGATGTTTATTTCACTCGAATTGGTTCATTTGTCCGTTTATTGTTTACGTAAAATCAATTAATCGTTCAACGTACGTTTACTTCTTGTTTACAAAGAAAACATAAAATCCTTTATATAGTAGCCTACCTCTTTTAGTTCCAAAGCTAGCAGTCGTGCCAACTACAAGAAATAAATTTATAATTTGACAAAAAAGTAACATAAACTTATAAAACTCTTTAGAATCCATTTTCATTAGCTACTTATTGCAAGTCAGTATATTGCATAAAGTTAGATATTGCATTAACGTATTTTTGAAATAATATACATTTCCTTAGACATGTGTTTTACATTACAAGTATCATACAATGGAAGAGTAACTTACGACTAATACAAACAGCTATGTTCGAATCATGCGACAGATGTTTGCACGAATCATGTTATTTAATCAAACATACGATATTCCTCTCTATATATAGAAAACGGATTTGAAATTTAACATAACCTAAAAACAAGTAACAAAAAAAGTCAATTCCTACTTAAATGAAATAAGAAAACATTTATTTTAGTTAATGATTATGTTATAATTACAATTAATATAAATATGTATACACATATGTCAGAATAACAATATTAAGTGGTAAAATAGAAAGCAAATTTCGTTGTAATTTTCCATTTTCTTTTCTATGTTTGGTGTTGGACTATTATTTTTGTTTGTTAATAATTATATGCTTTTATTTTCGTCGCTTGTATTGTGTTGTAGTTTCTTTTCGGTTTACTTTCCCATTGTCCGATTGTGAAGCAAGGTTCGATACCGTTAATTGAGTTTGTTTATTTTATTCTTTTCTATTATTTTTAATCCTAGAGTATTATTTATTACCTTGTGTTGTTACCATGGCAACAGGTTAGGGTTGTGCAATAGAGGTTTCGACGGCAACCAGATGGGGGAAAAAAGAAAAATTCATATACATCTTTTAGAAGTACATTTCTAGCTTTGGAGCTGGTATTCCAAAGTGGAAGACATCGAACATGAAGATACTCTGTTGAATCCGTCTAGAATTTTTTATAATTTAATTATTAAATATATATTTGAAAAAACTGTAATAACATCAATTGTCATCCACTATAGGTTAAAAGAACTTGATTGGATGAATACAAATGTATTTTAATAACTTTTGAAAATTTGTACAAGAAACATATCAGGAGAGTGTGAGCTAATAGAAGAAATTTAATGAGTAATCTATAATTGAAGACTAAAGTAGCTATTAACCTACATCCACTTTCGGCGTTCGGTAATTTTCGGGACAGTTCGTTGATCTCCGTATATTACTTGTTGAAACTTCTAAATGATGGCGTGACATTCTAGAGATACATTTTCATGCAAAATATTGTAAATGAAGTTTTACTATAGTAATTTACAGAAATGGAAATGCCATCACCATAGATTAATATTATTTGAAAATAAAGGCATCCAAAACTGTTTAAATTTAATTTAACTACATTTTATCAAACCAAAAAAACTTCTGTTAAGAACTTGAAAATAGTATTGAATCGTTACAGCCTTGGCCTGTATATAATACAGGCCTACAGTATTTTAGAAGAATTTTCTTCTATTTTATGTATACGGAGAAATATATTTTATAAATCTTCAAACAAGTTTGACTAAAGATTTGAGAAACTGATGTTTAAAACATTCTTATTCATTTGTAACTAAAGAAATGAGCTTAGTAATAAACTAAGCTACAGCTTCTTTTAGCTTAATAATAAATACTCAAAAACTTCCATACTTTTCTATTGTCTTTTCGTTGTCGTTTTTTATTGTCTTTTTAAGTGTTTGTATGTTATCCCTTTGAGGATGGCTACTTGGTTATCTGAAATGTACATAAAGGTAAAATAGAAAAGTATTCAGGTTAAGAATTTTTGAGTATTTATTATTAATATTCAACCCCAGTGTATTTCTCATAAATAGTACCTCTTAGCTCCACTTTCAACAAATGTGTTGAAATAATGTTTTCCGTTAATTCATATTTTAAAACTTTAAATTACAATATAAGACATTTCCTTTGGGGCAAATTAACTAGGCTAGCTGATAGTAGTTTGTTAAGTAGTTGTGTTTTTTAAAGAGAAAAACGTTACTAGCCTATATAAATTTTCAAATAGGTTTTGATAGAACTTCTAACAATATGATTTTGGTTTACAATGGTAATGTGGGAACAGTTTATTGTATCGTTAACAGTAACCAGTTCTTACTTCAATAATATTCTGTGAAAACCGTTTGTAAATACATGCAAATCCATTATAAAGTACTGTTGATTATAAAAAATTAAAATATTGGCAAGTTTAAGGCATTTATTGTACTTTTTGTGTACACAAAATATGCTCAGAGCATTCTTTTAAAATGATAATAATAAATTCCTTCTATTAGCTCACAATCTCTTGATATATCTTTTACAAATTTTCAATCGTTAGTCAAATACATTTTTATTTATCCAATCAAGTTCAAATACATTTTTTTAAAAACTGTAGTGCATGAAAATTGATGTTAATACAGCCTTTTCAAATATTTATTCAATAATTTAGTTATAAAAATTTTGTGGTTTTAGGCTGGATTCGAACTGAGTATTTTTATGTTCCAGATTAGCGATTTTTGGCTCTGAGCCAACTTTCCATAGCTATAAACTGAACTTCTCAAAAATCTGTGAAAAACCTCCATTGTATAATCTTATATTGTTGCTATGATTGCCACACAATATCATAATAAATGCTCTATAATTAAAAATGAATGAAAATAATTAAATAGAATAATCAATTTATCATTAGTTTATGACTGTCCGAACTTTGAGTTTTGTAAATTTGTAAAAACTTACTGAGACAGAACGTTTTCACGGCTGATGAAGAAGAAGACACTGATAAAGATCGCCACATAGCGATCGAAAACGTTCTGTCTCAGTAAGTTTTTACAAATTTACAAAATTTAAAGTTCGGATAGTCATAACGTAATAATAAAGTAATTAGTTAGGTTTCACCGAACGTAATGGAATACAAAATTCGAGAGTTAAATAAAGAAACAAACTTGATTACGGTATCGAACAAACGAACTTGCTTCACAAACGGACAATGCGAAAGCTAAAAGATACAACACAATGCAGGTGACAGAAAAAAAGGAAGCGTTTAAATATTAAGAAAACAGAAACAATAGTGCAACACCATACGTAGAAAGGAAAATGGAAAATTGCAAGGAAATTCACTTTCTATTTTGCCACTTAATACTGTTATTCTGTCATATGTACATAAATTTTTATATTAGTTGTAATTATAACATAAAGTCAAACTAAAATAACATTTTTCTTTGTTTATTTATGAAGAAATTAGCTTTAAAAAATTTTGAATCATTTGTGTTATATTTTTGTGCCTTTTATTTTAGCGACGTGTTGAAGTGTGTACTCGAAGCTGTGAACTTTATCCAAACAAAAAGTACTATTCGCGAGTGTGCGTTCGTGCACTAGCTAGACAAGAGCTATTAAACCGTACGTGTGTCCGTTAATACGTCGTCTGAGGCTATGCAAGGGGTCTATAAACTTCAGAAATATGCAACGATTGAAAAGCAATTTAAAGTGCACATATGCAATGATGAACACGGCCGTGTGGAAGTCGTGGCCGGCTGCAATCAATAAATAATGTCCTTGAAGCTTGTGTCTTCTGAAAAGTGCAGAGCAATAGGTTCATGCGCCAGGATTAAATAATTTATAGCAACACCGCACCACATCCAAAGCAATAAATCATACGACGTTTTTACTAAGAGATGTCATAGCAGTATGCGGTTATATTAGAGCGACAAATGGTCTGTTTCTATATAGAATAAAAAAAAAACTGGTGTTTAAACGAGTGAAGAATGATTATTTAATAGGGCGACGGAGCCACAAGTAATTTGTTGTCTGTTTCGAGTCATTACTAAACTCTTGTTCGGAAAGAACATCGACAGCGACTCGACTGTAGCAACTTTAAACGAGTAGAGAAATGGTAAACAACAAATCTGTCTCCTAGGTCACCAAGTTAGAATCTGCTGACTTGTGTGAAACACTATTTTTATTTTGCTTTAAAACTAGCTACGAATATTACAACGAACGTAAATAATTATATAAACATTATTTTCGCGATGAAATTATTATTTACAATAAAATCGAAAGGGTTGCGACTAAATTCTTCATAAAACCAAATCGCATATTTAAGCCAGCCCAGGGAAATTCGGACCCCTG
Source organism: Prosapia bicincta (assembly GCA_036971475.1). Lineage (NCBI taxonomy): Eukaryota > Metazoa > Arthropoda > Insecta > Hemiptera > Cercopidae > Prosapia > Prosapia bicincta. The sequence continues at coordinate 20,513,245 of JBAIZL010000007.1, read as the reverse complement.
GGAAAACAAGAATACGGACCCTCGAACAAACATGAATACGAGCCCCTGGGAAAACAAGAATAAGAGCCCCTGGGAGAACAATAGTACGGGCCCTCGAACAAACATGCATACGAGCCCCTGGGAAAACAATAATACGGGCCCTCGAACAAACATAAATACGAGCCCCTGGGAAAACAAGAATACGGGCCCGTGAACAAACATGAATACGAGCCCCTGGGCAAACATGAATACGAGCCCCTGGGCAAACATGAATACAAGCCCTTGGGCAAACATGAGTGCAGGCCCTTCATTACTTCAAACAATACAAAACTCTGTATTTTGCATGACATTATACATAAATTATTATTAACTCCCCGAAACTTATGGATGAACTTAAGGGAATGGAAACTGGGAATCGAAAGACGGCGTAGAACATTATGAATCTATATATATATATATATATATATATATATATATATATATATATATATATATATATATATATATAATTTATAAATTAAAAATATTTCAAAAACAAGAATACTTTTTATGAATATATTTATTCAAAGCTTTTCGCCGATAAAATAGTACCAGCATCTTCAGGAAAATAATTATCTAATAAAATATTTTTACAAAATTCTTCTAAAAATATTTTATTAGATAATTATTTTCCTGAAGATGCTGGTACTATTTTATCGGCGAAAAGCTTTGAATAAATATATTCATAAAAAGTATTCTTGTTTTTGAAATATTTTTAATTTATTAACTATATTACAAGAAAACATATCACCATATTTAATATATTTAATATATATATATATATATATATATATCGATCCTTGGTATTTTCACAGGTTGAGTGTACGTGTGTGATTTTTTCAAAATCACAAATAAATTCTTTGGAACCAATAGGTTTAACCACTCATTCGCCGTTTTTAAATACTTTTTACTGTTTTTAATCAGACTACTAAAACAATAGATAATACAAAAAATAAGATATAAACAATATTGGAACAAAATTGAATAAAAAGAATCTAAATTATATTACATAAGGATTACAATACAATTATTACTTCTAATAAATCAAACGAAACATTACGAAAAATATAAAGTTCAATGATATAGAACAACAATAAACTAAATTAACAATAAATTTTAAAATAAGATTCCCATATCTTTAATCTGATTATAATCAGTCAAGTATGCTTCATTTTGATTATGGCTTATATAAACGGTATTGATACTTTTAAATATGAATTTTATATTTATGTAACACTGAAACCCTTGTGACTAATGATGTGAAGATGATAACCGGCAACTCCTTTCTATAACTGAAAAGAACTGAATCTTTTCTCATAATGAACTTTAGTGGGCATTAGTTCTTTTAAGCTGAATGTTTTTCTACTGGTTTGTCGAAAAGTGGATAAGACCTCAGTTGTTTAATGCCTATATTATATTTTAATTTATACTTTAAAAATAAAACTTCCAAATGGTTGGATATAAAATCATGAGATTGTATGTGTTTAGGACCCACTCGTTATAAATCAGAATCAAATAGCAGTAAAACAACACTGTAAAAAAACATTGTAAGCTGATTTGTAACAAGTTTGGTTCAAATGATATTCGATAAATAATTGGAAATAAAATTCGCATCGAGTAGCTTGCATCGTTGTGTTCAATGATATCGCCAGTCAAGCGTTGCCGATCTGTAACAATCCACGAAGGGCTCCCATTATCGTATGTAATTTTGATTAATTCTATCCATTACGGCAGAGTCCACCCTCAATTCTGTGCCTAATGGGCTCTGACGTCAGAAGCAAACATTTCTTGTTTAACTCCCGTAAATTTGGTCAGGTGAAGAAGCAACTGGCTGCAATAGGGTAAAGGAGTATAGATATCGTAGTCAAAAAAATATTTATTTGTAGACATTTTATTTATGTATTAATAAAATATATATGATACTGAATAAAATACAAATACAATTAGAATAGATTATGTAACTAATAATCAATTTATATATATAACAACATAGGTTATTCAAATACAAGAATATTTATTATTTTATATCCAAAGCTTTTCGTTGGCAAACAGTACCAACATCATCAGGAATGAAAATAATAGCTTACAATATTGTAATTTTCATTCCTGATGATGTTGTTACTGTTTGCCAACGAAAAGCTTTGGATATGAAATAATAAATATTCTTGTATTTGAATAACCTATGTTGTTTTAAATTAAACAAGAAAACGTATTTTATATATATATATATATATATATATATATATATATATATATATTCAGAATTTTTATTTGAACATTTTTGACAAATTTTTAGAACATTGTTTCCCTTTTTTATATTTATTTTACAATTTTTATTATCACAGACAATATCTCACGTTCTTTTTAGTTACCATTGTTAAGTTTAGAGAAATATGTTCCGGCCGATCATCTAAACCCTGGTATTTAAGATGTTGCTGACATTGGAAATTCACCCTAATTCCACTTTTTGAAGAATAATGTTATTATATTGAGCGAGTATTTTCTGAGATTTTCGAAAACCCAAACATGACGGAGGCCATAACTAATAACAGCTGATTTTGGTTTCACCTAACGTTTATTTTGAGGTTATGTTTAAATAATTTTCAAATAAAATCTAACACGTGTAGAGAAATATAGTTAATTTGATAGAATTAAGAGATGTATTATTTCATACAGAGGTTTTTATACTTTTAGGTTATGTTACACTTTCAAGTAAAACGAGTTAATATTACCCCACCGTAACCACAAGTAATTTAGGTTTCACAATTTAACAAATATAAACATAACGTCAAATATTGACGTATAATTTGATTTAAATATAATTTGCGAGGTTTACGATTATTTATTGTCGCTATTATGTTACATTTATTTTCACCTGTCAATAAGAAAAACATAGTCTTATTGAAAAATACCCGATTTAACTTATGAGGTATTAAAAAAAACATCTGTAATGTAAAAGAAAATATAGGGCTATACGGGTCGTCTGTAATTGTGTGTGTGTGTGTGTGTGTGTTTGTGTGTGCGCGTGTGCGTGCGTACGCGCGTCTCTCTCTCTCTCTCTCTCTCTCTCTCTCTCTCTGTGTTTGTTAGTGTGTGCGCGTGTGCGTGCGTACGCGCGTCTCTCTCTCTCTCTCTCTCTCTCTCTCTCTCTCTCTCTCTCTCTCTCTCTCTCTCTGTGTGTGTGTGTGTGTGTGTGAGTGTGTGTGTGTGTGTGTGTTTGTGTGTGTGTGTGTGTGTGTGTGTGTGTGTGTGTGTGTGTGTGTGTGTGTCATTAAATGCACAGAACCCTGTTTGCAGACTAATTAGTTGTTATAATTGTGTACAGACGCACTGTTCTCAGTTTTTAATCCACGAATGAATGGTTCTGGAATGTTGAAATTCTCTGATTTGTTTTTTTAACTTAAAGAAGTTTGAAGTCACGTACATAAATTACAGTTACACTAACATTTATTGAAATGTAAACTTATTACCATTTGGGAATGTGTTTCTTATTGAACAGGGAATAGGCTCTTCAAGATTCTGTATATCCGACATCCGTGTCATTATATATCACATTTAAATATCACGAAGCTAAGCGAAACTAATAAACCTTTGGAACAGCTGAATCGCGTCCAAGTTCTGTGCTCAAGTGATATTCGATATCCTTCAAAGGTATAAACAGCTGACTTCAAAAACATGTTGCTTTTATCGTGCATCATAGCGTGTGTGAGCCTAAACGTGCTACGAATATAAACAGTGCGCAATCTAGCATCGAGAGCTAAAATAAGAGATTTGTAAACCGTTAATATGAGGCTGAGATTGTTTACCGATTTCCTTAAAAAGGACTGGCGCGGAATCCCTTCCGAAGCTAATGAAGAGACTAGCCTTAATTAGCCGAACTAGTCCATAAAACTGCCATCCATGACTTGTTTGCAGCTTCGTGAGTTGGGCGCTTCTACCGTTAGGACACAAATGGAAATTTAATGACCGCAGGTCGATTTGTCGCCAACGAATGATTCATCAGCAACTCATTTTTAAACGTCATCTGGGCTCGGAACGAGCAAGGCGGGTTGCATAATTCCGTCGCTACAGAAATCTGTTTTGTTTGTAGTTACTCTGCAAATGTAAAGCTTTTGCATAAGTGTAACTGCAACGGTTTAAGATACATTAATAAAAACACCTTTGAACAAACTTTTGTAATAGTGTTCGATGAAAGCATAAATTAAGACACGATGTTTTTCGATTTAATAATAGTAAATTATATTGGTTAATTATTCGTTATGTTAAGTTGTAATTTTAACGTTACGAAGTAGCATAAAAGTAAATATTGGCAATTATTATCCTTATTATTGACCTTATTGTCCATTATTGAACAAAAAAGGATATTTATTAAAATATTTTAATTTACTCTCTCATTGATATTTGTACTCTTAGCTACATTGTCTTGATCATCAGCAAACCTTAAAGTGTATAATGCAATGTCGCTTTGAGGTACACCCATGTTTTTGTATTCTCGCTTCCAAATTTTCAGTTTGTGTTTTAAAAAAAATTTTAAATTATATTGATGGCACAACATCCATGTTGATTCAACTTATCCATTTCTAATAATGTAGAGGCTTTGTTTTGTATTTCACTGATTACAACAGCGATAGTTAAAAAAACTGTTATTGGTCCAATTTAATTTACAATTAAAAGGCCTATTATAATTTCCCTTTACAGCTGCAAACATGATTATGTTTCAACGACATGTATATTTTTCCTCATTGGTGTGAGTAATATTTGTGTGTGTGTTGAGAATGCATTTTTTGGGTTATCATCTTTATTTATAATAATACTTTTGAATTTTGTAGTCCATTACGTTCGGTGAATCTTAATTAATCACTTTAACATTAGTTTATGACTATCCGAACTTTAAATTTTGTGAATTTGTGAAAACTTACTGAGACAGAACGTTTTCGATCGCTATGTGGCGATCATCAGTGTCTTCTGGTTGGAGTTGTTAGGTTAAGCGGTGACAGTTTTAAACACAGGTTTTCCGATAGTATCGAAGTGTATATGTGATTTGTATTGTGTTTGTTCGTTTAATATGTTTGTAATTTGTGTGTCTGTAACTTTCATATTGTTCTAGTGTGTTGAGATGTGGTCCTTTTTTGTTGATGTGTAAGATTTCTAGGTTATGGTAAATGTCTTTGTATTTGTGGTTGTAAAATGCTGAGTTCTGTTTGTGTTCCTCGACTCTTTGTTTAAAGCTGCAACCTGTTTGCCCAATGTAGAATTTGTTGTATTTCTCGCAGTTTAGTTTGTATACGCCTGATGCTTGTAGTTTATCTTTGTTGTTGTTGTTTTTTTTGTATTGTAAATTGTTACTGGTTTTGTATGCTATTTTGTATCCTGTTTTTTGAAATTTTGTGGGCTATTTTATTTGATGTTTTGCTTATGGACGGTATTGTGATGCATTTGTTTTCCCTATTTGTAGTGTTTTTTTGTATAATTTGCCATATTTTGTCTATTATTGTGGTGTTGTATCCATTTGTGTATGAAAAAAAACTATAATAAGAGTAAAATATCTTCAGCAGTTTTAAGCAATAACGATCTTCATTTTCTATATTGTTTTTTTTCACAAAATTATTCAATTCTATAATTCTATAGGTAGTATTATTATTTAATTTTCATAGGATACAAGCTTCGGGTCTTCCCCTTGGTTTTGCTTAGGGAGTGGGGGAGTGTGTAGAAGCTGTACTTCAGGGAAGCATGACTCTCCCTTACTTCAAGTATGAGGGGAAGAATTAATTTCCCTACCCTAATGCTATCTGTCATTTACCATAACCTATTCTAGTTTATCGTTATGCACTCAGTGTTACAATATATTACACCGTGCTTTATTTGTCTGCAGTATATTTGTTAGACTTCTATGTATTGGACAAGCTCCGGTCAAACTACGGGTAAAAGTCCTGGCCAAGATTTCTAACTGGCTTTTTTTAATATCTAAATGTTTTAAAAAAACAAATAATTCATTAAAGTCAACAAAGACAAATTTGATTTCAGTTATTTTTTATTAAATAATTACAAATAATATAAAAACATTACACAAGCTATGCCTCAAAACACTGTTCACCCCTTTATTTAACCCAAATGGGACGAAATATCTATATTGCATAACTTGCCCCTTTTGTGAAAAGTTTTCCTCCCATATAAAACTAAAATCAATTCCTTAAATTTGGTTAATGAATTATTATTTATAAAAAAACTATAATATCATCTAGTGGCATCCATTACTAGTTATTTACACTCCATTAATTTTTTTTCAACTTGTGTGGATGAATAAAAAGTACTATGACTTTTGTTTTTACTTTTACTAAAACTTTATAGGTTATGTTTAATATATATATATTTTTTAGTTAATTTCATTTGTGTATTTTCACTGAGGATGACGACAAATTAGTCGTTGAAACGCGTTTGAAATAAAAAATTGTATATTTGTGAGTTGTACCATATTTTTATTCTTTAAGAATAAAAAGTAGTTTAATAACGATTGAATATTTGAACAATATATATGTCAGGAGATTTTGAGCTAATAGAAGGAATTAAAAAAGACAGAAAAATATCACACATTTGTAGTTAATTTTAGTTGAACGTCTAAAATTATTGTTCATATTCTCCAATATTCATCTCAGTAATATGTGAGCACATTCTTCAGGATCTACTTAAGAGTCGCGATGGAGAGATCGTCTAAAAGTCTTGTTACTACTCAGTTCCACTGAACATAAACCTGACACGAGTAGTTTGTTATCTCCAAAATTCTTGTTCCGTGGCTCTCACTAGTATTTGCTTCCTGTAATCTACATTTTTTGCTTACTTAAGATTTTATAAAATAGATTATATAAATATAATACTATAATATGAAGTTCAACAGACTCATCACTAAGATTATATAAAAAAATATAATTATTTTTAAAAAGTAATATTAATAATGTAAACTAGTTGGTGGTTTGTAAAATGGTGGGTCCAGAGCTATTGCTCTTCAATACAAAAACGTTTGATAGTTTTCTTGGAAGATATATTCTTAGAACAATATATCCAGCTGGTAAGCTTCATGTCGAATATAACTACAAAATGATAAGTCGGGATTTGAACTTTACTCGAAAAAGAAAATCGATGCATAGAATATTAGAACAATACTAGCGCAACTTAAATATTAGGACAATATTTTCAAAAGAACTTTACATCGAGTTAAAAACACCTAAATTGAATATTATGTTAGTTCGATGTACAAAATCTTGTTCAAATAAATTAGATGCAAGTCCAACTGATTCTAAAGAAAGGCAAAACTTTATAACTTGTTGCTTGGAAAAGACCTAGACAACTAGACACTATTCAAGGCTTTTTGCTGGAAAAGTTTCACCGTTAATTTCCTAATTAGATTTAATATGTGAATATTGCAGTACTAATTTAGGTTTTTATTGTGCTTGGCGAATGTAAAACACACAAAAGTTATTTGGTTTTTGGTCACGCTACTGTAAATAAACAACAATGGAATAACAGTTATTTAATGAACAGCTCTTTAAACCCAGCTGATTAACCCAGCTGGAAGCCTCTGCGCATGCTCGCTAATTTGGTCCAATTCCTTACACGACACGCTTTTAAAACCTGATATTTATCTCGCAATCTTTGAGGTTGTTTATAGTAATGAATTTGAAAATTATATGTGTAAATTTAAATACATTTTCTTTCTATTTATAATTTTGACCAAATAGTGTACTCTTCAGTTCAAACTTATTAAACCAAATTAAAGTCATTTTTGAGTCTACTTCAGTCACTAAGCAGGAAGTTCATAACTTATGCTTCTGTGAATCCCGCACATTTTTAAACTTGAAGATTATCCAGTGAACCATAGATTTACCGAGTCCTAAATAGTAAAATACGCAACTACTCTGTGATCATAATAGTTTCGAGCTTTTACAAGCAGCAACTATGCATGCTTTTATAAATCCCGCATATTGGTAAACTCGAAGATTATGCAGTTGTTGTTGTTGTCGTGTGACAAGTGCAATAAAAACAATAAAAAAAAACAGAAAAAAGTGTTCAGAGAAAGGTAGAGAGAGCCCAGTTACACGGGTCCAAAGGCGTGAAGCACTGCACTGGCAACATCCAGATTATGCAGTAAACCATAGATTTACCGTCTCCTAAATAGTAAAATACGCAACTACTCTGTGATCATAATAGTTTCGAACCTTTACAAGCAGCCAGTATAGGCTATCATAAGCTTTTGTAAATCTTGCATATCGGTAAAATTTAAGATTATCCAGTAAACCAAAGATTTACCGACTCCTAATTGTAAAAGATCCTGCTGCTCTGTGAGCATAATAGTTTCGAACCTTTACAAGCAGCCAGTATAGGCTATCATAAGCTTTTATATATCTTGCATATCGGTAAAATTTAAAATTATCCAGTAAACCAAAGATTTACCGACTCCTAATTGTAAAAGATCCTGCTGCTCTGTGAGCATAATAGTTTCGAACCTTTACAAGCAGCCAGTATAGGCTATCATAAGCTTTTATATATCTTGCATATCGGTAAAATTTAAAATTATCCAGTAAACCAAAGATTTACCGACTCCTAATTGTAAAAGATCCAGCTGCTCTGTGAGCATAATAGTTTCAACCCTTTACAAGCAGCCTTTGTCATAAGCTTTTGTAAATCCCACATATCGGTAAAAACCTTATGATTACAGTATACCAAGATATCTAAATAAAATCCTTTAAAATTGGTCAAATTTATAACAATTTAATAATACGAAATAATAATTTCAAATCAGTTTGTCTTAAGTATAAAATGAGAAGACAGTAAACTGAAAGCCGTCAACACACATGTCCGTTAAAGGCTTCAATATGTTAAAGGCATTATTTAGCGGGGGCCACATACTTAAAAACATACGAATCTACGTAGATTGTGGTTTACATTCATCATAAAAGGAGGTGAGGTTTTTACAAGCTTTAAAATTCTATATATTTTTTAATGTTTGTGAAATGTAATTTAAAGTTGCTTTATACCCTTGTTATTTTTTGCAGCCTTTAACCTGATTTCCTAAAGGAATATCACCCTGTACATGAACATAAACTTAAATGTAATATTCTTTGAGTAGTCTTTAAATTTTTATTGCCTATACAATTAAATCAAGTCTAATCATATTAGAAATTTGTTATGTATTAGCTTAACGAAAAAGTTATTTAAGGTTTAAAATTTTGCCTTTGGGACATGAATTAGTTTCCCGCCTTCCTGGAATGTCGATCCCTCTCTCAGAAGGGATGCCTGGATTCGCTACTGGTATGAGGTATTGTATATCTTCCTTTAATGACCAGTGAATTAAATTAATTTGCAAGAAATCTGAATCAGTAGCAAGTAAATAATAACATTTCATCTATAAAATAATACTAACGAGATAAAAATGTTCTTTTACATAACTCTTTAGATTACAAACATACTGAAGGTTTTTCATTAGTAGATGCATTTAAATCAATACAACGTTTATGCTAGGTTGTATGCTAATATTTCTAGTGGTACAATATCTGCTGTTTCTGCATTATATTTGTTAACACGCTTCGGATATCGTTCATGAATCAGAACTCTCTACGAATTCTTTAGTTTCGAACAACGTCCATCAATCACAACCTTTTACGAACCATTTAATTCATGAATAACCTCAAACAGAGCTTTCCATGAACTCCATAGTTCTAAATAGCTTCTATGAATCAAAACGTTTTTTTCAATATTTAGTTTCGAATAACCTCCACCAGGCAGAGCTGTCTATGAACTCTTTAGTTCCGAATAACCTCAAACAGTGTAAACTACATATGTAGTCTACTATTTAGTTCTGAATAACCTCCACCAGGCAGAGCTGTCTATGAACTCTTTAGTTCCGAATAACCTCAAACAGTGTAAACTACATATGTATTCTACTATTTAGTTCTGAATAACCTCCACCAGACAGAGCTGTCTATGAACTCTTTAGTTCCGAATAACCTCAAACAGTGTAAACTACATATGTAGCCTACTATTTAGTTCTTAATAACCTACACCAGGCAGAGCTGTCTATGAACTCTTTAGTTCCGAATAACCTCAAACAGTGTAAACTACATATGTAGTCTACTATTTAGTTCTGAATAACCTCCACCAGACAGAGCTGTCTATGAACTCTTTAGTTCCGAATAACCTCAAACAGTGTAAACTACATATGTAGTCTACTATTTAGTTCTGAATAACCTCCACCAGGCAGAGCTGTCTATGAACTCTTTAGTTCCGAATAACCTCGAACAGTGTAAACTACATATGTATTCTACTATTTAGTTCTGAATAACCTCCACCAGGCAGAGCTGTCTATGAACTCTTTAGTTCCGAATAACCTCAAACAGTGTAAACTACATATGTAGTCTACTATTTAGTTCTGAATAACCTGCACCAGACAGAGCTGTCTATGAACTCTTTAGTTCCGAATAACCTCAAACAGTGTAAACTACATATGTAGTCTACTATTTAGTTCTGAATAACCTCCACCAGGCAGAGCTGTCTATGAACTCTTTAGTTCCGAATAACCTCAAACAGTGTAAACTACATATGTAGTCTACTATTTAGTTCTGAATAACCTGCACCAGACAGAGCTGTCTATGAACTCTTTAGTTCCGAATAACCTCAAACAGTGTAAACTACATATGTAGTCTAATATTTAGTTCTGAATAACCTCCACCAGACAGAGCTGTCTATGAACTCTTTATTTCCAAATAACTTGCATAAATTAGAACATTCTATGAACGTCTTAGTTTAAAGAAAGTTCTGATTGACTGAATATCCGAAAACGTCAGCAAAAGTTAAAGTGTTGATAGCGCAACGCTAGGAATGGCTGATAATTGTGGCGCTCAAAATCTTGGATGAATTTATTTGAATCAAATATGTAAGTATGTTTTTATATAACTACGAGAAGAAAGTAGTTTGACTTTCGCCATTTGTAAAATATCATTTTCTGGACAATTGTTTTAATAATATAATACGATTAGAAAATATTGTACGGTGGTTTCTATGCTATTGTGAAATAATTTCACAGTGTCTTCACGCGCACTAAGCATAGCTAGTCGGAAGCCGGAAGTCGAATGTCTTTCCCGTTATACTTTTCCAACTCTACAATAAGAAGCGACGCAATAGCTAAGTGTTGTAAGGCCTTAACTTAGTCGGAAGATATGTCAGCTGTTATAAAACGTGTGAAGACACAATGAAGATTGCGTGATACGTCTGTATGCCGCAGCATGCAACATGTTATTACAAAGGACTATAATGTGCTCTGTAGCCTGCGAGACACACTTTGTACACTATTAACCATTTCACAGACATCTAGTGGTACAGATAAGCTCGATTTGGGAAAACTATGTTTTTTGTTCGTAATAAATATTACACATACTACAATGTACAGTACAGTCTGAAAACATTTGCTAGTATGAGTTTTTATTAGAATTTTATTAAAAATTCTTACATATATCTTCGGAAATACATTTAAACATAAAAGTGTTGACTTATTTTTAAATGGCAAATAAAAACAACCATAATAATAAAATGGATCTGACGTTTTGTTTATAGCAATAATCAGGATTTTTTATGATGAGTAGAACAAAACAATAAATTAATATTAAACAAATAATTAATTTAATATCTCTGGTGACGTTTCAACCATTTATTCCATAACATCATTAAGGTATTGTTGTATCGTCTAAAATGTATTATTGTTTCAAGAAATAAATAGTATATATTCTTGAAAATGATGTAAGTGTAGTTTGTTTATAACCTTCTTCATCATCGTTACATAGTTGATGTTTAAAGTAGTGAAACGTTTCGTTAAAAAGTGTCCAGTTCACTATTTATTTGAAAAAACTGTGTAAATATTAATAAAAATACTCACATATTCTCTAACCACAAATATTTCTATTTTAATCTGATGTACGTTTCGATTACCATGTAACCATCCTCAGAGGCATAACAAACAAAACTCACTCTCGATAGTCTTGGTTGTTATCCCTCTGATGATGGTTCCTTGGTGTTCGAAACGTACATCAGGTTAAAATAAAAATATTAATGGTGAGGATTTTATAATATTATTCTTTATGTGTCCAGTTATAACTGAAGTTACGAACGTATTGTTAATTAGAAAAAGTACAGCCTATATATTGCCATCTTTAAATAAAAAAATATAAATTAACTGAGAACGATTAAAATTTCACTGTGATACAAATTGTGAAAATATCATTTGAAGTATGTAACGTGTAACACGAGAAGTGTCGAGGATCAAACGGCGCGGCAGCAATAAGCCAAGGCGCAGACATAACAACGATGTTTGACGTGGAAACTAATCAGATACTGCACTGTGCAACGAAACCGAGGCCCCGTTTAGGAAATAAACAACTTTACCGGAGGCTTTCTTCTCACGCCTGCCTTCCAGGAACTGACTACAAAGCCCCTGCCGCCACTTCGTATACAGAAGCACTTTCTGGGAGCTTCACATCAAACCGATAAACACTGATCAAATGCTGGAAACCAAAGGGGTAATTTTAGACAAAACGTAATAAACAAAAGTAAAAGAGATAAATAATAATAAAAATGTTGCATTCGAACAAAGAAAAGATTTTTTTAAATACATCACATCCGTGTGACATTTTCGTTGAATATTTAATATAGTCTCAATAATACGACATTAGCTAGTTGTCATAGAGCAATAAACATTTCTACCACCAGTCAAATGTGCTGAGTGTAAGAGGCGATTACTTAATGGAAGGTATTACCTCCCTGGGAGAAGGTATCCTCTCTCTGCCACCAAGCAATAGTAGCTTTGGATCCTTAGGTGGAGTGGCAGCAGTGACAACTCATCGTTGTCATGTTTATGATTTTTAAAAGAAATTACATTAACTCGGACCAGGGAGAGGATCCATAAAATTATCCGGGGGGGGGGGATTACGATAGTTGTGTAAAAACCTATCTGAGGGGGGTGAGTGTAGGCGCCGCGGTTAGTTATAAGAACATTAATCTAATGTAATGAAATATTGGTAAGGTCAAATAACACCGCCTTGAACAATCTCCGGTTTTACAAGTAAATATATGCTTTTAAATATGTCCACTTATTTTAAAATAATGCAGTTGTATTTGGTGTACATGTGTACTCCCTGAAGGGAACGCGCCCCTTGGGTCCTATAGTGCCTAGGGCCTACAACCGGTACTTCTACACCAAATCGAGTCCGAGTAAAATATTTAAATAATGATGGTAAGAATCTGAATAAACAAATCTTTGAAGTTCCAAAGGAATGTGATGTAGAGAGAGAATAAACAAAGAGTATTGATTGCGGACAGGGTTTAGAATTACTTTAGACTTTATAGTGGCAATTAATTCATTCACAATGTTTTTCATTTCCCTTAAATACTCCATATTATTTATCTCTAATATAATCATTTTGTACTTTAAATAATTATATACAACCAAGATATCCTTTATATTTGAAGTCATACAGTAATTTAATTTTTATAAAATACAAAATAAAAGCATGTAATAAAAAAATAAATAAATAATCAAAAAAATCGTAAAGAAAACATGGGTGACATTCATCTCTCTAAGAAGTGCATATGCAGCCATTTCTCCTTGCCAATTTTTAATTTATTTCCAATTGAAAAAAAATTAATGTTATATTTTGAAAAGTAAATAATTGTCAATAAAAGCTTTACTAGGTGCCCAGTTGGACAATTGTATGTTAGTAAAATTACATTTATGTGGAATGTTCAGACGTTTCTCAAAATAGAATTTCCTAAAAACACTCTTCTACGCAGAGTTTCTCTGTTTTTCCACTGTCGTATAACTCATTTAGTTATGCTTCTTCTCGGTTGCAATGTGTGTAGCCTATACGACTTCAACTTTAAATTTTAACAAACAAAAAATGGAACGAGTTAACAAAGAAGAGTCTTTAAATTTTTACAGTGAAATCAATCTTTTGACTTGAAAATTGATAAAATGTTTACAAAGTAGACTACTTCATCAAAAAAACAAGAGGTAGAACGTAATTATAGGATAGGAGCTACCATATTGTAGTATAATATGATAGTATAATTCCTAGTACTAGTACAATATTGTTATACTAATATAGTATGATAGTATCTTAGTATATTAGTATCTCCTAGTATAGTGTCTATATCCTTGTACTAGTATGAGTAATAGATAGGATATAGACTGTCTTAAAATTATACGCAATCTTGTTTTTTTTTCTTACGTTTTCTTATTACTAAAAAATGCTAATCCTATATAAGAACAAACAAGTAATACAATTTTTTTTTAAAAAGTCAATTCCTACTTAGGTCAACAAAGAAAAATTTTATTTTAGTTTCTTTTCATTTTATAATTACAATTAATTTAAATATGTATACACATATATGTCAGAATAATAATATTAAGTGGCAAAGTAGATAGTGAATTTCCTTGCAGTTTTCCAATTTCCTTTCTATGTATGGTGTTGGACTATAATTTTTCTTTATTTCTATTTATACGCTTTTTTTTGTTCGTCACTTTCATTGTGTTGTAGTTTCTTTTCGCTTTGTCCGTTTGTGAAACAGGGTTCGATGCCGTTAATTAAGTTAGTTTGATTATTTTATTATTTCTATTTTTAATTCTAGAGCATTATTAATGATATTGTGTGGTAACCACGGCAACAATTTAACGTTGAACAATGGAGGTTTCGACGACAACCAGATGAGGCAAAAAAAATTCATATATATTTTCGAGAAATATTCTTATAGCTACGGGAAAGTTGGCTTAGTGCCAAAACCGCTAGACTTTGAACATGAAGATACTCAGTTCGAATCCGACCTAGACCCCCAAATTTGTATAATATAATTATTGAATAAACATCAAATCTCATCCACTATAGGTTGAAACAAATGTATTTCAACTTGATTGGGCGAATAAAAACTTATTTTATAACGATTAAAAATTCCACAAGACATATATATATATATATATATATATATATATATATATATATATATATATTATATATATATATATATATATATATATATATATATATAAGGAGAGTGTGAGCTAAGAGAAGGAGTTTCAAAATGTATATACGTCAACAAGAGTTCAAAGAGTCTCACTTCCAATGTAATGGAATCACTTCTACACTGGATATTTGTTTTGTAATAGACGTAATTAATTCTACGTCTACCTGTGACTTGTAATAGCAGAGCTACTTGCAAAGGAACACGGCAAAAGCATTTTTACTGCAAAACCATTAATGAATAAGATAACAATGAGTGGTAAGGACCCTGGCTGCCTACATTCCAGACCGGAGACTCGGGTTTGCTTAATTAGCCGGCCTATTGATGGCGGGACCAATTAACTAAGCGGTCTTTGTTTCACAATCACACATCCTTCGATTTATCTGGCGAATCTAGAGTTCAATCTTCTTGCTTTTGTGCGGCCAGCTGTCGCTAATAAATTCCGCTACTTTGTAAGAACAGCGTTTTGTTTTGCATGAATGAAATGCTCTTGAGAAACGTAAAAAATATTTAAAATTAATAATTCGGCGTCGCAGTTCACTTGAAACGTTTTCTTCGACAAAAACCTTCCTTGATTTATGAATTAAAATTGCTAGAAATATTTTGCTAGTTATTAAAAGAGGGAGTAGGTAATATAGTTTTATAATAATAAATATTCAAAAACCTCTTAACCACAACACTTTTTCATTTTAACCTTATGTACATTTCAGTTACCAAGCAACCATCCTCAGAGGGATAAAATACAAAGAGTGTTTTGTATGTAACATCCTCAGAGAGAGTCTTTGTATGTTATCCCTCTGGAGATGGACTTGGTAACTGAAATGTGCATAAGGGTAAAATAAAGAAAGTTTGTGGTGAAGAGGATTTTGATATAAGCTATTAATATTCAACCTCAGTGTATTCCTAAAATATAGTAATAGTCTTATAGTTTGCCCGTTTTGCAACAATCTAGAATTTTCCAACTATATTTTTCATTGCTATCACTTGGCAAAAAAAACACGATTTATTCATATTTTACAGCAGACAAGACAAGAGTCTTGTCCGTGAGTCACAGCATTGAACAATGCACTGACCAGGTGCACAACGCATTTGATAAAAAATATCAGTAAGTACTGTATTTTACAGTGATATCAATATAACTAGTTTTATAATTATTAAAAAAAATATGTTTACTCTACACGAGCACAACAATCGATTTTTTACAGTTTTCCCTGATACAATAATTGTAACAATCAGTAAACTTTCAATTATAATAACCTTTCTCTAATGAAAAAGAATAAAGCGTCTATTTCTAATGAATCGAAAAGGAATGAAAAGAAAACGAAACTTTTTCAGTATCCTGGTATCACGTTTCCGAAATCTAACGGAAGTCGTGAAATGAACGAATTTAGAAAACTAAAAAGCGGAGTTTAACGCTTACAGCGGGTTTGGTTTAGACTTATTTGGATAATTTTCAAATGCGATCTCCTACATACTCATAAATATCCTATGTTTATGCCATAATGTTGTTATAACATATAATTTCGAAAATCGATGACGACACAAATTATGATGACCCTAACACACATTTCATCTTAGATAGATAAAGACATTCATGGATCTAATAGAATGAATTCAATCATGGTTTAACCTCTATCACTTGCTAAGCGGTTCATTCATTAATAACCATTATTCATCATAAACCCATAAACAAGAGTCTTCTATAAAAAGGGACATTTTTTAAACGTATTTTAAACCCCTACTTGGAAGAGTAAAAAGAATTTTTATGTTTTTTAATGCTTTAAATTGTATTTCCAGATTTATTTATCTATTTTCTATAATAACCTTGAATAATAAATTTACATTAACCATTAAAGATTAAATAATTTGATCTTACTACATTTAATTTAGATCAGACTATTAAATTTTAATATTTGTTAATTTAGTGCTTCTATTGCGTTTGTTAAATTTTTATTATATAAGCGATAACCAATCACAAGAAGTTTGTGTTCTCAATACCAAGTAAATGTGTCAAATTTTATTAAAACTAAAATAATATGTTTAATTATTAGTTTCAATTTTTTTCTTTCAACTTTTCTCTGATTATTGAACCACGCACTATTCCACATTGTTTAGCCTCTTTCGATATTCAAACCTAGACCAACTTAAGATTAGTTAAGTACCGGTAAATGTAAAACAAGTACTATGAACAAAAAATGTTTACAGTCAATTCCTATTTAGGTCAATAAAGACAAATGTTATTTTAGTTATTTTTTATTAAATAATTACAACTAATTTAAATAAAGTAGCATAACCTATGCGTTAAAACAGCTGTTCTACCACATAACCTATAACATAAAATCAGCTGTTTTATAAAATCATATGTTATCCCTTATTTTAAACCAAATGGTGCGAAATAACTATATTACATACCTTGCACCCATTGTGAAAAGTGTGTATCTCATATAAATCTAAAATAAGTAAATAAATTCAATTATTTAATTATTATTATAACAAACTGTATTAACATCAAGTGCTATACACTACAAGTTATAAAATGTATTTGAACTTGAGTGAATGGATGAAAAGTATTAAGATTTTTATGGTTTGTCTCAAAAGTAATAAATACTCTATTTACACAACTATTTTTATATTTACATTTCCGAAGAGATTTTATAAAAACTATATATATAGGTTACTTGACAAAATTATTGTAACCAAACAAAATAAATACGTTTAGACCACTGTGCAAAATTTTGTTTTTCGCAAGTTTGTTTGTCGCTCTACGCTTTTTTCCTAATTACCTGGTGAACGTCAATATCAAAACATCGGATTTACCTCTCAATTTGTAAACACAGAATAACAAGGTATTGTGTGAAGGAGGTAGACCATACTGCTGGGTGTATACTTTTCCTACACGCTAATGATGCATTCTGGAGTCGGGCTAAGTAACTTTTATATTGTTTTTCCAATCAAAATGTATTTGTTTCATTGGGAATTATTTTCACAAACAAATTATAACTAAACGTAAATTAATATGGGCTTCAAGTGGTTAGTAGCTTTTTAATCCTGCCGAACTATATTTTAGTTTTGTTAATTTCAGTTTCTAAGTTAGAGGAGATGCGAACTAATAGAAGGAATTGAAATATATATATATATATATATATATATATATATATATATATATATATATAATAGTTTCGAAGTTAGAAAAGATGCGAACTAATAGAAGGAATTGATATATATACATATCGCTATATTTATATATATATATATATATATATATATATATATATACATATCACTTTCACTATATGTACTTAAACAAGAATTTTACTTGGTATTTATGAAAGGTGAATACAAGTAAACAGTGTTGCAAAACCTAGAAATATAATAATCATATGTTTATATGTAAACATAATCATATGTTTCCTAATATAAATAATATGAAAATTATAAAAGAAGTAAATAAAGGGTTAAAAATGAACGTATGTGAAGCATTTGAAATTTACAAGCATAATATTAATAACAAATTAATAGATGAACAAATTCAAATACGTTCTAAATACCATACTTTGTTCAATGTATATAATGTTGTGGCAGCAGTGGAATAGGTTTGGCAATATTATAATAGATTTGGCAACTGTGTATTGCTTTATCTAGTAGCTTCATGTTTGTTAGACAGTTCTTTTATCATTCTTAGTATTGTAACTCCTGAGGATGTTGGTAATGTAAACCAACGAAAAGCTTTGAGTTTATTATTCAATAAATTAAATATTCCTGTATTTGTGTATATTATTTGATCTTAAATATATATATATATATATATATATATATATATATATATATATATATATATATATATATATATATATATATACATATCACTTTCACTATATGTACTTAAACAAGAATTTTACTTGGTATTTATGAAAGGTGAATACAAGTAAACAGTGTTGCAAAACCTAGAAATATATATATATATATATATATATATATATAGCTTTAAAAGTAGCTCCATCATTATATTAAATACAATTATAAATTAAAATCGCTAATGAACTATACAATCAACGTATTCATAACTAATTAATCGTGGGGCCTGAAATGATACGTTATTGCTCTAACGTAACTGTAATAAAGATAATAAGCAGGGTAGAGACTTATTACATTCTGAGACAATTTAAATAAACACGCGAGCGAATAATACACAAGCAAATAATATAAGTACATTAAGAAAAGTTAGAAATAATTACAACTGACAATTATCTCCATTAATTGCCATTGTTGTTTTTAATTATCAATGATATTGCAATTTCTCCTATTCCTCAAGTCGTAATTACCTTTGCGTCTAATTTTCTTGACGAAGTAAAACCAACATCAACACCCACAGCAATACGGAAACCTTCCTGGAAAAACGGGACTAGGTGTTGGGTTTTGCTTTTCAGAGACATCTAGAATTAAGCTCCTGCTTTTAGTATTCACTGGACTTCCTACAAACCAACTGTAGAACCAAACCTGTTCCCCCGTGTATTAATTTTAGGTTTTTGACCTTTTTCTAAGAGTAAATTAAGTATTTTTAACTACAAGATTTATTGTTATTAAAATTAATTATACAAATTTTGTTCTGCCATTAAGTTTATTAGGATTTATTGTGTTTACTTTTTACTTACACTTAACTGTCCTTATCTTTCCCGATTCATTGCTCTTTGGACTACTTTATGTTCTTTACCTCAAAATACACAAAACCAAAAAAGTGGTGAATAAAGACTTTAAAATAAAGCCATGGTTGCATGCAGAAATACGAACTTTGCCAAGTATTATTGGCGAACTGTAGAGTTGAGAATATCTTGATTGCACCATTTCGTTTCTCTTTTAGATGCTTTACTAATTTTCCTTCTTTAAGCGGCAGACTTATCTTACAGACACAACTGACAGTTCTCCACTCTACACCTTTTATCTGCTACAACCAAAAAGACTGCTCCTTTTTATGACACAAATTTCAACAACCCAGATCCAGTATACCGACTACAACATTTTTAGAAACACAAGAGCTTATCGGGAACACCAAACCTTCTCCTTTCACGAAAGGCTCTCCACAATAAAACAAAATTACACCAGACAATGGTTCAAGAAGGAGCAAGTATCTTGCGAAACCGACTGTACCTTGTCCCTAGGCGACTCCCTTTAATCCATTTTGTGCTGTGTGTGTGTATAATATTTTTGTTAAAATCTTGTTAGTAAAATACTTTTTATTCATCCACTCAAGTTTAAATAATACATATTATTAAACTTGTAGATGACACTAAATGTTAATACAGTTTGTTTTCGAATATTAATTCATTAATTAAAAATTAATTAATAGATAAATTTTTATACTGGAGAAAATCTTTTCAAAAAAAGGGAAAGGTATGCAATATTGTTATTTTATCTCATTTGGCTAAAGATAATTGATAACATATGATTTCATAAAACAGCTGATTTTATGTTATAGGTTATGTAGTTAAACACCTTTTTAAACGCATAACATATGTTACTTTATTTATAATAATTGTAATTAATTAATAAAAAGTAACTAAATTGTTTTCTTTGTTAACCTAAGTAAGAATTTACTTTAACATTAACATCCACTTAAGTTTAAGTAATAAATTCTATTAAACTTGTTTTAAATGACACTAGATGTTAATACAGTTTGTTTCTAATATTAATTCAATAATTAAAATTAATTAATACATTAATTTTCATACAGGAGAAAACATTTTCACAAAAGGGGCAAGGTATGCAATATTGTTATTTCTTTTCATTTGGCTTGAGATGAGTGATAACATATGATTTCATAAAACAGATGATTTTATGTTATAGGTTATGTAGTAGAACAGCTGTTGTAAAGCATATGTAATGTTACTTTATTATATTATTTGTAATTATTTAATATAATGTAACTAAAATAAAATTTTTCAATGTTGACTTAATTCTACAACCACTTTTAATTTTTTCAGTCAGCATTGCTACTGAAAATGATCATTCGTATGTGACTATACAAATTTAAATTACGCTACATAATTGTAAATAAAAAGAAATATATTTGATAGCCACTCGAAGGCGCGTAAGGCGAGCTGATGGATCTCTGACTGCGTAAGCCTACAATGGAGTAGTATGAATGGGAAACAGCTGACATCAGGTTCAAGGTGTTATCTCCTGGAGGGTCAACAAATATTTTCGTTTCTTGGACTAGATATTTAAGCACTAGTCACGGAAAAACAACCCGTCTTGAGGACAAAGCTTCGCACTCCAGCGTGGGAGAAAAGTGGGAAGTCAGTAGTTCAAGTTTTCATTTACTCATAATCGCCAAGTCAAGTATCGTCAAATACCAAATTGTGGTTATAGATCAAGCTATTAAAGAAGAACTTGACACCTGAGGAGCACACCCTAGGCTCATTCAGGGGTTCCAGTGGGTGAGAAGATAAGGGGACAGCAAATGCAATGGCCACCGGAAGTACCGCAATACGAAAAAGCTGAAGTAAGTAGAGATACACGATTAGGAATTTTCAATAATTTTCTAATCTCAACCAATCAATCAACTGCTTTCATTCACTAATTCATTGACTAAACTGTTAATTATAAGACTAGGAAAAAGGGTTTGAAGAGTCAATATTTAATAATATTTAGTAATCCAATCGGATCCTCATATAACGCCCTGAGATTAGGCTTTAGCAATTAGTAAAAGTTATATTTAAAGACGGGCTTTAAAAATTTTAAATAAAGAGTTATTGGTCTCCTGTATAACTTAAAAGAGGTGTTAAGAATGATTGTTAAATTGTATTATTTTAATTAAACTTCAGAACTAATGTAAATTTAGTGATCTTTTAATTTTCGGATTTTATTCAAGCTGTATCAGGTCAATTCACGTAAAACATATGACTAGTGAAAATTAATAAGTAGAAAATAATATCATCGTAATATTGTAAATCCTAATAACTCACTATACCTCATAAACCATAATTATTAAACAATTAATCGTTTGAATTGTTTATTTATGTCAGATTAATTTAATCTCGATACTGGTGTCCAGCATCCATCAAGCCACACTTGGTTATAACTGAATAATAATTACACAATAATAATTATTAATTAAACAAAAAGATATACTTGTAA
The DNA here is from genome assembly GCA_036971475.1 of Prosapia bicincta. Classification (NCBI taxonomy): domain Eukaryota; kingdom Metazoa; phylum Arthropoda; class Insecta; order Hemiptera; family Cercopidae; genus Prosapia; species Prosapia bicincta. The sequence goes on along the minus strand of JBAIZL010000007.1, from coordinate 20,491,039 downwards.
CACAACAAATATTTTTATGTTAGATTTTCGCTAAAGTTGGGGCCAATTTCAAATAACGTCTCTTTTATGATACAATATAGTACAACTCTCAAAACGTTTGGCTATAAAAAGTCAATTTATGTAGCAGTTAACGGTCTACGTGTTATGTGACTATGATTTTCAATTTTTAACATATCGAAAAAATTGTAAGAATATTGAAATGTGTCTGTATGACGATTAGATTTCCAGCAAAAACGTGACTTGAAATAACCTTTGTGACAACTGCTCAAGTATGTTTATTAGCATAGTAATAAATATAAGATAAGTGAATAATAAGTCAACACATCACTTACCGTTATCGTATTAGAAAATTAATATAACTTTAATTTACTTCTAATATACAACACAGAATACAATACAACCTTTTATAAGACACTAGCACAGTACCCATCCTTAATAATTTTGGGTTGAATTTAATTTACTGAAATTAAATCCTAAGAAATATATCAAACTATAGTTTATATACTTGACCGATTATTGTCTTAAAAAACCAAGAAAAGCTTGTAACATGACATTTTTAAAGTATAACTAACCTTGAAGGATAAATAATAACATAAGGTTACTATCACCTGTTTAATTTTGTTTAAAAATGGATTTTACAGGTGATTACAGATACATTTACTATCAGCTGATTAAGCTAAGTATATAATGGAGCATAGATAATTGAGTGTTGAGGGAGTTTTAAAGGCTACTGGGGTTGTGCCCTGATGGATTCTGTAAATAAAAAGATGCTTGTGTTAACCAGGGATCCTAAAAATGTTTATGTAAAATTTCAGCTCAATGGGCCTAGTAGTTTTTACGTGAATGAGTAACACATACGCACACACACACACACACACACACACACACACACACACACCATTAAATTTTTATGTATTAGTAAAGATTAATAAACAGCGTATGTTGTGTGAAATCATTCGTCATCACATAATTTACCAGCCACAAGATATTTTTCAATATACAGCAAATTGAATTTGATAATAGTTTTAAAATAACGTTAAAATAACCTCTAACTGGAGATGAAATCAGCTGTTGGGTTGACCTACTGCCCTGTTTATCTTTCGGCAATTTTCGGGACATTTCGGTAGAGAGAGAGAGGAAGGGAAAGACCGAAAGAGAAAGAGAGAGAGAGAAAGAGCCTGTAAAAAGCTTGTATAAAACTATTGAAATGTAGATGGGGGGGGGGGGGTAATTTTTGCTTTCTCTTTAGAAACCTTAAGAAATGACGTCAAGTTGAATCGATTCATTGCTATTTAATTACTTTATACGCTGTGTTACAAGATATACTTCAAAAAGTCATAAAAATCTCTCGTTTATTTCCAATCAAAGCGACTTCTACTCCGTTAGTCGTCTGCAACGTCCCCTCTTTTAGCCTGTTTCTGGGTCTTTCTTGAATAGCGATTCTCTGCTTATTTTCAATGTAAACATTCTTGCTGGATTTCCTCTAAGCTACATCGCTTGCTTACTTTAATCCTCGACACACGTAACATTGCCATTGAACAACATTCCGTAACTTGTCGTTGTTTATCTCTCTCCGTTCTTTAGTCACATAGCTTAAAGCTTGACCACGGGTTTTTATTTAAAAAACAATTGTAACCAATGATCCTCCGTCAAGTACTGTGTTTTAAGGGTAATGCTGCAAGCGTAAAAATCATTCAAATGGTAAATTTTAGCCTCCAAGTTTCTGATAAAAGTAAAAAGAACGATTTTAAATTATACTAAACCTAATTTTTAATAAACTTTAATTTAAAAAATTAATTAGTTTAACAATTTTATTAGTGATATTTTTAATTTCATAGGTTCTGCCCTAATATTTTCCAGTTATCGTATTAGAAAGTTTATCATGCAATAACTACCAAAAAATTGTAGACTAATTTGATAGTTTTAAAATTAGAAAAACATCAATACTGAAAAAAATGCCGGGCTAGTCACCGCCACGCAAAATAGTTTCCCTGACAACTGCACTTCAATGAAAACTACACTGTTTCTCAGACCGCTTGTCCTCTTACTGACGAAATGGTACTAAAGGTAAGTTTCCATTCTGACAAGTCGCAGGCACATATGGCCGGCACAAGTCGCGCGTATATTTTCATACTGTTTCCATTTCCCAGGCACGTGTGCCCGGGCACAAGTCTCGTGTCCCACGACCCAGCAATAGTTGTTATTTCGCAGTGAAGAATTGAAGACATGTTGAGTTTTAAGTGAGTCTTTTTACGTTTAGTGATTTTTACATATGTGTAAGTGTTAATAATGGATGACATAGCGGCTTCTGATTTTTTTTATTATGGCTGGTGCATACAATGAGCTGAGGAAAAAAGACGAAAACTACCTAGGTGGTGGATTAGAAGTTTTTTTTAGCAAAAAGACAATCAGAAGGAGCCTTTACTCACTAAACTGAGATTTGCGCATTAAAACTGGATACGAAAATTTCTTGCGAATGACTTCAAATGATTTCAATTTTTGTTAAACCTAATAGCACCATAAATTGTAAAAAGTAGTAACCAATCCCCCCTGGGGAAATGTTACCACTCTGTTTTTTAGTGACAGGTGATAATTATAGCTCGTTGATGTACCTACACAGAATGTATCTCTTATTCCAGAGGCAAACACTTTTTTTAAAACGTTTTTAAGGGCATTTGGGTAACTGCGCATGCGCGTGTCGCGGGCACATGTGTCCGTCCGTTTCCATTGTCCGTGGGAACTTATGCCGCATCGCCGGCTGGCACAAAACGGTCGCCGGCACATGTGCCGCGACTTGTGCCAGATTGTTTCCATTCGGGATTTTGTGCGGGCACAAGTCGGGCACATATGCCTGGGAAATGGAAACAGTATGAAAATCTACGCGCGACTTGTGCTGGCCACATGTGCCTGCGACTTGTCAGAATGGAAACGTACCTTTAGAGGACAATGCTTTCAACCTGCCGACGTCCAAATACCTTTCTAATTTTAATTCAACTATACAGTTTGAAATTAAATACTCACTCCTTAATTACAAGTGTTTTCTTAAGACACATAAAATAGGAAAGTGTGATAAATATTTTTAAACCGTAGTGTGCAAAATATTTCTTTTCTGTAGATCATTTTTAGCAAATCAGTTAAGTACAACCATTTTAATGCCCTTAAAGCTTCGAATATTTTTTAAGAAAGTAAAAATATTTACATATAAATGTTTAAAAAATAAATGAATCATAAATAAATATATCTACTGTTTTACTCCGTAAAAACAAGTGATTAAATATTGATCAAATATTAGTGAAACTAGAAGAAATTAGAAGTGTATTGGATAAACGTGTTTCTTGAGTCGTTAATGCATTGCAACTCACAAGACGTAAGGGTTTGTATTTAAGTCAAGCGTTAACATTTTACTTCCACTGGAATAAACGATATAAATCTCAAGTAATCTCCCAGACGACCTCGCCCACCCCCGGCGGTATATCGTACCCCCATGCCTTAACAACGAGCAATTTATTAATTATCAAAGTGAAAAGGAGACAACGAGACAATTTTTCAAAGTTGAAGTTAATTTATGTGACAATAGCGACGCCCAGGTTTTGTCTTCTCATTTGGATGTTGAACATTGTCTCCAAAACAATAGGTACTTGACCCCTACCCACTGCAGTTCGGGAGTGTAGGTTTTAGTCAAGAGTGGAATCGTCGATGTCACCGGGGAAACTTTACAAAACTTGGAAAAAGTCCAGATTGTATGAGAAAACATAAAACTGGCCGTTACGCAAACATCAGCTCCGAGTTCTGACATCTCCCGTTCCTCGGCAAGAAAATAAAGTTTTACACTTTTGTTAAGCCATACACTTTTAAACAGCTAAAGTATTTCAGTTTTAATGATACTGATAAAATATATAATTAAGTTCTAGTATTCGAATAAACTAATATTATTTAGCTGTTTTTTTTAATAGTGTAATGGCATAGCCTACAGAAATAATATGCTATCCTATAACTATCTGCGAATTGCCAAGTTTTGCAAATTTGGCACAAAGTTAAATTTTTCAAGAAACTTCCGGGATGGAGGTGAAACCTTCAAGCCTGGATGCATGCCTGGAAAATGCTTTGCTCAAGAAATGTCGATCGGTGAGGCTGGGGATAGATGGGACGTATCAAAACCACTGACATGGTGAAAGGCAGAAGAGATAAAGTAATGGTGTTAAGTGTTTGAAATATCTGAACGAATTGAGCATTTTAAAAAAGAGAAAACTACAATAATTTAGCAACATAATTTATAGGCCGTTATCGGTATGGTAAAATTCAATATAAATAAATGCAAATTGAATTCGCTGCACGCAGGTGATCCGATATCTTTATGCAAGTGAAATAAATGTATACAGAACACGCATGCGCGTCCTTGTAGATCATCATTGGAAAAGTATGAATGCATAATGATACCATTCCCACGTTTCTAATGCTGATATTGCGTGTCAATAAGACAGAGGGAGGGTCCTATCTTGTTTAATAATAGCCATTTTATTGCACTTTTAGGAATAATAAATTCATATCAGAAGGAAGTGCGTTTAGAAGTGAGAAGAATGCTAAACTGATATGATCTCAGATATAAAATATTACGTCAATTTATAACTAACATTAGATTTACACAAAATAAATAAAACGAAAATTTGTGTTTAAACATCAAATGAAAATATAATAGTTTGTATATAACTACTTTTCGATATACCTTTGGAGTACTTAAACATATCATTCCCCAAAACATTTTCTCCATAACGTTTTGTCAAAGAGTTAAAAAGGAATTATGCAGGACGGAGCTTTTTAGTGATTGAAGAATGGATAAAGAAACACCTCCTGCCAAATTTAATGTCTAGTCAAAACATAATTTTATGGCTTCCAGCCAAGATTGCGCCATCTAGCACTCAATCCATCCAGAATTAGACGCCGTGTAAACTAATTCATCTTGCTAATAGAGTGGTAGGCGATAATCGCTATCAAATATCGGGAGTTGGCTTTTTTATTTTGGACTGAGCATGATAAATATTCTTTGTATCAAAATTAAAAATGTGGGCATAAAATTCCATGTGCAAATAATATATAATTAAAAATAAAACGTTTTGTATTGATAAAATGATATAAGGAATACCCATCTGTTAAGGCATTTAGAGATATAAGTAACAATAATGTGTTTTTAATTTAGTGAAATTGCTTAGGCTGGTGGATTGTTATGTATAAATTAAAATACAAAGCCAAATAACTAATATTGATAATTATTAGCTTCAGGAAAATATAGATATACTTAATAATATAATCGTATATTTTCTTATACACTTTATTGTATTATTGACAGAAATAACATTTTTTATCTTGTTCTTGAATAGGTTAGCTTGAGACACCGTTGCTAACCATCATAGGCATTTATATATTCGTCATAAACGGTTGCCTTTGCGACACCTAGCTAACTTACGAAGGCATTTATATATTCGTCATAAACTGTTGCCTTAGAGACACCTAGCTAACTTACAAAGACATTTATATATTCGTCATAAACTGTTGCCTTTGAGACACCTAGCTAACTTACAAAGGCATTTAAATATTCGTCATAAACTGTTGCCTTTGAGACACCTAGCTAACTTACAAAGGCATTTATATATTCGTCATAAACTGTTGCCTTAGAGACACCTAGCTAACTTACAAAGGCATTTAAATATTCGTCATAAACTGTTGCCTTTGAGACACCTAGCTAACTTACAAAGGCATTTATATATTCGTCATAAACTGTTGCCTTAGAGACACCTAGCTAACTTACAAAGGCATTTATATATTCGTCATAAACTGTTGCCTTAGAGACACCTAGCTAACTTACAAAGACATTTATATATTCGTCATAAACTGTTGCCTTTGAGACACCTAGCTAACTTACAAAGGCATTTAAATATTCGTCATAAACTGTTGCCTTTGAGACACCTAGCTAACTTACAAAGGCATTTATATATTCGTCATAAACTGTTGCCTTAGAGACACCTAGCTAACTTACAAAGGCATTTAAATATTCGTCATAAACTGTTGCCTTTGAGACACCTAGCTAACTTACAAAGGCATTTATATATTCGTCATAAACTGTTGCCTTAGAGACACCTAGCTAACTTACAAAGGCATTTATATATTCGTCATAAACTGTTGCCTTAGAGACACCTAGCTAACTTACAAAGACATTTATATATTCGTCATAAACTGTTGCCTTTGAGACACCTAGCTAACTTACGAAGGCATTTATATATTTGTCATAAACTGTTGCCTTTGCGACACCTAGCTAACTTACGAAGGCATTTATATATTCCTCATAAACTGTTGCCTTTGAGACACCTAGCTAACTTACAAAAGCATTTATATATTCGTCATAAACTGTTGCCTTTGAGACACCTAGCTAACTTACAAAGGCATTTATATATTCGTCATAAACTGTTGCCTTTGAGACACATGGCTAACTTACAAAGGCATTTAAATATTCGTCATAAACTGTTGCCTTTGAGACACATAACTAACTTACAAAAGCATTTATATATTCGTCATAAACTGTTGCCTTTGAGAGATCTAGCTAAGCAACAAAGGCATTCAAATATTCGTCATAAACTGTTGCCTTTGAGAGATCTAGCTAACCAACAAAGGCATTCAAATATTCGTCATAAACTGTTGCCTTTGAGACACATGGCTAACCAACAAAGGCATTTAAATATTCGTCATAAACTGTTGCCTTTGAGAGATCTAGCTAAGCAACAAAGGCATTCAAATATTCGTCATAAACTGTTGCCTTTGAGACACATGGCTAACCAACAAAGGCATTCAAATATTCGTCATAAACTGTTGCCTTTGAGAGATCTAGCTAAGCAACAAAGGCATTCAAATATTCGTCATAAACTGTTGCCTTTGAGACACATGGCTAACCAACAAAGGCATTTAAATATTCGTCATAAACTGTTGCCTTTGAGAGATCTAGCTAAGCAACAAAGGCATTTAAATATTCGTCATAAACTGTTGCCTTTGAAACACCTAGCTAACCAACAAAGGCATTTAAATATTCGTCATAAACTGTTGCCTTTGAGAGATCTAGCTAACCAACACAGGCATTCAAATATTCGTCATAAACTGTTGCCTTTGAGAGATCTAGCTAACCAACAAAGGCATTTAAATATTCGTCATAAACTGTTGCCTTTGAAACACCTAGCTAACCAACACAGGCATTCAAATATTCGTCATAAACTGTTGCCTTTGAGAGACCTAGCTAACCAACACAGGCATTTAAATATTCGTCATAAACTGTTGCCTCTGAGAGACCTAGCTAACTTACAAAGGCATTTATATATTCGTCATAAACTGTTGCCTTTGAGAGATCTAGCTAAGCAACAAAGGCATTTAAATATTCGTCATAAACTGTTGCCTTTGAAACACCTAGCTAACCAACACAGGCATTCAAATATTCGTCATAAACTGTTGCCTTTGAGAGATCTAGCTAACCAACACAGGCATTTAAATATTCGTCATAAACTGTTGCCTCTGAGAGGCCTAGCTAACTTACAAAGGCATTTAAATATTCGTCATAAACTGTTATTTTTGAGAGACCTAGCTAACTTACAAAGCCATTTGAATATTCGTCATAAACTGTTGCCTTTGAGAGATCTAGCTAACTAACAAAGGCATTTAAATATTCGTCATAAACTGATATCTTTGAGAGACCTAGCTAACTAACAAAGGCATTTAAATATTCGTCATAAACTGATATCTTTGAGAGACCTAGCTAACTAACAAAGGCATTTAAATATTCGTCATAAACTGTTATTTTTGAGAGACCTAGCTAACTTACAAAGCCATTTGAATATTCGTCATAAACTGTTGCCTTTGAGAGATCTAGCTAACCAACAAAGGCATTTAAATATACGTCATAAACTGATATCTTTGAGAGACCTCGCTAACCATTGATGGCATTTAAATATTCGTTAAAACAGTTACCTTTGAGAGAGAGTTGCTAATTATGAATGGTACTTTAACCTATTTCATGGAACATTGCTTTGAGAGACAGTTACAAACCATTATAGATATTTTACTTTTCTTCATGAATCATTGTTTTGGAAATATAATTGCTTACCATTAAAGTTAATATTAATTATTTAATATTACTTTTGTTTTGTGTTTAACCTACACACCACACTCTAATATGAAAACGGGATTTAATAATCAAGAAATATTCTATAATATATTTTTTGGAAACATTTCTAATTCAATAGAATTTAGCTTGCGTTTATTCGTTAAAAGGATAAATGTATCTCTATAAGAAATATAAGTGTAGGGATTACGTGCGACTTAACAAAGCGGTTAGATGTCTGTAAACAAATTACCAACAAATCTGTTGACATTGCTTGTAAACCTCTTCACATCTTGCAGACGCTTCAACAATAAAACTATTTTCAGACTGTTCCGTAATCACGAAAACAGTTTCGAATAAATGGCGGAATACGAGTTGCACAAACTGTCTTGTTTTGCGCGCATTAGTAATAAAGTAACAGAAGTATAACTGTGGTGCTTTATTTCATTGAAAATATTACGTATAGCTTAGTACTCGTAGCAAAAATATTTTACTGGTATTTCAATAAAACGAAATAACAGCATAGCAATATTTATTTAAAGTTTGCACGTGTTTGAACTGTGTTTGTAAGCACTAGCGTTAGGTATTAATTCTCTGAAAAATATGTCGTTTAATATTTGTAAATACCATATCGTATTTAAACAATGCTGCACCATTTATATTGCTGTAATATATTAACTACAAAAATGTAGAAGCATTAGAAATGAAATGTTAAAAAAATTATTACAAAAGAAATACAAGAGTTAAGTTAAATTTCCTGTAGAAAAATACAAACACAGGGTCAAATGTCTGTTCCTTAGAAAAAATATAAATAAAATCAAATGTCACTTCTTGGAGGAAAAATGTCCGTTGAAAAATACTGCCACCACGTCAAACGTCGGATCCATTAGAAGAATTAGCCTAACTCAATTCCTTTCCGAAAAAATACAAACATTATGTCATTAATTTCTATCTATAAGATAAAAATTCAAAAACTAGGACAAAAGTCACTTCCAATAGCAAAAATTAGGTCAAATTTCACTTCCTGTTGAAATTATGCAATCACTATGCCATAAGTTGGTTTATAAAAGAAAAGCACAAGTCCAGGATGAACTTCACTTCCAATATCAGAAATTAAATCGAACTTCACTTCCTGTAGAAAATATGCAAACACTATGCCATAAGTTGCTTTATAAAAGAAAAGCACAAGTCCAGGATGAACTTCACTTCCAATATCAGAAATTAAATCGAACTTCACTTCCTGTATAAAATATGCAAACACTATGCCATAAGTTGGTTTATAAAAGAAAAGCACAAGTCCAGGATGAACTTCACTTCCAATATCAGAAATTAAATCGAACTTCACTTCCTGTAGAAAATATGCAAACACTATGCCATAAGTTGCTTTATAAAAGAAAAGCACAAGTCCAGGATGAACTTCACTTCCAATATCAGAAATTAAATCGAACTTCACGTCTTGTTGAAATTATGCAAACACTATGCCATAAGTTACTTTATAAAAGAAAAGCACAAGTCCAGGATGAGCTTCACTTCCAATATCAGAAATTAAATCGAACTTCACTTCCTGTATAAAATATGCAAACACTATGCCATAAGTTGGTTTATAAAAGAAAAGCACAAGTCCAGGATGAACTTCACTTCCAATATCAGAAATTAAATCGAACTTCACTTCCTGTAGAAAATATGCAAACACTATGCCATAAGTTGGTTTATAAAAGAAAAGCACAAGTCCAGGATGAACTTCACTTCCAATATCAGAAATTAAATCGAACTTCACGTCCTGTTGAAATTATGCAAACACTATGCCATAAGTTACTTTATAAAAGAAAAGCACAAGTCCAGGATGAGCTTCACTTCCAATATCAGAATTTAAATCGAACTTCACTGCCTGTAGAAAATATGCAAACACTATGCCATAAGTTGGTTTATAAAAGAAAAGCACAAGTCCAGGATGAACTTCACTTCCAATATCAGAAATTAAATCGAACTTCATGTCCTGTTGAAATTATGCAAACACTATGCCATAAGTTACTTTATAAAAGAAAAGCACAAGTCCAGGATGAGCTTCACTTCCAATATCAGAAATTAAATCGAACTTCACTTCCTGTAGAAAATATGCAAACACTATGTCATAAGTTACTTTATAAAAGAAAAGCACAAGTGCAGGATGAACTTCGCTTCCACTATAAGAAATTAAATCGAACTTCACTTCCTGTAGAAATTATGCAAACACTATGCCATAAGTTACTTTATAAAAGAAAAGCACAAGTCCAGGATGAGCTTCACTTCCAATATCAGAAATTAAATCGAACTTCACTTCCTGTAGAAATTATGCAAACACTATGCCATAAGTTGGTTTATAAAAGAAAAGCACAAGTCCAGGATGAACTTCACTTCCAATATCAGAAATTAAATCAAACCTCACTTTCTGTAGCAAAAAAGGCAGTAAGCTATTATCTATAGGAAAAATACAAACACCAGGACAAACATCACTTTCAACATGAGAAACATAAATTGAATCAAACTTCACCATTTATACGAAAAATACAAACACTAGATCAAACGTCGTTCCCAATAGCAGAAATAACAATTAGGTCAAACCTCACTTGCTGTAGAAAAAATACAAATATTATGCCATAAGTTACTATAGAAAAAATACGGAATCTAGGAAATTCACCTCGAATTGGAGAAATATAAGATAAGTGAATCGTCACTTATTGTAGCCGGAATGTCTACACAAACATTACGTCAAACATCGTTTCCAATAGAAGAGATTAAATTAAGTCAAACTTCATTTTTATAGGAAATAATACAAACAATATAGTATAAATCAATAAACAAAAACAAAAAAAAAATACTAGCATTAACTCAAACATTTACAGTGCAACATTTACTCTTCTTCCAATAGAAGAAATTAAAATTCCGACAAACGTCACTTCTCATAGAAAAAAAGGCAAATTAATTTAAACGTCCCTCCTTTTAGGAATATACAAATATTGTCAACCGTTGCGTTGGTATATTATGGAGTTCAGAAGCTTTTGTAGAACTGTACAGCTTTCATTTCATTAATTGAACAGAACTGTACAGAGATAGAAACTGAAAGACATAGAAATAGTGGAGACCACTAAGCCGGCCGAATACACTTTGAAATATTCCACACATGGGCTTGATTCTCAGAAATCTTTCCCTTAGTTGCACCATTCTGACCGAACTACCGTTTCCAACCAGTATTCGTGGTCGGAGGCCATATAAACTACAATTCAAAGCCCCTCAATCACCCGATTTTTTATACGGAGAAAAATTTCGAAAAATAGGAAATTTATAGGAATTAATAAAAAATACAATTTTAATTTTTAATTTGAAAATGTGAAACGTTTCCTCGGCACACCCTCGTAAACGTCTAAACATTTTAACAACAGATAGCGATAGTGAAGCTTAGTCTCGATAATTTGATTGCATGCCTTTTCAGTTTCGAGTAGGCAGTAGAAGAAGAGGTGCATGCCATTCCTGCCATAGACTCACTAACAAGGTATTTGCAAGGTAATACCTCTCCTTATTCCTTAGCATAAGGTGATCCAAGCCCCCAGGGTTCCTGCATGATCTGTCGCGGGATTTTTCCTGGCAGGGTTTCTTTCTTGCCAGTTTTTTTCATCCCGCTCTTAGCGCGACACTTACCATACTGTTTCATTTCACTATCTCCTGATTCTCCATGGAAAGAGCTTATGAGCTTGGTACATGGGCAATCAATCCCGTTTCCTTCATTTGCGGTAGGGATACTAACCGCATGCGCATGTGAGACGGAGGTAGCTCGCTAGAGGTTGGCTGCCACGAGGGCTAGGCGGGTTTTGGGGGCTCAGAACCGGGTAAAAAAAAAAAAAAAAAAACCAATACGTAATTTTGCAAGCGTAATATTTGCAATTGACTCCGGAATTGTTCGTGTTGGAAGAATAACTTCTTATATTAATTAATAAACCATTTTTATAATGATAGCTTATTATGAAATTAATAATATTCTAAAGCCATATGTGTTATCGAAACTGGAATAATTATTTATTAAAAAGTCTAATTTGCTACGAATCTTTATCACGTTACCGATTTCTACCGCAAGCGTAGAAAGAAATTTTTCTGTTCTATGTTTTTACATACACGCACGCGCGCGCGCACACACACACACACACACATATTATATATATAATGCATCGATCGCCCCCCCCCCCCCAAAGCAAGTCGCTGGATACGCGCCTGTTCTTAATACATTATTCTCGGTCGAAGTTATTTTACAGAATATTAAAAACTATCATGTTTAAACACCTTTCTTGAACTCTTCTGACTGAAATTGTTTGGCTTACTTATTCAGACTGAATCATTTACACTGGTTTGTATTCATTTCTTTGCTACTCAAATACAATGTGACTGAACTTTGTATGACTGGAATTTCATAAAGCAATGTTTTGAGTAGTCAAGCGAAGGATCACTTGTATATCAAACTAAAGGTTCTGGGTTCGATTCCCAGTAGTGCCAAAGAATTTATCTGTGCGTTTCCAGCCCCCAAGTCAATTCAGGGTGGGGAAATGGGTACCTACGATTAAACCTAGGGTAAAAATGTGTGGTTGAGACATAGTGCTTGCCACATAACCTTATGACACCATGACCCACGGAGTCATATTTATATTGCTTTCAACTCCCTTCTATTAGCTCTCACTCTCCATATATATATATATATATATATATATATATATATATATATATATATATATATATATATATATATATATATATATATATATATATTATTTTGTACAAATATGTAATCATTAATAATATACGTTTTTATTTATCCAAATAATTTCAAATATATTTTTTTAACATGTAGTAGGTGGGCTTAGATATTATTACAATTTTTCAAATATTTATTAATTAATTAAATTTTTAAAAGTTGATGTCTCGGTTGAATTTGAACTAAATGACTACACGTTGGAAATCCAGCACTTGAGCACTGAGACAACTTTCCCGTTGCTAAAATCTATTACTTAAAGATGTATATGATATTACAAGAGAAATATTTCTAATAATAATGAAGCAATACAGAATATGGATAGAATGAGGACTTATAAATCACCATCAGCTTCATAAATTAGAAATAAAAAAGCGAATAAATAGTAACAAACAAAAATAATAGTCCAACGCTATAAACTTTATAGAGAGAGAAATGGAAAATTGCAAGAAAATTCTCTTTCAATTTCGGCTCCTTAATATTGTGATTCTGACATATGTAGGCTATACACATATTTATATTAACTGTAATTATAAAATAAAACTTGAGTCAAATAAAATAAAATTTTTGTTGACCTCAGTAAAAATTGACTTATTTTTATATGACTTGTATTCAGTCTTCATGCAATACATACATTATTCTACATAATGCACTAAATATTAATTATAATAGGAATAATATTAAACACGTCTTTTATCTTGTGCTCCGTTATTGCCCGCCATTATAAAAACAGTTATGTACGGCTTGCATGACGCAACTGTAACATTTCACAAATTCCAATTCCTGTTAATAATTAAACATTGAATTATGAATTGTGTTTTTCAAATTTCCCATTTTTTTAAAAAAAAGCTTGTTTTTAAAATGGGTAATTATATTCGAAAAAATATATAAAATAAATTTTATATACACTTACTTTTATAAATTTAAACTATTACTCAGTATTTACTGAACACTCATAAAATTTTCTATTAATAATGTTCGTTCAAACAAGTAGTACGAAATTTTTTTATTCAATTTCTACTTGAGTCGAGAAAGAAAACTTTTATTTCAGTTTCTTTTTATTTTATTACAGCTAATATTAATACGTTTAAATGTATGTCACCATAACAATATTAGGTGACAAAATAGAAAGCAAATTTCCTAGTAATTTTCTATTTTCCTTTCTATGTATGGTGTTGCTTACATTTCCTTTTTTTCGTTGCTTGCATTGTGTTGTAATTTCTTTTCCTTTTCTTTCGCGTTGTCCGTTTGCGAAGCAACGTTCGATAGCGTAAATTCAGTTTGTGTGTGTTATTTTATTTATTTCATTCATTTTCAATCCTTGAGCACAAGTTATGATATTTTGTAGTAACCTTGGCAACAATTTAAGGTTGTACAATGGAGGTTTTGAAGACAACCAGATAGGAGCAACAAAAAATGTATATATATATATATATATATATATATATATATATATATATATATCTTTGAGAAATATACTTCTAGCTTTTGGAAAGTTGGCTCAGTGCCAAAAGCACTGGACTTTGAATATGAAGATACTCAGTTCGAATTCGACCTAGACCCCTCAAATTTGTATAATTGAATTAATAAATAAATATTTGAAAAAACTGTATTACCATCAATTGTCATACTCTATAGGTTTACAAATGGTATTTGACCGTGATTGGATGACTAAAATTGTGATATGTTAGCGATTGAAAATTTGCACAAGATATATATATATATATATATATATATATATATATATATATATATATATATATATATATATATTTATATATATATATATATATATATATATATATTTATAAATATATATATAAAGAAATAAAACAATTTACAAATACAAGAATAATTTATTGAATTTACAATTCAAAGCTTTTCGTTAGCAAACAGTACCAACATCCTCAGGAATACTAGAAATTTACCATCAACCATACATTTGCAAACTAGATGCAACAAACAGCGTTGCCAAATTTATTACAATGTTGTCAAACTATTACTTTGCTGCCCCAACATTGTTTATTACTTTGTTAATAGCTTGACAACATTGTAATAAATTTGGCAACGCTGTTTGTTGCATCTAGTTTGCAAATGTATGGTTGATGTTCTAGTATTCCTGAGGATGTTGGTACTATTTGCCAACGAAAAGCTTTGAATTGTAAATTGAATAAATTATTCTTGTATTTGTAAATTGTTTTATTTCTTTATTAATACACAAGAATACATATTATAGTGTGTGTATATATATATATATATATATATATATATATATATATATATATATATATAATGAGTGAGTTAGCTAATAGAAGGAATTTAAAAATAAATATAAAACAATTAGTTATTAATTTTCAAGACCATAAAGGAAAAAAATCGCTAAATGAGATTGTTCGTAATTGTACGAACAGTTAAAAAAGTGAGTTCAAAAATCGTCTGTCTTCATAAGAAAGTCATCTCTAGTGAAGTTTCGAAGGTCGTCCATCTTTCAGAAATTGTCTATCTACGCTGACACTTAGAGAACATGCGAAACACGACAATGCATAGTTTGAGACCACATGGTGACCCCTAGGTTTTTGGTGAGTCTGGTTTTTCATAAAGATTTCAGATCAGGTCTGTCGGTAAAGCGACTGTTAAAATGGACGGCTATTTTCATTTCTAAGGGCGTTTATTTGCTCGGTACGGAGGGCCATGGTGTTATACTGGGGGCCTGTTTTAAATTAAACTCAGAGACGTGACAGGTTGACGTTTTTATTTTCTATTTTTCTTCTACTTCTTCTTCTGTTGTACGAAGGAATACACTCAAAACCTAGGTTGACGTAAAAGCGAACAAATTACAATTCCCTTAATACTAATAACAAATTAACTTATGCTAAGACACAAAAAGGCTCAAAACTAAATTCTTAATTTAATATAAGGAACGGAGGAAATACAAAGACGAGAAAGAGGTGATTTCTGTTGTCAGCAATGCAGATCTTGGGAGAAGGAAATAACGTTAACAATGCAACGTTGATTAGGGCCGTCTAAACCTTTGGGTTCATTTTTTAAAGAATACTTGGTAAACAGGAATAAAAAGTAAGTGTAAAATGTTCAGTTTTAAGCTAATCCCGTTCGTAAAAAGCAATATAAACAGCAATGACTAAACATGAATGATAGAACTATTCTTTGTGCTTAGCTTGTGAGGTTATGTTAAAACTAATAAAAGACGCACACAAGACACAGAAATTAATCATTTATTTACTTATACGAGTTTCAATAACAAATATTTTGTCATTGAAACGTGTATGAGTAAATAAATGATAATGTGTGAGTTTTGTGTATGTCTTTTAATTGTTTTAAAAATGAATGAGTTAATTGTAATATGAATTTAAAAAATATAAGCTAAAATTAAATTTAACATAAGTAACCAAATATAACTGTAATATAAGTACGAAAATAATAAGTTAAATTACAATTTTTAATATAGGTAACATAGCGGAAAATAAGTCAAGTTTACTATAAATAACAAAATTATAAGTCGAATCATAAATTTTAATAAGATTCAACATACAGGATCTCCCAGGAAGAGATGAGGAAACTTCCTGGGCTTGTTCCTTGAAAAGCCTTCATAGTATACATATACCAGAATACGCTTCGTTAACGAGTTAGAGCTGTGGAAATATTTCGCCTGGGCTTCAGCTATCCTATTACAATGAAACCGTACCAAAATTCGTTGAGCTTTATTTAGATCGTAACATTTAGTGCATTTATTGTAAAATGAGCTGAATATTTTAATAAAACTAAGATCAGTAGCTAAAGTAATAAAGTATCTGACTAATTACGCAAACCTCGTACAAAAAACATCTTATGTTTGGTTTTTAGGTCAATTATCTTTGTTCAATCATTAATAAATATATGTAATTTTAACAAATCTTTTTGAGAATTTAACTCTGAAGAAAATTGTGTAAAATAGGCCCATAATAGATATACAAAAACTTAAAGAAAATTAATTTTCGAAATAATGTACCACATTTTTTCATGATAAACCAGTGCAGTACGCAATTCGCCTCGTAGTTTTGCCTTGGTAACGTTGAATAACTGGATAGGAATAACAAAGTATCTATGAGAAATATACTTCTAGCTTTTGAAAAGATGGCTGAGGGTCAAAAACACTAGACTTTGAATATGAAGATACTCAGTTCGAATCCGACCTAGACTCCTCAAATTTTTATAATTTAATTATTAAATAAATATTTGAAAACTGTATTAACATCAATTTTCATCCACTATATGTTAAAAAAAATGTATTTGACCGTGATTGGATTAATAAAAATGTGTTTTATTAACGATTGATATATCGCAATATGTATTCTTGTGAATTAATAAAGAACTGGTCAAAAATAAAAATAAAAGAATTATAATTGAATTTACAATAAAATCAGTTCTTTATATATATATATATATATATATATATATATATATATATATATATATATATATATATATATATATATATATATATATATATAAGGAGAGAGTGAGCTAATAGAAGGAATTTAAAAATGGGTAAATAGATTTAAAAAAGGTTGTTCTTTATGGATATGATGATTTGGTTGGCATTCAACCAAACACGAACGTATTGGTTGGCCCATTCGTCTGCAAACACTGATACAACTGGATGCAAAACCCTTATCTTCAGAATATCGGAGATTGCTGACGAATAGTTCATTTCCAACAGGTTCATCTTTCATATTGAACGCCAATCAAATGGTCATGATTCAGAACAAATAAATAACATCAAGTGATTCAGCACGTCGGAATGGCTCAGGGACAGGTACGAAGCGAATTGCGTATTCCATTGGTTTATAGTGAAACAAGGTGGGGGGGGGTTAATTTAAAAATGAATTTTCTTAAAGTTTTTGTGTTTTTATTATAGGCCTATTTTACATCGATTTCTTCAGAATAAAATTCTATGCGAATATTGTCTATAAATTACACTTATTTGTTAATCATTTCACAATATCAAAGCACTTTAAACCAAAAGATAACGTTGAATTAATGATAAACCGGTTGAATATCGAGCCAAAAACGTTTTTTTAATTAGTGCAACGTTTCTGCAACTAATTCGTTGCCTTATCAAGCCTGAAAACATCTTTAACTCGACATTCAACAAGGTCGTTCAGTACTTATTTCAAGTAATAAAATAAACATGAACTAAAATTAACACCTTTTTCGTACCGGGGTTTGGCTATTTCCTCAGATAACGCAACAGTTAGGTCCTACTGCATTTACATGTCTGTGCCTGTTTCATTCAACATGTCCAATCATTTAAATAAAACCTTTTAAAGTTTACACCTCAAATAACGATGGTAAAATTTTATAATGGCTTCATTGTAACATTTGAACTGAAATGGTCAAAATATTTCGTCAGCTGTAAATGTTTACGAAGCGTTTACAGATCTATATTTATGAAAACTTTTCTTTTGATTTCACGTGAGAAACAAACCCTAAAACTGTCCCCGTTTCTTCCTGGAACACCCGTGGTATAAATGCTTTGAACATAAATTTTACTAACCTAACCTAATCCTGATATCACTTGACATAACAAACCTATTGTACTTGGCAAACATGTTTAATTATTTTGGCTTTTGTATTGCACAGAATAAACTTAAATGCAAAGCCCAACCCGTTTAAGCACTTGAAAACCTTCCAAGCGTTTAACCGAATGCCCGATGCGCCTACAGGTTGCTAGTAACTCAGCCGTTGCTATGGCAACAGTCCTTCTATTTCTGTAAAACAAATTGAACGGCGACACAAGCAAATCGGTTAAATTCATCTCTATTCATAGCGAAATAAAGTAAACAAACTGGCCATTTAACCTTCATTTGGCCTAATTCAGTATCTACGTAGAAATAAGGTTAGGCCTAATTCTTTAGGTAGGCTACAGTTTATCTTTAATATTATAAACAAATAATGAACAAATAATTTTCTTTTAAGACAATTCCTTCTTAAATCCAAAAAGAAATTTTTTTATAGTTTTTTTTGTTTTATATTAATAAACAATTTATTACAATTTAAAATTAATATAAATATGTATAATATGTATAATAACCATGTACCGTTAGGTTAAGCTAATTGTAGAACTGTGGGAAACTTACAAAGAACGTTTGTGGTAGTAGTGGGAGAGATTAGGGATTTCATAAAAACTAAATGATCGGGAGAAGTTAGGAGTTATGAGAGGAGTCTCAGAGGAAGACAGGTTGGTGGGGACGAGGATGGAAGTGTTGTAAGTAAAATTTAAAAAAGTGCGACGTGAAAGTTTTTTTTGAAATATAAAGTAAGTATTTTGTGTGTCAAGTGTAAGTGCAGAAGGTAATAACCAAGGCCAGGATTCCAGGGACTCTTCAGAACAATAAGTATTATTTGAATATAAGTGTAGCCAACAGACATCTATCTTTTAGTTCAGAACAAATTTTGAATTTCATCAAAATTTATAAAAATTATTCTAGTTTCACCATTTCTAATTTAAAAGCAAAGTTCCCGTAATAGCAACCCGAGAGCAAGAATAAAATTTTAATACTGTTTTTTTTTGTTATGTTATTTTATTAGAAATCTAAAGCCGCAGAAGTCCACCTTTTATCATTGTAATATTAGTTAAGATATCAATCCTGTCACTGCAAAATATTAATATAATTATGGAATAATGTGTAGAGTTAATTGAAGAGAATAAATGCAAGTGATGTTTTAAAAATTGATAAGATTGTTAATTCTTTATAAACCTGAAGGTGTGACATTAGTAGGTAAGGTAAATAAATAAAATTTAAATATAAATTTAATTATAACAAAAGTTAAGTTATAATATATATATATATATATATATATATATATATATATATATATATATATATATATATATATATATATGCTGATATAACAAATATTAAGAATTTTTTAAACCTTATTAATTCTTTAAAAAGTAAAAATTCATTCAAATATAAAATTATCAAACCAGGTGCAGTAACCTAACACGCCTTGAGATAATTAAGGACAGTTTAAATAGTATTGTAATTTAATAATAATTATAAGAGACTTTATGCCTGCCGGCAAAAGTAGAGTTAGTTTAAGCTAATCTTATACAGCTACCTATATTTGTTAACGTTTGAAGTCAGGATCAAAATAAATCAGTTATTGTAAAAGCAAGTTGTTACGTATTAATTGATTTTCTAAATGTCAAATATCCTTAAGGACGATTAGAGAAGGAATGTTATAATATATACATATATACATTTTTATTTATTTATTTATTTATTTGTGTGTGTGTGTGTGTGTGTGTGTGTGTGTGTGTGTGTGTTATATTAGATTATTTCAAATGTGTTTTTCATTTTACTTTGAATATTGTATAAAATATAAATATTTTTGTTTCATAGAATTTCCGAATTTCAAATGTGAGATTTTGATACAAGAATAAGGATGAAAGACTGGGATGGACTTCTCAAGAATGGAATTATTTTATAGGATTAGAAAACTCTCCTTGGATTAACTATCCTTGAACTTCCCAGTCGGTACAGAGCATATACAGGTGTATTGCATTTTGTAAGTGATAAAACTGTGTTTCAGATGCTATCCATTATAAAGATATGAACGGAAGGTGTAGTTGAAAGAAAGAAATCCATTTCACATCTGATCAACCTAGCATAAGAATCGTACCGTGTCGGTAAAAAAAATGTAAAAAACATAGCTATTTTTTAGTATTAACGAAAATTACACAACTGAGACAAATATGCACAAAATTATGATCTAAGTAGGAAATGTGGGTGTAGATGTGTCACTATTTGTATAGTGTTTAGCTATGTATAATGTATAAATGGTTTTTGGTTAGGCTACCACCAGGGACAGTAACCAAATGTATCTTGTTCATCCCTTAAGGGTAGAATATTATATATATCTCTAATTGCTATAAATTTATAACTATTCTAGATATCTGCAACGTAAAGTCTCTGTAAAGTACTGTGCAAAGTAAACGAAAGATAATTTTGCCGTAAGCAATTCGTTACAAAACTAAAAAATACCAGGTAAAAGAAATTCAATTAAAACGGTTTAATAATTTTTTTTTAATTAAAAAACGAATGATCACCACACTCATACAAAATATACTATTCATTTAGTTTTCCTATCACGTATTACTTAAGTAAACATGTATATTTAAATAAATGTTAGTTTCTACATAAATATGAGGAATTCGCCTTTGTTTAAAACCATTCTGATGAGCTTATTATGTGAAAAGATACCAACAAAAGGAAAACATTTCATTCGAGTCGTATAAAAGTAAAGATGAAAGTAAACAAGTTCGGGCGAGACTGGAAAGACAAATTACATTCTATCTGTCTATCACGCCACGAAACAACAATAATAGAGGGAGCAATGGGAACGGGGAGAGGGGGAGTGGTATTAAACGACTTTAGGGCTCGTTAAGTGAAGCCTTTATACGGATGGGGGAGGAAGAGGAGGGGGTGTCATGTAGAACAAACTGCGTGATTCACTCGTCCCTGAAACAAAAGCTTTTACTGCCAAATGCCAGGCTTCAGCAGTTAAATGCAATATACAGTACCTACACTTGTTATTGCCAAACGTAATTATATTTCCAGTTACTACATAATACGTATATTTAATGTTAAAATAAAAATTTCATATACAGACAAAAAAATAATAAAAAAAACATACACGCACAATTCAATAAAATAAACTTAAAGTCCTTAAACAAGAAATATTTAAAAAAATATCAAGTAAGGTTCTTTTTAAATCAAAAAAATTTTATTTTAGTTTTTTTTAAAATTAAACACTTTTTAACTACAATTAATGTAAATATAGGTATACATATGTCAGAATAACAATATTAAGTGGCAAAATAAAATGCAAATTCCCTTCTATGTATGGTGTTGAACTACTCGTATTATTTTTGTTACTGTATGAAGCAACTGTGGCGTAATGTTTATTTTTAAATAAATAAAACCTCTAAACCACAAATAACATTTATTTAAACCTTATGTACATTTCGATTGCCCAGCAATCATCTTCAGAGGTATTTAAAAAATACAACTAACTGTTAGTTGTATTTTTTAAATACCTCTGAAGATGATTGCTGGGCAATCGAAATGTACATAAGGTTTAAATAAATGTTATTTGTGGTTTAGAGGTTTTATTTATATAAAAAAAAAAAAAAAAAAAAAAAAAAAAAAATATTATTTTTGTTTGTTACTATTTACACTTTCCTTTTTTCGTCGCTTGCATTGTTTTGTAGTTTCTTTTCTTATTGTCCGTTTGTGAAGCAAGGTTCAATACCGTTAATCCAGTTTGTTTGTTTATTTTATTCACATTTTAATCATAGAAAAATATTTAAGATATTGTGTAGCAACCACGGCAACAATTAAGGTTAAGCAATGGAGGTTTCGACGACAACCAGAGGGGGCGAAACAAAAATTCATATAGGCCTACTGAGTAATACATTTCTAGCTTTGGTAAAGTTAGCTCAGCGCCAAAGCGCTATACTTGAAACATGAAGATACACAGTTCGTATCCGACCTAGACCCACCCAAATGTTTATAATTTAGTTATTGAATAAATATTTGAATAAAAACTGTTTTAAAAAACACCGTATTAACCTCTATTTTCATCTATTATAAGTTTACGAAAATGTATATGAACTTGACTGGATGAATAAAGTTTCATTTTAGTTATTTTTGTATTATATAATTACAATTTATATATATATATATATATATATATATATATATAAAGTAACATTACTTTTGCGATAAAACAGCTGTTCTACCACATAACCTATAGCATAAAATCAGCTGTTATAAAATTATGTGTTATCACTTATTTTAAGTCAAATGGAACGAAATTATACTGCATACCTAGCCCGTTTTGTGAAACGTTTCTGTACCTCGTAAAACCATAATTAATTCATTAAATTTATTAAATGAAATATTATTTGAAAAAACTGTATTAACATTAGGTGTCATGTACTACACGTTTTGAAAAATGTGTTTGAAAATGCGTCGATAAATACAATGCATTTTATTAACGATTGAAAATTCAACAAGATATATATAAAAAGAGTGTGAACTAATAAAAAGAACTGAAAAACGAAATTTCACATAAAAAATCAGATTGAATAAAATTTAAAGTTATATCTTTTTGTAAATAATCTGTAAGCTGTATGGTTGTTACTTTTTTTAAATAGCCTATAGCCTACTTGTGAAATTATTACTTATTAGAAAAAAAGTTATATATTAGCGTTTTATTTATGTTGTCTATATTTCATTAAAATTAAGATTTAAATAATTTCCGTGTTCATTCGTGCTTACATGCACCGTCGCATTGCATATTACGCATACGCGTTATGCATCTACGCATACACATTACAACAGTGGATGATACTGCAACTGGATAGGTACAGGCTACAAACCCTTTAGAGTCGTACGTGGAACGCGGGACTCTTTCCCTAGGGACAAATCCGAATACCCTCTATTGTGATTTAATTAATCCGCATCCCTCGACAAAGAGGGTAAGCATTATTAATATTTCAAATGGCAGTATCAAATAACAAAAGTGAACCTAATATGAGTGGTAATCGACAATATTATCAGTGGCCTACGTTTGTGGAAAATACAGACTAAATGTTTGATTGGCCTATTGATCGAGTCCCCATCCAGGAACAATGCGAACCTAATGCACCCGGCCTTGTTTTAGCAAAATGACGCAAACATTTATAAGTTGATACTATAGGGCCTGTAGATGATCTTTATAATATAATAAACAATTAATGTATTAATATATAAAATCTGTATTAGTATTTGTAATTATTTATTATTTCCTTGATAACAGATTTATGTTTTATAAACGTTTTCTATTGTTACATTTTATTGCAGATAAATGGAGTACGATATTTCAAGTATATCTGACCTAAATAATTTAAATTGAAAACATTTCAATCAACATTTCATTGACGCAAGACCCAACGAACTGTTATAGAGTTTTGGTACACATTACGTGTGTAAATTGAGTAAAACGAAGCGATCGGGGCTACTTCAAATGAATTGTCCTAATAAACTATCAAACATGACAGACGTTAAAACTAGCATAGCTCTAAGTATCCTTTTAGTGTTTTTTTTTGGACGTTACATCACAGTTATTTTCAAATTCATTTTAATATACATAAATATATTATTTAATTAAATTGCATAACGTTATTAAGCAAGAGTTCATACCACAGTTATTTTTAGAATCGTAGCTTAAGTCAGTTTATGTTTTACATGAATATTAGGTAATGTATTTCATACCAAAAATCTATACAAAGCAAATGTTTATAACATACGGAGGGTGTTTGTATCCTTCTAATGATGCTAACGTGTTATTGAAATGTACATCAATATTGTTTAAATATTTTTACAAGAGTTATTGTTGTTTAATTATAATTAATTTTATATTTATTAGTTTAAAGTTGTACTTGTTTTCTATCTACACATATTTTGTTGTTTCAAAATAACCAGTTGCAGAATTCTAAAATTACTTTAATAAAGTTTGAATAACAAATTTAAAAATCAAATTTATAAATATGATTAATCGTAACAATTTAAGTATTTAAAATTGTACCAATAATGTTACTTCTTTATATTTTTAGGCGTTGGTTGAAGAATAAAATTATTATATTCTGCGTACTATACTACTATATAGAAAATGTCCATGCCTATTGATTTATTTTAATTTATTCTAACGTAATGTAAATTAATTTAATGGAAAATAAATATTTTTATTATAAAAAATTTACACGTTATCATTTGGTATAAGCGGCACACGCACATCACGCACACGCACACACACACACACTCACACACACACGCACACACACACACACATACAGACACACACACAGACACACACACACACACACACACCTAGTTCTCCTTATAAACTAGATTATTTTATACCACATTCGAACGTTAGCTATTTTATAACTTATCAGTATGAGATATGTTTCATTATTTCAAATATAATAAATTGTACGGTCTAATAATGAAAGCAGAAAGTGACTAGATACGTAGAGCTTGCTGCGCAATGTGACGTGATGCGCAAACGGTGCCTCCTGTGTGGCTTCACCAATGGTTCATCGTACCTCAGCACTAATTCTGTCCACCATGTTTTCTAACAAATGTCTAATAAAACTGTGTAGTAATGTGGTATATAAGATAGTGCTGTGATTCTTTAGCAAATATTTGGTAAACGAGTTGTAACCGCCAGGAGTATTGTAAAGTTGGTCGCGGAGTGAATTGACTTATATAAAAAAACTTTAATTACCTTTATCCACTTGTACTTACAGAGACTAGCCAGGTCAATTGTTTGTCTGAACAAATGTATCTAACTATTAACTCAGGCCGACTGACTGTCTGTTTAATACCTCTAACAAAGACAGGTTACATTAAATTCTCGTTTATGTTTATAAAAGAGATTCAATTTTCAAAACAATTTTATATTCAAAATATTACATTTACTTTGTAATTTGCTTATTACTCTTTAATACTTAACAAATTAAAATATTTAAGTTTACATCTTTTGAAAATGTTCTCTGACAAAACTAGGTTTAATGTATTCTGGTATTTTGTATTTACTGATTTTATTGAAACCAAAAATTAAATTTAAAACATACCTTTGGCAATCACTTACACTAACGTGGCTTTGTTAAATTCACTTTTAAATTTTGAAACAACAAACTAAATGTAACAAAGCCACTAATAACCTTCCCGTTTTTAATAAATTTAGAAAGTTACATAATTTAAAAGTTTTATTAAAATTTTTACAATTGCTAACCCATCTTGCTCCTCCTTCTGAGACGTGTTGCGAGAGAGTGCTTTGTCAAGTTCCCACAGAAACTTAACACGTGAATTCGGAAATACCTCCACCATTGTGGATTCAGAAACTTTGTGAAAATTTCGTGCTAGCTCTGTCGATGAAACATCTTTTCAAAAAACAAAACAAAGCCGATTTTACATTTACTAAAGAAGAATTTATCATATAAAGTACTTATTTGCAATCAGATATTATGATGCATGTTACAGAGTGTTCCAAGAATATGGTTATGTTTAGCAATTATAAACGTACATTTTATCTACTGTTTACGGTTTGCAACTTTTACAATCAAATTATTTTTTAGAATGAATTTATGAGTAACAAAAATAAAAAAATCGAGAGGAATGGGCTAAAGAGATACTTGAATATATTTCTCCTCTTCAATTTTTTTTTCTTACACAAATTTCAAATTTTATCATTTAGAGGATATCAAGTCCACATATAGTTATATTAGGTAAGTGTGAGATGAGGTTATAAGGACAGTGAAAATATAATTGTAAATTAGAATATAGTAAAACATTGTAAAACATTCGGTACGAAATGAGACTTTGCAACTTGTAGTAAAGAAGCAAAGACAAGCCTCTACTCTAAGAAAAACGTGCTGAAGCCAATAGAAGCAAAGTAACCGTTAGGCAGAGGATTTCTTGCAGTAGACTATCGCGCCGTAAGTTTCGAGCGCTACACGCGACAACTGGATGACTCCACAGGCAACACAGAATAACAACCACAATCTCCAGTGTCGTCGCACGCTGACTGGCTTTACTACTGTTTATTGTGGCGCTAGACGTGAGCCAGAACCGCATTGTCTGTAGACGCGACTCTACAGTCTACAGCTAGTGGAGCAACCTGTTGGCAGAGTGTGTCACGAAAATAGAACAGGTTCCATTTTTGCGCTACATATCACGATGCAGGGCGCAGAAAAAGGTTGGACGCTGCCGACTGTCGCTTGTGGAGACATCTGCGTTTTTTCACTGCCTAACCATTCTTCAGACTTACCAACCACACTTTGTAGCGCGATAAATAATGGCAAGTGGAGCCCCAGCCTAAGGTTGGACGCTGGAGACTGTCGCTAGTGGAGCCATCTTCGTTTCTTCACTGCCTTTAATTCCTCAGTCTTACCAACCACACTTTGTAGCGCGATAAATAACGGCAAGTAAAGCCCCAGCCTAAGGTTGGACGCTGGAGACTGTCGCTAGTGTACACACCTCCATTTTTTCACTGCCTTCCCATTCCTTAGACCTATCAACCACACTTTGTAGCGCGATAAGTAACGGCGAGTCAAGCCCCAGCCTTAGTCGGGATTCACCTGTGTTATTTTTTAAGTAAAAAACGCTTTAATAAAATTCAGACTAGACAGGTGGAAGTATCTCCGTGGAAATAGAAATAGTTTCAAGTGATAGAAATGTTCTGTCTAGTCATAACATGTCAGGTATATAGGTGTAAATAAATTAAATTTAAAACCGTACTCATGTGTATTTAGTTGAAGGAATTTACCCCTAGTCCCCAAAAGTTAACAGACCTTGTACTGATTATTATGTTTTTTGCAAAAATTGTTAACTTCTTGTTAAGATTCCGTTTTACCAAAAGAAATTCGATTCCTCTTTTGCATTTATCAGATTCTTTTTCATCTATTATTAGATCTGAGTATTTTTTAAGGGTTGAATTTATTAATAACTTTTGTTGCTCACGTAATTAAACGTACTTATGGCAAATTAAAAAAATAGAGCAGAATTTAAAGTTTAAAAACAGTTCGACAGTATTGTCTATTCTTATCTTACATGTCACTCATTATTGCATTGCAATAAATATATTAATTGTTTTCATTTTAAATTAAAGTTTCATAAACCTTACAAACGGGCAACGATGCCGTGAACTGAGCAATCAAGTTAAGCTGTGTTAATTAGCTCATAGCCACGGCAAACGGTTGCCTAGCAACGATTACAGTGATAGAATCTGTTTACGTAGCGACAGTTTGTCGACTAACGGATTGTAGCCTATATAGCTACGAATAAATAATGATGGCATTTTTAGGTTTTCGTAAACAATATTAGTGAGATATAGTTTGCTGAATAGAAGTCGATATAATCAAACCCATTCAGTTCATTGATCTAACGTCAATACAAAGTATAGTGGTTCACTATTCCCACATAATTTTTTTCAAATGGGTGGTACAGTGTTGCTAAGCCATTGCACTCTTAATTGTAAAGACTTTATAGGTGATTAAAAATA
>JBAIZL010000007.1:20408014-20458014 GCA_036971475.1 Prosapia bicincta | reverse complement strand
TAACCAATATAAATGTATTTTATCATAGGAATAACAATGTATAAATGTCTTATACAGAATAACCTGGATTATCCGAAGTAACGTGGACCGCCCACACACACTTTCCTTCTCTATCTCTCTCTATAAATACATACACAAGCATACAAACCTACATATATACATACATACATAAATATATTTATGTATGTATATATATATATATATATATATATAATAAATTTAAAATATTTCAAAAACAAGAATACTTTTATTGCATATATAAGTCAATTGAATTATATATGCAATAAAAGTATTCTTGTTTTAGAAATATTTTTAATTTATTAACTATATTACAAGAAAACATATCACCATATTAAATATATATTTAAACATAAAGTACGAGGCTTTAGATTAAATTAAACTAGTTGCTAAAATAATCATCTGTAGAATTAAGCAAGGAAAGACACAAATAGTTTTTATAGTGCGGAGAAAGCAGGTACAGTGACATTATCCTTTCCAGGAAAGCTATAAGTTGAGTCCGGCAACCATAGACAATAGAAGGAACCATAGTGGTTAAGACGGGAAATCCAGCGGGCGATGTAGCTTGGGAAAATAACCGTGTACCGTTAGGTTTAGCTAGTTGTAGAACTGTGGGAAACTTACAAAGAACGTATTGGTGGTAGTAGGAAAGATTAGATTTTTAATAAAAACTAAATGATCGGAAGTTTAAGAGGAAGTTGGAAGGGAGTCTCAGAGAAAGGCAGGCAGTTTGGTGGGGACCAGGACGGAATGTTGTAAAGGGAGAAATTGATTAAATGAAGTAAAGAGTTTTTTTTATAAGTAAAATTTAGAAAAGTGCGACGTACAGATTTTTTTAGAAATATAAAAGTAAGTTTTTTTAGTGTAAGTGCAGAAGGTAAAAACCAAGGCCAGGATTCCAGGGACTCTTCAGAACAATAAGTATTATTGAATATAAGTGTAGCCAACAGACATCTATCTTTTAGTTCAGATAATTTATAAAAATTATTCTAGTTTCACCATTTCTAATTTAAAAGCAAAATTCCCGTAATAGCGACTCGAGAGCAAGAATAAAATTTAATACTGTTTTTTTTTTTTGTTATGTTATTTTATTAGAAATCTAAAGCCGCAGAAGTCCACCTTTTATCATTGTAATATTAGTTAATATATCAATCCTGTCACTGCAAAATATTAATATAAATTTGGAATAATGTGTAGAGTTAATTGAAGAGAATGAATGCAAGTGATGTTTAAAATTGATAAGATTGTTAATTCTTTATAAACCTGAAGGTGTGACATTAATAGGTAAGGTAAATAAATAACATTTAAACATAAATTTAATTATAACAAAAGTTGAGTTATAATATATATATATATATATATATATATAGGCCTATATATAGACAGAGAGAGAGAGAGAGTACTCTACACACACTCTCTTTTTCTCTATACAAACATTCAAACCTACATACATTCATATGTGTATATATATATATATATATATATATATATATATATATATATATATATATATATATATATATATATATATATATAAAGAGAGAGTGTGTGTGTTTTGCTTATAAGTATACCTAAAACTATTATAATTATAAACATATTACAAGTACAATCAGATATTCATCAATCACTTTAAATAGGCTATATTCATATTAATACGCGTACATCCACCTCCTCACGGAATAGGAATTAGAGTTAAAAGTTATACCAATTAAAATGAAAAAGAGAAACAGATTTATTTTTATTTTCAAAGCCTGACAATTACACTTTATTTAGAATTATTATTTCGAAAACACAGTAAATGTTTTAATTTCTTGAACAAATATTTTGACGGTGTTGAACATTGGTGTTGAGGTTGGGCGTAGCGTACTCATTATGAAAGTAAATATGAATACGTTTAGCTTGTTTGTACGCGCCTGTTTACAGTCAACACACATTTTAATTAATCGCGTGCCCTACTCACGATGAGAGAAGAACTATTACGTAACCAATCTACCCAAATACCGACATTTTCGTCCGTTCTGAAGCAGGTGTTGCTGACAGCGTTGATAGAACGTCCCGTCGTACAATTAACGTACAGCAATTAGTGACAAAGCTTTGCCGGGACTTTGTATTCCAGACATACGCCATATAAAGCACAAACCGACACAATTAAGCGGCTCAACCCTTCACTACTCTAGGCGGCATTGCATTCGCCATGACCAAGAATGGCGTACGGCCATTATGCCTCATAAGAAAGTGGGAAATGCTTCAACTGTCGATGAAATAAAAATTAGCTTCCTCGTGAAATGAATCGTGCGTTTCGAAGCGAATAAGAAGCCAATGGATTCTAGACAGGTTTAAAACTCCGAAAGATTTTCACGGAATGTATCGTCAGCAAAGCACGATCGAACACCCATGTTTATGTTCGCTTTTTAATCCAATTAAAAGTTTCCTACAAAGTTATTCTAAATTATTCTACATTTGTTATTCTATTAGTTTCTATTTAATTAACAAACTAGAAATATTCCCAAATCAAAAAATAAGACATTGAAAGAAACATTGAAGATGGTGGAGTACCTGCCACTGTTAAAATCATTTATTTACATTTCGACGGAAGTTATCGTAAGTTAAAACTTTATAAGTGGAAAGCTTAAGATTCGAGTATTTGGTGGCATTGAAAGATACAACTTCATTTTACTTTGTTGCTTAATATTGCTACATTTTTAATTAATTCTTAATACGATAAAAAAATTGTTTGTATTAAAATTATTATAGTATATTCGATTTCCGTATTAAATTTCATAATTCAAATAATAAGAGATTTATATTGCTTTTATACACCAAGCTTTCGATAAATAATTTTTAATCGTATT
Organism: Prosapia bicincta; assembly: GCA_036971475.1. Classification (NCBI taxonomy): domain Eukaryota; kingdom Metazoa; phylum Arthropoda; class Insecta; order Hemiptera; family Cercopidae; genus Prosapia; species Prosapia bicincta. The sequence continues at coordinate 20,455,144 of JBAIZL010000007.1, read as the reverse complement.
TAACAAAATATTTTTAAATATTTGTAAAGTTGTTAAAGCATAAAACTATTTTTTCTTTAAATTCATTTGACTGATACTAAAGGTTTACGTTCGATAATCAGTGGCGACGGAGAAGTCCTTTGTGCGTTTTCAACTTCAGGTCGACTCGCCTAAGTTAATAATGGACAGTCTAATGTCCATTAAGGTCTAATGTCCATTACCTTCCTTCGATATTGTACAACCCAATTAAGTCTCTACTCCCAACTCTCCGAAAATCATAAAAAACAAAAATCAAGATCATAACACAAAAATCATTATTGCTATTAAGTATTTAAAGAAACGCACCATTGGATTTAGTGGGAAGTCCAAACGAAGTTTTAAAACATATTAAATGTCAGTTTTATAAAAAGAGTTGGAATTTTGTAAAATTTTGAGGTTTCTTACTATTTAAATAAGATAATAATATTTAATTAAGTTTTTTTTAATAGACGAATCTATTTTTTTGTTATATCATTTAGGCTATATATTTGATTCTGTAGGATTACTGTATTTGTATTTATAAATTTGTATTTATTTGTTAATGTTCAGTTTTAAGTAACACTAACGTTTCATTATATTTTATTTGGTGTTTACAGATCGAAAACAGAATGACATTTATTAATTTATATGGGAAGTTGCCACCCGCTCCTGCCTCTTCCCTTATTTATTTAGTCCTATTCCTGAAAAAAAATCATATGATTGTTAAAAACCTCAACAATATATTCGTGACGCCAACAGTTCACAATAACAGTTTTGAAAGTGGTTTCAACTTCCTAATGAAAAACAAACTCTAAAGTTTTACAACACTCTTAAACTCATTGCAACAAACTTTATAACACTTAAAGTCTGATAAGACTGAGGTGCTAGAAACAATATTTAAACAATAGAACGCTCCCTTTGACGATTTCGAATAGAATGAATGCTGTTATCTACTTAAACAGAAAATGAAGTTGTAAAATTAAAGTATATCTTTCAATGCCACCAAAATACTCAATTCTTAAGCATTCCACTTATAAGTTTTACCTTTCGTTAACTTTCATCGAAACAGTGGTGCACCGAAGAAAGGGGCCAAGGAAGCCTGGGCCCCCTTGGCCACTTCTATAAAGAAAAAGAAATTATACGCTTCGTCCTTCATTGGAAAGATATATGCACATGCGCCGTACATGAATTTAACTTCCAAGATTTACCTATAAATAAGTATTATGAATGCACTTTGTAGTTTTATTTTGACTGAAGTATTATGAGCATTAGTTAATTAGAAAATAAAATGTTAATAATATTTAAATGCATCAATAATAAAAAGATTCAGGGATACCCCTTAATAATATACAGTTGTGGAGTTTGCGCCCTAAAGTAAAACAAAGTATGCATTGAAGTAACTTGAATGATTTGGGGGAATATTACAACCTAGTTGATGCCCCTTGTTGATGACCTTGGCTCCCTTAACGAAAAAAAGGCTGCATCAAAATGTGAATAAAGAATTGTGGAGTCTACATGCATACTCCTCTATATTGTGTTCATTTCAATCTTATTTTGTGATCCGGATATATTTCTATTTTGTTAATTAAATACAAACTAATTAAATAAGTTATGCAGAACAGTTTAGATTACATTTAAATATAATCAGACTTCTTTTTGTAAATTTACTATAAACGTTCTGTTCTTTATTTCATTTCTGCAAATTGTCTTCAATGAAGATATAATTCAAATATTATTTTTTAAACGTTTAGGCTATAGACTACTGGTAACTACTCATAACATGTCATTTTTAAAAAGTGATAAAAAGTATTGAGAAATGTGTTTTTTCACTATTACAAATTCCCATTATTGTAGTCCTAAATAATTTTAAATAAAACAAAAATATAATTTTAATTTACTTTGAAACGTTTTATAACAGCTATATTTTTAAAATGTTTTAATAATTACATATTTCTCCTAAATACAATTAAATACATCAAAGGGCTTTGTTGAACAATAAATTATGAACATTTTAATTATATTAACTAGTCGCAATACAAAAGCCAAGTTATTATCAACGGAAATGAAATAAAAGTAATATGGCGTGGTCCGAGCAGCAGCTGACGCCGGAGGTCCCTTCTCATCGCTCGCTCTTGTGACATTTAATTATTTTTTGTCCCCACACTCCCCAACACTCCCCCGGGCCCGTTATTAATATTGGAAGCGATTGTGTCCGTGTAGGGGTGGGACAGTACTATGCTTTGACAAAATAATCCAAATGTTAACCCTAAAAATACCTGTATTCGGGATGATGTCATGTGATTGTAATGCTACTGAAAAACGGAGGGGTTGAAATGGGTGGAAGGACGAGAACGTCCGTTAAGTCGAGCAGGTGGAATCGCAAATTAAATAGACGGTGAGTTTCTTTCAATTTATGGAAAATAAGTTGACACTCTGTTCAGGTATATCGACAATAATCATCCCCTATGCGTCTAAATCGCAGTTCTACTTGTTATTTTCTTCTGCGAAGAAGAAAACTATTTGTTATTTGTTATATCATATTTTTTATTTCTTATTTGTTATATCAATTAGATAATATTCTTTACTAATTAATTATTAATTAAAAATATCTCAGCTAATTTTAAGTTTCTTATAAGAGTTAATAATAGTATATTTGGTCCACGTAAATATTGTTTGAAACAAAGCCCAGATGTTTTCTTTCAGTTATGTATTTCTGAGACTTCTACTTTTTTTTTAATCACATGTTTTTTTGACATTTCATTACACAACTGTTCTACAGTTTTGCGCTTCCTCAGTCTATTCTATTCTTCACTAAATACCTCATAACATTCCTCCTGGGTTTTGTCTCAAACTCATTTCAAACAAACATAATCTTCAAATCTTTATTTATTTGAATTCTTAATTCATTCATTAATTATAAATTTTACACAAGAATGAATATTATTTTTCCCACGTAAAATTATATAAAACCCAAACCCAGGCGCAAGTTTTCCTTCAGCTACGCCGTTCAGAAACTTATATTTTTCTTTTTGACTATCTATGTAGTGATCACACCAAAAGTAGAAAGTAAGGGTGAATGTAAACAAACAGTTTTGCAGGTTTTTCGAAGAAAGGCATAAGCAAGTGACGAAAACAAAAGATTTACCCAGTACTAAATAGTGGGGTACATCTGTTGCTTGGATTTACCAAAAATTTCTTTAGTCAGGTTTCAAAGTGTTGGCGCTAACGTATCCCGGTACATGGTGAAAGTTAAGTGTCCGTCCCTTGCCTCCTATTTTTAATATAAGTAAAAATAAGAATAAAGTTAATTTATCAGTGGATGATAGTATTTTTATAATACGAAATAACTACTTTAGTTGCCAAACCTACGTAGACTTATTTCTTCTTAACAACTCTTTACACAGCTAACATCCGCCAATTTTATACATTGGTTTGCCCTTCCTTGGTCTATTACTCCATTTTGTTGAATAAGTTCTTTCTCTTTTCAATTCCTTTTATTAACACACACTCTCCTGATATATATCTTGTACAAATTTTGAATCGTTAATGAAATACATTTTTATTCATCCAATCAAGTTCCAATATATTTTTTTTAAATATAGGAGAAGGCAATTGATATTGGTATGGTTTAAAAAATATTTATTCATTAATTAAAGTATAAAAATTTGGGGGTTTCAGTCAGATTCGAACTGAATATCTTCATGTTCAAAGTCTAGCGCTTTGGTACTGAGCCAACTTTCCCATTGTTAGAAATGTATTTCTAAAAGATGTATATGAATTTTTTTTGCCACCATCTGTTTGTCATCGATACTTCCATTGCACAACCTTAATCGTTGCCATGGTTACCACACAATATCATAAATAACACCCTGTAGGAAAAAAATTAATGAAAAGTATAAAATAAACAAACTGTATTAACGGCATCGAACCTTGCTTCACAAACGGACAATGCGAAAGGAAAGGGAAAAGAAACTGTAACACAATTGAAGCGACGAAAAACAAAAGCGTTTAAATAGTAACAAACATAAATAATAGTCTACTACCATACATGGAGAATAAATGAATATTTGCAAGGAAATTCGCTTTCTATTTAGCCACTTAATATTGTTATTCTGACATCTATATATATGCACATTTATTATAACTGTAATTATAAAATAAAAAGAAACCAAAGTAAATTTTCCTTTCTTGATATAAGTGGGTATTGACGTTTTTTAAAAAATTATATATTACTTGTTATAGAATTAAAATAATGGAGCCTACACCAGTTTTTTAAAAAAAAGAGATAAAGAAACAAAATTGTGACTTATAGTTGTCAAATCCTTGAACAATAAGACTGATAAAAATAAAACTTATAACCGTTTTAGAATAATTATTTTATACGTTAATATTGTTCAATTACATCTTGACGTCAGGTACTAATTATATACTTAAACACCTTGGATATCCTTTATGTGACACTCGCCTATAGTAGCACTAGCTTTTTTTGTTTAATCAGGACCCCAGTCTTGGAGTTATATCCCATATTTAACTCTGGCTCTCAGTATCTCTCGTAAATATCAAGAACCAGTATAAAAACCAGCATTGTTTCTATACAATGAATAGCTATTTATAATTTTACAATAGGCCTACGGTCCAACACATTAATAAGTACTAATAATAAAACTTGCAGTTTTTGTTGTACATCTTGAGGTTTTTCTTATTAATTACACTTTTTGTATCATTTGGCAAAAAAAAACACTACTTACTGATATTTTTCAGCAGACACGTTTCGCACTAGATCAGTGCATTGTTCAATACTGTGAGTCACGGACAAGACTGTTGTTCACACCAACACAACACACCTGAGCCTTGTGAATCTTGTCTGTGACTCACAGCATTAAAAAATGCACTGATCTAGTGCGAAACGCGTCTGTTGAAAAATATCAGTAAGTAGTTTACATACAGCCCTGGACTACAACAATCCCATCTACAGGGATGCCCATCTCTACTGGTCAGCGCGTCGCCAAATGGCTCAACTGTCAAGGGTGGGCGTTGGCTAGTAAGTAAGTTTTTTTTGCCAAGTGTAATTCCAATGTGATTCCAAGTGTAATTTACTAAGAATAAAAAGTAAAAAATGCCTGTAAATATTTAGTACGAAATAAGTCTTTGCATCGTGTTGTGAAGAAAGGACTAGGTAAACGTGCCGAAGACATAAGAAGCAAGCTAACGGTCAGAGGTGGCGACTAACTGGTTATTTCTAACCCAAAAATTGCTTAATTAAGGATAGAGCTACTGAAGTAAACGTGCTTATTTATAATTAGAAATAGTTTCTATGTGCAACTCTCTAGCCATAGTTAGTGCCACTATAGGCCTAAGTGTAAATATTCATTACTGAACTAATTTTGTTTACTTAAAAGAATTAAAGAACTATCTGGTCGGCAAAATGTGAGTTAGAAATAAAGTAGATTTTTGAAAAGTGGACAAATAAGTTTTCATTAATATTTTACAACAGTCTATACAAATTCCGGGAATATTTTACTGGGAGTATAAGCATTTAATTACGTTAAAAATAATTCAACCGACAAACTTTACCTGGCTCATTTTATTCTAAGTAGGAAATAATGAAGACTTCATTAAAATTTCAACTAGGGCCTATAAGAGAAGTTTTCAATTAAAATAAATTACCTAGAGGACCAACTTTAAACCGAATATCTTCGACACTTTTCAAATTGACTAAATGATTGGTACAGTGGGAGCATTATTGGGCTTGGACGGTATGTAAAATATCGGTCCGGGCCAAAGTAAACACCGACTTTGAGGAAGGAACGCATCAATGTTTTAGTAGGGTCATTAAGAAGAGCACGAGGTCGTTACGACTTCCCATCTTAACAAAGCAGTGCCAACATTACAACGTGTCAAAGCGGGGTACAGGCCTGCCAACTGCTGTCGTAAAATTTAGACACAGTTTACAATTACAAACTCGGCTTAAGTGTCGGTAGGATTTCAGTTCTAATTTCACAATCTGTTTTCTTCAACATCTCCTAGCTCTTTCCAAGGCTTTGAATTAGTGTAGCAACTGATTTGTTTTAGATTAAATATTTGTATAACGATACAACGATAAAATTATTGCAGCTAATATTGAATAACATCAGGGGGTTAATATTTTTTGCCTTATTAGTTCATTAGTTTATATATCACATTCCGTCGACCAGAAAACTTAATTTAGTGTTTTGCATATAGTTTTTTAAAATTTTTTAAAATTTAATATATTTTATGTTCTTGTTATTGTACTATTAAGAATTATTTATTGTTAAATTGTTGTTGTTGCTATTGTTATGTTTTAAATATTTGTATTATTTATTTACTGTTATATTGTTCATTGTCGTTATTTTATTATTTATAGTTTTATATTTTTATCGTTATTTTTTCAATATTTCTATTTATTTTCTACATTAAGTGTTTTTTTTTATTGATATAGATAATTGTTATTTTTGTATTATTTATTGTTATGTTTCTCTTTATTGTTATTTATGGTTACATACTTAATTTTATATTATTACTGCTATGTTTAAGTATTGTTTGTTTCGTAATTTTTGTTTCATTAAAATTTTGTTTTATCAAAAATATTGCGTTTTTGTCGTAGTTGATTGGCGTTGATACTAACAATTGGTTTTTCGCCAGGAAAAAAACCTAATTTAATCAAAATTATTATTTATTACATTTATTCACAATTTACATTGTTTGAGAGTAATCTGAAGAGCCATACAGAGATCTAAAGTGGATCTTCTGGCGCCACATTACTGAAACTTCATATATGCACCTACTATTTTATACTTTTTAAGCTAAAGTTGTGACACCTATTCTGAAAAACTCATATATACTGCTACCCAATTCTCACAACTATTATGTTAATTCTAATTACAAATGTTTCTTGAGTTACATTTTCATTTTCAGTAACGTATACTCTGATATTACGACGAGTCAGTAGTATGGTTACTCCATGAAGGCCGCTAAAGTATGATAACTTTTTAAAGGCCGCTCTCAAAGAAAAAAAATAAATGCAGTAATGAAAAAGCGAATGCAAAGAAAACTCCTGATTTTGGATTAGATTATTTTGCATTAAAGAGTGTAAAACATGAGAAACTGATTTCAAACTAACCTAAATTAGTTTGTCTTAGTAACCTCAGTATTTTGTAACTCCTCTTGGCGTTCTGTCATGAGCTATCCTTGTAAAAAGTCCTTAAGCAGCAAGTAAGATATATGGATATGAAACTCTTTCAACTTAAAAAAAAATAATTTATGTTTATCGTTTCACAAATCGTTTATGTCTCTGGTTTTCTAAACATGTCAACTGCATTTTACAACAGAATAACTCATTTCCACATCGTCTAAGAAGACAGGTTTGAGCATCTGTTGTAAAATACTGAGGTAGGTAAATCAAACTAGTTTTTATGTTAGTAGTAAATAAATAAATAGCAGTAAATAAAGGCAGAGCTCCTCCTGACTATCCACCACATGCATCTTCGGATCAGGAGCTTAGAACTCCACCCCAACGTACTATCAATGAAAGATAACCTGCACCATAATGGCTCAAAATTTACACTGTTGGATCATCCATACCTGGATCAGGCGAAACAGGGGCTGCATACTATTTGAAGGATAAATTTTGAGGGATTTTCTGCTGTCGGGGGTTCACCTTAGCAACTACGACGTCGAGGTAGCTGCCACATATGCTGTTTGAACATGAGAGCCTTACTGCTCCGGGTAAGGCCTTACTTCTCCGGGTAAGGCCTTACTGCTCCGGGTAAGGCCTTACTGCTCCGGATAAGGCATTACTGCTCCGGGTAAAACCTTACTGCTCCGGGTAAGGCCTTACTGCTCCGGGTAAGACCTTACTGCTCCGGGTAAGGCCTTAATGCTCCGGGTAAGCCCTTACTGCTCCGGGTAAGGCCTTACTGCTCCGGGTAAGGCCTTACTGCTCCGGGTAAGGACTTACTGCTCCGGGTAAGGCCTTACTACTCCGGGTAAGGACTTACTGCTCCGGGTAAGGACTTACTGCTCCTTGTTCACTCTAAGACCGCCATCTTGAACCTCTCTGGGAACTAACAGACTGACTGTAGTAGCACTCTAGACTGTAAAAGAAAACTGAATGCTTTCATAAATGCCGGGTGGGTACCTAATTTCCAGTGGATCCTGAGCCATGTAAACATCACTCGCAATGAAAAGGCTGATCAACTAGCCAAGCAGGGAACAAGGCTACCGCCTAAGAATCTGAGTTCACTCAAGTCCCTAATAAAGATGTCCACAACAAAATGGAATCACGTTCAATTGAGGAAACTCTTTGCAGGAAAGCGGTGGGAAAGTCTTGTGATGGGGAGACCAATTGACCACAACTCACTCCGAGCTGCTTGCGTTGCAGGTTTCAGATTGTAGACAGGTTATGATTGCCTTGCTGCGCACCTCCATGCATCCATGTGCTACCGACCCAGGAGTGTCTGCTGTGTAGTGGTGAGCTTATGAATCCCGAACACTTTAATGATTACACAGTCCTGGACCGGGCCCAGGATCACGACATTCCCATCTTCAAGAAGACCCACATCAACTGACCAGCGTGTCGCTAAATGGCTCACCTGCCAAGGGCAGGCCTTGGCTAGTAAGTAAATAAATATTTCATGTTTTACATTTTTTTAAATACAAATAATTTATGTAAATTACCCCATTCAATTTCAGTACTTTGCTTTTGGAATTGTGTTTTTTAGTTGTTTCAAACAGAGATACTTCGATTTTGAATATGCCGCTAAATTTTACTGGTATGAGACAGACAGCCCAGTTTCACTGGACATTTTCCTTTATAGAGACTTTCAAAATGAGGTGAAACTCGAATATAGTTTATATTTGAAATTTTAAAGTTGGCCTCAAAATAATGGGGGAGAGTTGGAGACAGGACAAAATGATCATGGAGACCAAAAAGTGCAGTTTTATACCCTACATGGGTAGGCTCTATATTCATTTTGGATTTTCTGCGAACTTTTAAAAGTGAAAATAGGGTATGTATGATTTCGATTCATTATGTATATAAGTCTATACATTACTGAAAATGAAAACGTAGTTGCAGAAACATGTCTGATTAAAATCGAGATAAATAATGAGAGAATTAGTATTTTTAGAACATACTTGTTAGAACTTACTAGAGAAACGGAAATTCCATTCTTTATTCTAACAGTGTAGGCTATTATAGCCTACAAACTATATAAGAAGATTGTGAATAATAACATTATTAAACCAAATGGTTTTGCTAATTTTATTGATGGAGCTTACAAGAGTTTTTGTTACACTAGGCTATTATTATTAATTTTTTATTACACTTTTATTTACACTAGTTTAAAAAAATAAAAACAATAAACGTTAGCAAAATATAAAGTTATAAACTAACTAATAAAACTAGAGGAAGTGTTAGGCCTGTACATAGTGACCCATTGTTAACGAGCCTTGGTTTATTTGGAACCAGTTACTAATTAGTGTCTCTGTTATGTCAAGCACTAATCTATCAATAAGCGATCGATAGACTTCAATTAGACTCCAGTTGGGTGTCTACACTGTAACAATATTCCCGCACTAAAGCAATACACTCTAAACTAAAACGACACTCTTGGTCATAAGTTTGACGAAGTCTTTTCAAACACTACTTATTTATGAAACGCACTGCTACATGCGAGTAAACACAGATCTGGAAATAAATTTCACGTCGAGAATATTTTAAAATTTCATATAATTTCATTTAAATTAAATCTGTATTTTACTTTTAGAATTATTGTTTACATTTAGACATATTGCACTATTAAGTTAATTAGAGCTTAGCTAGTGAGAACTATTTACAAATGTAAAAATAAAAACAATTAACTCCAAATCTCACCTCACATTAGTATATTAAAATAAACACACTAGCTCATAAAACAAAACAGACTAGTTTCGACGATGCTGTCGCCTTCCTCAGTGCTTGGCTACTAATACCAATGATTGTTTTATGAACTAGTGTGTTTATTTTAATAAAATAATGTGTGGTGAGATTTGGAGTTAACTGTTTTGATTTTAACCTTTGTATATTGCACTATTAAGTTAATTAGAGCTTAGCTAGTGAGAACTATTTACAAAGGTAAAAATAAAAACAGTTAACTGCAAATCTCACCGCACACTAGTTTATTAAAATAAACACACTAGCTCATAAAACAAAACAGACTAGTTTCGACGATGATGTCGCGTTCCTCAGTGCTTGGCTACTAATACCAATGATTGTTTTATGAACTAGTGTGTTTATTTTAATAAAATAATGTGTGGTGTGGTGAGATTTGGAGTTAACTGTTTTGATTTTAACCTTTGTATATTGCACTATTAAGTTAATTAGAGCTTAGTTAGTGAGAACTATTTACAAAGGTAAAAATAAAAACAGTTAACTGCAAATCTCACCGCACACTAGTTTATTAAAATAAACACACTATCTCATAAAACAAAACAGACTAGTTTCGACGATGATGTCGCCTTCCTCAGTGCTTGGCTACTAATACCAATGATGGTTTTATGAACTAGTGTGTTTATTTTAATAAAATAATTTGTGGTGTGGAGGGATTTGGAGTTAACTGTTTTGATTTTTACCTTTGTATATTGCAATATATTTTGTCATTTTATAGTTCGTCCATTTTGACAAGATCCTAGTAAGCTGGAGTTCTTAGACAACTAATTAGCGAAAGCGATAACTAAGCGATCCAAACATAAGTAATAGTAGTGTTGTTTTCATTTAGCATTCGGTGTATGACAGAAGCGAACAAGAAACTGTATAGAAAAATCCAGGAGTTTAGAAAAGACCCAACAAAGGTACAATAAAGCCTAAAAGACGACAAAGAATGATGCCTAAAGATGTACAAGGAGTTATTTAATACAATTAAATAACTCACAAATGTATATTCCCATGGTTTTATTGAGATGACTTTATGGAAAACCTAATTATTGAGTCTTAAGCAAGTGCCTACCTGTTATAAAAATTGAAATTAAATTGTCAAAGAACCAAATGCATACAATTACATAATTTACAAGAAAATCTTCATATGATAAATGAAACAATTCATATGAAATTTAACAATTCTGATTTTCAAATGCTTATTTAATTATTCATATGACGTTTTGATTCTGGGATATTTTTAACAAAATATTTGCAAAAATAAGTACAATCCTTTTTGATACATTCTATAATCGCGATAGAAATATTTTTAAGAACTTAAAATAGCTTCATGTCGTGTAAAAATATTAGGATTAAAAATATGAGAGAAAAACGACGGTGTGACGCAGACTCGAACCCACTTGCAGTCTTAATTGTTATTCTTTTCGTGTTTACTATTAGATCTACCCCTGCTCCGTGTTGCAGCGCGCCTATAAGTGGCATTTAGAGATGAGCGAGTGACTCTTTGCACACTAATTGAAGGGAGCCTCGGGGAAGAAGGGTGCGAATCAATATCCCTCTTTTCTCTCTCTTTTGAAATAAAACACCCGACATTCTGCTTCAAACAAATTGTTTACGTTTCAAATATATACATAAATCTATTGTTCTGAACAAAAGGAAGAGAAATGGGGGCGCCTTGTGTTATGTGATCCGCATCCCAACCCGTATTGTTCGAGAGAGTTTCGATAATTGCTGCTTGTACTTATACTTAATAAAATCCTTTAGATTATTGTGTTTGTTTCAGTTAATCCTTATGGAGAGGATCCAGATATAATAGGATTTAGTGTAAAAAAATATATTACGATATAATTCAAACATATAAATATTTCTTACAGTGTTAAAATAAAAAAACCTTCAACAGTTCATTTAAGAAAACCACCGACTCTAAAAAGTATAACTGTTTAAATGAATCACACCTTACAGAATAAAATAAAGAGCCATTTGATCTGTTTTCAGAAATTATTTTACTAAGCTATTGAAAAACATAAAATAAATGATAATTATTTTTTTCTACTCGTAATCAATATCGGTAAAAAAAAATTGTAACTGGCGATGCAAGAAGTATTAAAAACACTGAACAATAATAAAAATAAGTGGCAAAGATAAAAAAAAAAGACTCAACAATGCACATAAAACTTATTAAAGCTGAGATATAACATGTTGCATGAAAAATGTGAACCACCTAACCGTGTACTTTGCCTTGAGAGATCGCATTAGGCGAGAAGGGGTAGAGGGTTAGTATAAATACTTTCCTATAGACATGATATAGATTATCAAAACATTTATTTGCATAATATTAGATCAATTAGATTCAGCATGAAGTGACAAACATTCTTGAAATATGTGTAGACATATCGGATGCGGAAGTCGTTGATGTATCGAACATTCTTAATATGTAACATGTTTTCAGAAGTGGTAGTACACGCAAGTCCAAGTGCACGGTTACGTATTCCGCACTATACTACATTAAAATAGCTAAAAGCTATCCACTTAGGACAGAATAGATTTGTTTAAAACATAGTATCTGCTAATTCTAGAGGTAAATATTTGAAAGCGTTAAACACGGCCTTGTTCCATGCAGCGATGCAAAAAGATATACCAAATTAGAAGCCACTTCAGTTTGCAAAAAGCTGTAGTAGAGATTATTTTGTCTTTTTTATACAAGTCTATCCAAACTAGACGCTTTGTAGCAATATTCTATTGCAGCATAACTAATTATACAGCTCTGTTTTAAACAAAATTATTTTAAAATCTGTGTGGATACTAAATTGTGACGGGAATTAATTTTTTGGGTTTCCTTAAAATTTTAAATTTGTGGGCCATCCCGAGTGTGTTAAAAAAAAAAATTTCATGGTTTAATGACACATTTAAACTTGAGTTATTAAACACATTTTACACAGTAATGAAGTTGTGTACATAGTACTTTCAAAAAGTAATATAAATACATTTTTTAAATTTAAATTTTTTTAATTTCTCCCTGATATTTCCCATTTTGCTTTCTAGAAAACGTAGAATTCAGTTTCTTATAAGAAACAGATATTGTAGCTTTCTTCATATGCCAGTCTTACTTGCACCCACAAAATGAATAGCTATAAATTGAACATTTATAAATTCATAGAATGTAACACTAGATAACCTATATAGTAAAATAAGGTGTAACTATTGCTTCTTTTATTGATTATTAAAGTCAAAAGTATAATTAAAAACTTGTAGCAAAAAAAATTAGTTTGGAGTATAGCTCTTATTCCTGTTTACTCAAATTGTAATTTTAAATAAAATTAAAATTTGCAAATTAATTACAAATTATGTTTGCTTGATACGTTTGCACGAAAAACAACATACACAATGTACAATAAAAATTTAACTAAAACATATTGTAATATGTCTTGTTGAAGCTATAGAGATACGTTGTAGTGTTTAAACTGATTAAAAATCTAAAAATTTATTTAATTAGTAGGCAATTGGCGAATATATTTAACGACATTTTTACAAATCAGAAAATGTTGTCAATCTGCCTATTAGACAGTAATCTGTCTATTTAAATTCGGACAATTATTTCTACACTTTATGTTCTTCCTGTAGCAACTTAGCAATAAGCTTTGTCATAAGCTATGGTAATATATTCATTTCGTCAAAAGCTTGATAAAACTGTTGATCCTATTTGAAATGAGAGTACAAAGTCGTACGTTCTGTAGAAAGTTTAAACATCGACACCGATAAATAGGATAACTTAATCGCCACCTGGATGCAAGGAAGATACTGCAGAAGTTAGAGGATTTGAGGGCGTAATAAAGTAACAGGGGAGTATTTCCCGAAGGGAGGCGTTGGAAATAAACACCTGTTGCGGCGCGAACCTTTTAAAAGGGCAAAAGTGTATTTTTAAATGGAAATGTAAACTCTAAATGATTTTAAAAATTATACTGTTTTCACTTTCTAACCAATAAAAACATAGCGAGTGATGAAATCTTCATAAACATAAATTCTTCATAACTGCCTACATGAAATCTAAAAACCTACTAAGACTAAACTTTACGGCTTAGAGTGTGTTAAAGTTTTGACAGATGAAGGAGCTTCGAAACGCGTAATTAATGGTAATTTGACGAAGCTAATGATGGTACATAAGCAACATACCCAATTTAATGATATCAAACCTGACGGTGATTTAAAATACAAAAATAAACATTTACGGCCTTGAAAGCTTACTCGAGCCTTCGGAATGTGTTAGGATAGATTATAATTTTATTTGTTTGTAGATTTTTATTAAATATTATTAAAAAAGTAATTATCAAAATAAAACTTTGAGTAGTTTTCGAAAAAACAATAAAGTAATTTTAAAGTTTTTCAAACACATTCTATTATATTTTTGTAGTAAGTAGACCTAAGAGGTATTTATTATCGGTCGTATTATTTGACGTAAGATTGTATAGCAATTAATGGAAAAGGTACCACCGAATGTACTTAATGAAACTCAAAACTTCAATAATAAAACATAGACCTATATAACATAGCACGATATAAATTAGACTTTGGGCAAACAATGAGGAAAAGTCTTACTAGATTTAACCCACATTAAATACAATTGACTCGAAAAGTCTAATATCTCATAGCCAATTATTTTAACTAACCATGATTTAGCTACTAAAAATGTCAAATTAGCTAAAATTGTAACCTTTAATAATTTGTAAAAAGTTATCAATAATTATAGTATTTAAAAAAGACAAAAAATTAAAGAATTCAAAAAAAAGATCAACTTTAAAACTATTAGGGCTGTTTTTATTAGCCACTTTTATTATTAATATTATTATTGTTTATTAACCTTAATGTAATTATTATTTACTAGACAGCTGGCGTTAATGATTTGGTCACCGCTGAATGGCGCTTAATAGGTTTGTGTGGGCATGACTTCTGTTGTCTTCATACATCCCTCGACCTAATGACGGTATACGGGCATCGAAAAACATTTACACCTGAGTTTTAAATAAAATCATTGGTGACTTGTTATTTTATATTCTTGAATTGTGCTTTTGGGTTTCACAGTAAGTAATACTGATAATATAAAATGTTTGAGTGAGTGAGAATGTATTAGAAATAACTGAGTGTTTTTCATTCTCGAGCAATTCGTTACACTAGAGAAGGATTAAAATAAAAACCAGTGCCGAGCACTGTATTCTCTAACAGAGACTAGAGCGTTCTCAATTTGCAAGATAACTACTGTAGTGTCAAGCTGCGAGTACCTCAGGGTTTCCCTAACGGACGGAACAAGTGATAGTTGAACAAGCAGTTACACTAACCAGGGGTTACGTTTTTCTTTCCCCCACATGACTCGACCTAAAAATAAGCTTCATCAATCAAAGTAGTTGCTAAAAATAATGAGAGTGCCAGCCAAGGTTGGTCGTAGTGTTCCATCCTGAGGTGTCTTTGTGCAGCCCCAACGTGATTCATCAGCCCTCCCGTCCCGCCTTCTCTCCCTCCACTCCTTAGAGGGCGCCGGGAATTAATTGTGCCGCAAGTCAGAGAATGAGAGAGAACGAGAGAGAGAGATGAAACGTTTAACTCAACGTAAAGCAGTGAGCACTAAGCTTCAGGGCTAGGTGGGGAGGTTACGCTTTGTGCTCCAACTATACTGTTTGTTCATTTTAACTTTTTCTAAGTATTTTTCTTTGATCAAATTTGATAGAGTTCTGAGTCACTACAATCCGCCTTACCTTATAACAAATCATTTGAAGCTTTCATAGATTTAATTCTTGTTAATATAAAAAAAAACAAATAAAAAAAGCTCGATCCAGAGTAATCGAAGACTGAAATTGAATTTGTTTCAAATTCCGATAAATTGCACCAAGTAAATTAAAATTTTTCTCAACTAAAACATAAAGTAATCTGTAATAAAAATAAAGGGTAAGCATATACTTTACAAGCTTACAATAACAAATACAAAATGTATTGCTATTTTTAAATCTACGAAATAAATTTTATTTTCTAATAAAATTATCAACTTTGTATAAAACTGGCACTAATGAGCAAACGCACAATATGCTGTCAGAGGTACAGCAAAATACACCGTTAAGCAATCTTGTAATGCATTCAATTTGAATATACATTTTCATGTAATTCGTGAGTCGACGCAACGTAATTTTCATTCTGTGATTTATAATTTTTTATAAATTATCACCTTCAAAATAATATAATTTTAGCAATGATTATTATTTTATAACACATAAGCAAATTACATCAATTACATTAGTTTTGTTATTTATTTAAATTGTATAAAAATACATAATGTTTTTATATTATTGATAAGTACTACTAAGATAATAATCAATTAAAAAATTATAGCAATAAAATTAATTACCTGGGCAAAACACTTTAAATTTATACTTTAGACCCTAATTATTTATAAATAGTTGGCTACTTTATGCTACATACATTTATAATTTGTTAATTGTTATTACTTTTCATATCGAAAAATATGAATTAAGCATCTAAACTTTTTGAATTTTTCAGTTTTTTTTTAATATCCAATATATATTTAGTTTCCACAATATATTTATAGCAATAAAATTCCACAAGACTCGGTGAATTTAAAGTATCGTTACATAGAGAATTATTAGGTTTTAAAAACAGTGTTTAATTTTATCTAGCTCAATAGATCAAGTTACTGTTGCACTATTGTGTTGATTTTTACTTTTATGCATATTTTCGGTTTTAAAATGACTTCCATTTGTATTTAGATTAAGCTCGTAAATTGCCTTAACTTTAATGTAAGAGTGATAACATGTCTATAATTAATAACAAAATTAATAATCATACCTGTGGCGTTCAGCCGTTAAGTATGATGCAGACAGAAAATAATAAATTATTAGAGAATAATCGCCTTCGGAGTTGAGATAAACAGTCGGGAGGATTGTGCGAGTATTGCGCAGTAGAGCGTGCGCCGTAGATCGCTTGCTTATG
The DNA here is from genome assembly GCA_036971475.1 of Prosapia bicincta. Lineage (NCBI taxonomy): Eukaryota > Metazoa > Arthropoda > Insecta > Hemiptera > Cercopidae > Prosapia > Prosapia bicincta. Next base: position 20,438,223 of record JBAIZL010000007.1, on the reverse strand, counting down.
TATTTTACTTTGACGGAAAACAAAGCTAGACAAATTTCCAGAACTGTACCAAACAATACCATTATTTCTACCATCACATTAAACTTTGATAGAATCTTTCGACATTAAACGTCCAAAGAAATTGGAAATAGTAGTGGATAAACCTGTTAGTAATACCATCGACATTGCACAGCTAAAAGCTTTTAACTTAGTAGACACACCAATGGATAACAAGTCTAAGGGGTAAGGCGTAAGAGTTTAATAAAATAAATTAATTCCATGCTAAAACTGATAACAGTGATTACTACTTACGAAAAACTAATTTCAACAGATGAAATTAACGTCAAACTATTAAGTCAACGTTGAAACATTGTTAAATAAACATTCAACTTTTTATAAAATTGCAATATTTTAAAAACTATGCAACAATAACTGTTGAAGCTTTCAGGTAATACTAAGCCAATATCACTCTTAGTAAGAATTCAAAAAATAATCCCTAATTAAACGGAACCAAATCAGAAATCAAATCAATTAAACTGATTCTCTCTTTTAGAAAATTTAAAAAGTGTAGTTTCGCTAATCTCTTAATATCACTGTTTTAATTAGCCCTATTATAACCTATCAACATATTTTCGCTCATTAATTTCGCTGTCCATAATATTCAAAGAATATTTCGATATTAATCCGTAATCAATACGACTTGCACAAACTTAAATTTAAACAACTGTTTTGTTAAATATAAGTGGTTGACTGGCGAGTCAGGTACAACTATATATTTATAGAGACAACATTTCAATAACGGGGAAGTTATCGTCTTCAGCCCTTATTCCTCCTGAACTCTATTAAAAAATAGTGCCGTGACATAACCTTAGTATAGCGCATATACGCTTTCATTAACTCACAACACCTTTGTCCATGTATTCTAGCAATAAACTCAAGAAAACTTGTGCGTCCTGAGAAGTAGAAGCACACTATAAATACACTATTTATCTGTACTGAAAAAATCAAGAAATATCAGTGCATTATAGGAAAACATCGTGCATTGAGAATTCCCTGCAAGCCAAGGTTATCCATGCGACTAAGGATATCTGTGCTTTGTGAATTCCCATTTGTCAACAAATGATAGAGACCGTGCATATACTATAGACTTGTTCATGCGTTAAGAAATGTCTGTGCTTCTAGAGTTGTCTGTTCATCAAGAATTACCTGTGCGTCAAAAGAAAACATCGTGTATTGAGAATTATCTGCAAGGCAAGGTTATCCATGCGACTAAGGGTATCTGTGCTTTGTGAATGCCCATTTGTCAACAAATGATAGAGACCGTGCATATACTATAGACTTGTTCATGCGTTAAGAAATTTCTGTGTTTCTAGAGTTGTCTGTTCATCAAGAATTATCTTTGCGTCAAATAAAACATCGTGCATTGAGAATTGTCTGCAAGGCAAGGTTATGCATGCGACTAAGTGTATCTGTGCTTTGTGATTTCCCATTTATCAACAAATGATAGAGACCGTGCATATACTATAGACTTGTTCATGCGTTAAGAAATTTCTGTGTTTCTAGAGTTGTCTGTTCATCAAGAATTATCTTTGCGTCAAAAGAAAACATCGTGCATTGAGAATTATCTGCAAGGCAAGGTTATACAAGCGACTAAGTGTATCTGTGCTTTGTGAATTCCCATTTGTCAACAAATGATAGAGACCGTGCATATACTATAGACTTGTTCATGCGTTAAGAAATTTCTGTGCGTCTAGAGTTGTCTGTTCATCAAGAATTATCTTTGCGTCAAAACAAAACATCGTGCATTGAGAATTGTCTGCAAGGCAAGGTTATGCATGCGACTAAGTGTATCTGTGCTTTGTGAATTCCCATTTGTCAACAAATGATAGAGACCTTGCATACTATAGACTTGTTCATGCGTTAAGAAATTTCTGTGTTTCTAGAGTTGTCTGTTCATCAAGAATTATCTTTGCGTCAAAAGAAAACATCGTGCATTGAGAATTATCTGCAAGGCAAGGTTATCCATGCGATTAAGTGTATCTGTGCTGTGTGAATTCCCATTTGTCAACAAATGATAGAGACCTTGCATACTATAGACTTGTTCATGCGTTCAGAAATTTCTGTGTTTCTAGAGTTGTCTGTTCATCAAGAATTATCTTTGCGTCAAAAGAAAACATCGTGCATTGAGAATTATCTGCAAGGCAAGGTTATACAAGCGACTAAGTGTATCTGTGCTTTGTGAATTCCCATTTGTCAACAAATGATAGAGACCGTGCATATACTATAGACTTGTTCATGCGTTAAGAAATTTCTGTGTTTCTAGAGTTGTCTGTTCATCAAGAATTATCTTTGCGTCAAAAGAAAACATCGTGCATTGAGAATTGTCTGCAATGCAAGGTTATACAAGCGACTAAGTGTATCTGTGCTTTGTGAATTCCCATTTGTCAACAAATGATAGAGACCTTGCATACTATAGACTTGTTCATGCGTTAAGAAATTTCTGAGTTTCTAGAGTGGTCTGTTCATCAAGAATTATCTTTGCGTCAAAAGAAAACATCGTGCATTGAGAATTATCTGCAAGGCAAGGTTATCCATGCGACTAAGTGTATCTGTGCTTTGTGAATTCCCATTTGTCAACAAATGATAGAGACCTTGCATACTATAGACTTGTTCATGCGTTAAGAAATTTCTGTGTTTCTAGAGTTGTCTGTTCATCAAGAATTATCTTTGCGTCAAAACAAAACATCGTGCATTGTGAATTGTCTGCAAGGCAAGGTTATGCATGCGACTAAGTGTATCTGTGCTTTGTGAATTCCCATTTGTCAACAAATGATAGAGACCTTGCATACTATAGACTTGTTCATGCGTTAAGAAATTTCTGTGTTTCTAGAGTTGTCTGTTCATCAAGAATTATCTTTGCGTCAAAACAAAACATCGTGCATTGAGAATTGTCTGCAAGGCAAGGTTATGCATGCGACTAAGTGTATCTGTGCTTTGTGAATTCCCATTTGTCAACAAATGATAGAGACCGTGCATATACTATAGACTTGTTCATGCGTTAAGAAATTTCTGTGTTTCTAGAGTTGTGTGTTCATCAAGAATTATCTTTGCGTCAAATAAAACATCGTGCATTGAGAATTGTCTGCAAGGCAAGGTTATGCATGCGACTAAGTGTATCTGTGCTTTGTGATTTCCCATTTATCAACAAATGATAGAGACCGTGCATATACTATAGACTTGTTCATGCGTTAAGAAATTTCTGTGCGTCTAGAGTTGTCTGTTCATCAAGAATTATCTTTGCGTCAAAACAAAACATCGTGGATTGAGAATTGTCTGCAAGGCAAGATTATCCATGCGACTAAGGGTATCTGTGCTTTGTGAATGCCCATTTGTCAACAAATGATAGAGACCTTGCATACTATAGACTTGTTCATGCGTTAAGAAATTTCTGTGTTTCTAGAGTTGTCTGTTCATCAAGAATTATCTTTGCGTCAAAAGAAAACATCGTGCATTGAGAATTATTTGCAAGGCAAGGTTATACAAGCGACTAAGTGTATCTGTGCTTTGTGAATTCCCATTTGTCAACAAATGATAGAGACCGTGCATATACTATAGACTTGTTCATGCGTTAAGAAATTTCTGTGCGTCTAGAGTTGTCTGTTCATCAAGAATTATCTTTGCGTCAAAAGAAAACATCGTGCATTGAGAATTATCTGCAAGGCAAGGTTATACAAGCGACTAAGTGTATCTGTGCTTTGTGAATTCCCATTTGTCAACAAATGATAGAGACCGTGCATATACTATAGACTTGTTCATGCGTTAAGAAATTTCTGTGCGTCTAGAGTTGTCTGTTCATCAAGAATTATCTTTGCGTCAAAACAAAACATCGTGCATTGAGAACTCCCTGCAAGCCAAGGTTATCCATGCGACTAAGGGTATCTGTGCTTTGTGAATTCCCATTTGTCAACAAATGATAGAGACCGTGCATATACTATAGACTTGTTCATGCGTTAAGAAATTTCTGTGCGTCTAGAGTTGTCTGTTCATCAAGAATTATCTTTGCGTCAAAACAAAACATCGTGCATTGAGAATTCCCTGCAATCCAAGGTTATCCATGCGACTAAGGGTATCTGTGCTTTGTGAATGCCCATTTGTCAACAAATGATAGAGACCTTGCATACTATAGACTTGTTCATGCGTTAAGAAATTTCTGTGTTTCTAGAGTTGTCTGTTCATCAAGAATTATCTTTGCGTCAAAACAAAACATCGTGCATTGAGAATTATCTGCAAGGCAAGGTTATCCATGCGATTAAGTGTATCTGTGCTGTGTGAATTCCCATTTGTCAACAAATGATAGAGACCTTGCATACTATAGACTTGTTCATGCGTTCAGAAATTTCTGTGTTTCTAGAGTTGTCTGTTCATCAAGAATTATCTTTGCGTCAAAAGAAAACATCGTGCATTGAGAATTATCTGCAAGGCAAGGTTATACAAGCGACTAAGTGTATCTGTGCTTTGTGAATTCCCATTTGTCAACAAATGATAGAGACCGTGCATATACTATAGACTTGTTCATGCGTTAAGAAATTTCTGTGTTTCTAGAGTTGTCTGTTCATCAAGAATTATCTTTGCGTCAAAAGAAAACATCGTGCATTGAGAATTGTCTGCAATGCAAGGTTATACAAGCGACTAAGTGTATCTGTGCTTTGTGAATTCCCATTTGTCAACAAATGATAGAGACCTTGCATACTATAGACTTGTTCATGCGTTAAGAAATTTCTGAGTTTCTAGAGTGGTCTGTTCATCAAGAATTATCTTTGCGTCAAAAGAAAACATCGTGCATTGAGAATTATCTGCAAGGCAAGGTTATCCATGCGACTAAGTGTATCTGTGCTTTGTGAATTCCCATTTGTCAACAAATGATAGAGACCTTGCATACTATAGACTTGTTCATGCGTTAAGAAATTTCTGTGTTTCTAGAGTTGTCTGTTCATCAAGAATTATCTTTGCGTCAAAACAAAACATCGTGCATTGTGAATTGTCTGCAAGGCAAGGTTATGCATGCGACTAAGTGTATCTGTGCTTTGTGAATTCCCATTTGTCAACAAATGATAGAGACCTTGCATACTATAGACTTGTTCATGCGTTAAGAAATTTCTGTGTTTCTAGAGTTGTCTGTTCATCAAGAATTATCTTTGCGTCAAAACAAAACATCGTGCATTGAGAATTGTCTGCAAGGCAAGGTTATGCATGCGACTAAGTGTATCTGTGCTTTGTGAATTCCCATTTGTCAACAAATGATAGAGACCTTGCATACTATAGACTTGTTCATGCGTTAAGAAATTTCTGTGTTTCTAGAGTTGTCTGTTCATCAAGAATTATCTTTGCGTCAAAACAAAACATCGTGCATTGAGAATTGTCTGCAAGGCAAGGTTATGCATGCGACTAAGTGTATCTGTGCTTTGTGAATTCCCATTTGTCAACAAATGATAGAGACCTTGCATACTATAGACTTGTTCATGCGTTAAGAAATTTCAGTGCTTCTAGAGTTGTCTGTTCATCAAGAATTATCTTTGCGTCAAAACAAAACATCGTGGATTGAGAATTGTATGCAACGCAAGGTTATCCAAGCGTCTAAGTTTATCTGTGCTTTGTGAATTCCCATTTGTCAACAAATGATAGAGACCTTGCATACTATAGACTTGTTCATGCGTTAAGAAATTTCTGTGCGACTAGAGTTGTCTGTTCATCAAGAATTATCTTTGCGTCAAAACAAAACATCGTGCATTGAGAATTGTCTGCAAGGCAAGGTTATCCATGCGACTAAGTGTATCTGTGCTTTGTGAATTCCCATTTGTCAACAAATGATAGAGACCTTGCATACTATAGACTTGTTCATGCGTTGAGAAATTTCTGTGCGACTAGAGTTGTCTGTTCATCAAGAATTATCTTTGCGTCAAAACAAAACATCGTGCATTGAGAATTGTCTGCAAGGCAAGGTTATCCATGCGACTAAGTGTATCTGTGCTTTGTGAATTCCCATTTGTCAACAAATGATAGAGACCTTGCATACTATAGACTTGTTCATGCGTTAAGAAATTTCTGTGTTTCTAGAGTTGTCTGTTCATCAAGAATTATCTTTGCGTCAAAACAAAACATCGTGCATTGAGAATTGTCTGCAAGGCAAGAGTATTCATGCGAATAGGAGGATCTGTGGGTTAAAAATGGCCATTTGTCGAGAGCTGATTAAGACTTTGAATAGACATTACTTGAAACATTGTTATAACTTCCTTTAATTTTTGAGAAAAGCCTCATCTTCAATGTTATAAAAATTGTATCAAAATCGATCATTTACAATTATTATGTAGACTAGTAATATTGTAATACATTTGTTTAAAAATAGAAATACCTCAGGAACACTAGAAAAAAGAACTTATCGAAGTATTAAAGATATCTGCACAAATAAAAGCGTATTCATAAACACACTGCTAAAATATAAACTCAGTTTTCCTAATCAATTTGTCGGATATAAAGTTGCACTATGCTTTCAAAGAAGTGGAACAAATAGTATTACAAGACAACAAACAAACAAGAACTTTTCATCAGTTATTTCGCCATTACACGTGGTGGACTTGCACAAGACAGCAAGGACTGGTTACACTAACCTTGTACATTGACAGTGTACCCGAAAACAGACTCTGTTATACTGTATTACAATTTAGGAAGTACACCTTTGCAAAAATATGTTAAAATCTGTTAGGCAAGGCTGATTGTAATTACTAGTTATATTTTACCAACAAATCAATTTGAAAAGTAAATTAACTTTTCGGTTAGTTCACGATATTATTTAATAGTTTATTTTATATTTTTTGTAAATAATATTGTAGTAAAATTTCTAGTAAAGATAAAAGTTACAATAAAGAAATGTAAAAATATTATGGTGAAGAATACTTAACATTCTAGTCGCTATTCAATTCTTTCTATTAACTCACTCTTCTTATAGGCCTATATATCTTGTATACATTTTCAATCGTTAATAAAATACGTTTTTATTCATCAAACCACGTTCAAATACATTTTTTTCAACCTATAGTGGATGACAATTGATGTTGATTCAGTTGTTTTTTTGAAATATTTATTCAATAATTAAATTATAAAAATTTGGGGGTGTAAGCCGGATTCGAACTGAGTATCCTTATATTCGAAGCCTGACACTTTGGCACTGAGCAAACTTTTCCCACCTAAAAATGTTTTTCTCAAAGATGAATATAAATTTTTCTTTCGCCCCATCTGGTTTTCGTCGAAACTATCATTGTACAACCTTAAATTGTTGCCATGGTTACCACACAATATCATGATAAATGCTCTAAAATTAAAAATGAATGAAGACAACAAACTGGATTAACGGCATCGAATATTGCTTTACAAACGGGCAAAACAAATGAAAGTGAAAAAATACAACACAATGCAAGCGACGAAAAAAAGAGTATAAATAGTAACAAGCAAAAATAATAGTCCAACACCATACATTCAAAGGTAAATGGACAATGGAAAGGAAATTCGCTTTCTATTTTACCTCTAAATATTGTTATTCTGACATACGTGTTGACATATTTATATTAATTGTAATTATAAAATAAAAAGAAACAAAAACATAATTTTTCTTTCTTAATTCAAGTAGCAATTGGCTTTAAAAATTTTTTTTTAAATTGTTTATAATCTTATTAACATAAACTGTAGCCTACCTAAAGACTTAGGCATTACCTTCTTTCTAAGTAGATACTGAATTAAGCCAATTGAAGGTTAAATAGCCCGTTTGTTTACTTTAATTCGCTATGAATAGAGATGAATTTAACCGAATTATTAGTGTCGGCCTTCAATTTGTTTAAAGGAGTATAAGGACTGTTGCCATAGCAACGGCTGAGTTACTAGCAACCTGTAGGCGCATCGGGCATTCGGTTAAACGCTTGGAAGGTTTTCAAGTGCTTCAACGGGTTGGGCTTTGCATTTAAGTTTATTCTGTGCAATACAAAAGCCAAAATAATTAAACATGTTTGCCAAGTACAATATGTTTGTTATGCCAAGTGGCGGCAGTATTAGGTTAGATTAGTAAAAATTATGGTTGACTAATTTATACCACTGGGTGTCCCAGGAAGAAACGGGGAAAGTTTCAGGGTTTGTTCCTCACGCGAAACCAAAAGAAAAGTTTGAATAAATATTTACAGCTGGCGAAAGATTTCGCCTGGATTTCAGTTTCCGATATAAGTAGGCTATTATATAGATATTTATATTAACTGTAATTATAAAGTAAAAAGAAACTAAAATAAAATGTTTCTTTGTTAGGTAGGAATTGACTTTTAAAACATGTTTATATTACGGGTTTCTGTTCACATACTAAAGGAATATTACCACACATTTTAGTACATTATTCTGCCTTGTTGATGCTACAAAAGCAGAAGAATGTACGTAAATGTATATCAAGCATTCAGAGCAATAAGAGGGAAGTAAACGAGACAAAAAATTAAAAATCATAAACGCAGGTGAAACTGTGTAGGCGCCCACGCGCACGTGTACTCTCGCGTGTATGATTTTGTAAGAGGTTCTTATTACAAAAACGTTCTTTTTTTAATTATATTATTATGTTATATTATATTATTAATTATTATGCGCCATCCACGAAGCGGTATCTTGCTTGCAGAGCCCAAGCACCACACTACGACGAGTCGTATTCTTCGTTGACTCCCAATCTGCCATCCAAGCTCTCAGCAAGAACACGCCTACAGACTGTCAGAGAACCATGAACTGCACTCGCTAGCTTCGTATCTTCTGGCTGGACCGTATGGGTCCAATGGATCCCGAGCCACATTAGCATGGTGGGAAATAAGAAGGCTGACGAGCTGGCAAAGCAGGGAGCCATGATGTCGGAAACCACGCAGGCTCAATCTCTGCGATCCGCCTGTAGCCACATTGATATCACCGTTTCACGCCAACTAACGGTAAGTTAAAGAACGAAAGCGAAGAAGGAAGTGGGCGAGCCTAGCAACTGACGGAATACCACGTAACATTGAAAGACACGTATCCGTGGCCCTTTTCCGCACTTTGACGAGGCACGACTACCTTCAAGCCGTCTTAGCAGATGAATACACCTGTCCCATGTGCCAAGTAGGAAGAATGGACGGCGAAGATCTCTTCCTATGTCCCCAACTACAGTCAACACCGCAGAATATAGTCAGTCTATATTGGGAGCCTCGACGTCGAATGGCAGAACAGCCACGGATTGGCGTTGGATAAAGTAAAGTAAGTTTTTTAATAAGTACTTGTTTATGTTGGGCAAGTAAACACAGATACTTACCCCGTCCCATAATGTTTTCAAAAGTGTGGTTTAATATGAACATGTGTGTGTGTGTGTGTGTGTGTGTGTGTGTGTGTGTGTGTGTGTGTGTGTGTGTGTGTGTGTGTGTGTGTGTGTGTGTGTGTGTGTGTGTTTGTGTGTGTGTGTGTGTGTGTGTGTGTGTGTGTGTGTGTGTGTGTGTGTGTGTGTGTGTGTGTGTGTGTGTGTGTTTGATAATGAACAGTGAATGCAGACGATTACCGTCCCTTAATAACACGGAAAGGATTATAGTTAATAAACCTAGTTATTAGAGGGAGATGAAACATGCCTCTGAGGTAGGCTTGAAGATCATGCCTCATGTTTACAGGTACCTAAAGTTGATCCTTTTCAACAGGGTGATACTGAGGATGAGCGATAAGGCGTAATGAATCGTGTTTCTTGACAACTTCATAGCAAACCTATTTCTTTGTTTAATGCTCCGACAGATTCATGTCAGTAGGTGGCATTTTAGTGTTTTTATGGTTAACCACCTCCATCGCCTGGGTAGATAGAACAATTATAAAACTAAAACTTAATATTTAATGAAATAAATTAACACAATATAAACGTTGAAGATAAACGAGACAATTTACAATTGCGGTTGATCCAAACAAACTGACGACTTCAACTACAAGATATGATTCATTATGTTCTTCATCTTCAACTTGAGTTGTACTTTACATGTATTCGTATTAACAAATATAGGAATATGTAAACGTTTGCCTATAATAGCACTTACTTTCACTTTAACTGGGGTCGTTTTACGGAGGACAGCCTATATCTTCTTTTTTTTAATAGAGTCGGAACTGAGCTCTATGTCAGTAATTAATTGAAAGATTGAGTGGAGTTGTAAAACAAGTGAGTATTGAGAAATTAAAATTTGATATTGCTCTGTTATGAATGTATTAATTCAGAAAAGATTTTAACATGAAGAAACTGTGGCATTTAAAAGAATTTAGATAAATAAAATCTGAATCACAAAACATACTTTTTATGTAAACACTTATGTACATGTCAACTACAATCACCTTCTGAAGAAAATATTTTTAAAAAATCGTCTAAAAATCCAAAAAAGCATCAAATTTCCTCTGAAAATGATTGCTTTAGCATTGAAAGCTACATAAGGGCTTATATGAAAATTTATATTTGTGTTTAATTTAAACTACAATGCAGACTTACTTTATTAGACCACTGTTGTTCTTATTTAGTTTGTGCAAAAGTTGTAGGATAGTTGGTATGTGTGGTAGAATAATGCTTTGTAGATTTGAAATGTTTAGGAAATTTTGAGGACTATAGTTTGAGGTTGTTTATATGTTTAAGTCTAGAAGGTCGTTTTTATACTTTGCTATAAGTATATGTTATTGTGTATAGGTGAAAAAAAAGATTTAACAATATATCGATATTTACAGACCAGACCTAAAATATTTTAAGAGAATGTCTTATTAGTCAATTTATACTATTTCAAAATCGATAAATTCCAATGGCAATGGAATATAGCGTGTGAAAGTTCTTTATGGAAAACATAAATTCAGTTTATTTTCAGTTGAATTTAGAATTCTGATTTTATGTTACTTTCGTACATTACTTACGAATTTAATAACAAACTAATTTACATACCCTAATAGCTTGCGCAATGTCTGCGTCAGAAACATGGACACATACCTGAAACAAAGAAATTGTAATAAGTTCTGTTACTGTACAATAAAAATAGATTCTTTTCTAAAATCAAAATTTGTACATTGGTTGTGTTTAGGCTGCCTACTTAGGGCAATAAATCTGGGATATGATGTAGGGGGGGGGGGGATCACATCCTGTTACTTTAGGTAAAGACGTCAGATTAGGTGATATGGACACTGAAAATAACTATGCTTAATTAGAATAGAATACAAACTTGTTTATAAAGAATTAAATACGAAATACGCTTTTCTGCACGTAAACATCCTGAAGACAAAAGAAGCAAACAAACCGTCAGAAGTAGGGACTAACATTTGGTCCTGTGTAACTCAAACATTGTTTCAGTAATGTAGAACTAGGCAAGTAAAGGTAAGTATCTGTAAATATAAATAGCCATAGAAAAGTCCTGTGTAGCCCTAACAAAAGTCTTTATATGTATAAAACTAAAAATAATTTGCTATCGTACACCTGTGTGTTTGAATAAAGGATTACCTACCTGGGCCAAAATAGGAAAAATAGTGTTTTATTAAAAAACTTAATGCGTTTTTTATAACTAACACTAATTACTTTAACAGGAGATAAGTATTTGAATATATAAATAAAAGGTTAAAACATGCCCTATCATTCAAAATAATTTCATATAACATATTATATATATATATATATATATATATATATATATATATATATATATATATATATATATATAATACGTTTTCTTGTTTAATAATTTAAAACAACATAGGTTATTAAAATACAAGAATATTTATTAATTTATATCCAAAGCTTTTCGTTGGTAAACAGTACCAACATCATCAGGAATGAAAATTACAATAATGTAAGCTATAGGCCTAAAATATATGTTAAATTAGAAATAGAATTGTTGCTAAATTTATACAAATTGCCAAATTTATTTTGTTGCTGTAACATTATAGACATTGAATATAGTATCAAATTTAGAATGTATTTGTATTTGTTCTTTTATTAATTTGTTATTATTATTGCATTTATATATTTCGAATGCTTCATATATATTAATTCTTAATCCCTTATTAATTTCTTTTATAAGTTTCATATTTTCAATATTTGGAAATTGGTGCTTATTATTAATACAATGATTTGCAAAATTTGATTTATATATTTCTGGATTAATATAGGCATTCAATGGTTCTTTATATATTTCTTTTAATTTTTTCTTAGTTTGACCTATATAAGCTTTATTACAGTTTTCGCATTCTAATTTATGATGGAATGTATATATCAAACAATAATAATATAAATTTAACAAATATTTTGGATAAAATAAATAAAAGTAATAATAAAATCAAATTTACTTATGAAATTGAAACAAATAATAAAATAAATTTTCTAGATTTAACTATAATAAGAAAAAATGAAAAAATTGAATATATGATATACCGTAAACCAATTTTAACAAACCAAATTATACCAAATAAATCTAATCATCCATATAATCAAAAAAATGGCTGCTTTATATAACTTATTATATAGAATGCATAAAATACCCATGAATGAAGAAAATAAAATAAGAGAAAAAACCATAATTTATCAAATTGCACTAGAAAACGGTTATAAAAAGAAAACTGTTGACAAACTTAATTATAATATTTTTAATAAACAAAATAATAATTTAATTTGCAATAGTAATAATAATACAATATGGACTTCATTTTTATTTATAGGCCATGAAATAAAAAATATCACCAAATTATTTAAAAACACAAATATCAAAATTGCATACAAAACTAATAACAAAATAATAAACATAATAAATAACAATAATAAAATAATTAGTATGCATGAAAAAGGTAGTGTTTATAAATTAGAATGCGAAAACTGTAATAAAGGTTATATAGGTCAAACCAAGAAAAAATTAAAAGAAAGATATAAAGAACATTTGAATGCCTATATTAATCCAGAAATATATAAATCAAAATTTTCAAATCATTGTATTAATAATAAGCACCAATTTCCAAATATTGAAAATATGAAACTTATAAAAGAAATTAATAAGGGATTAAGAATTAATATATATGAAGTATTCGAAATATATAAATACAATAATAATAACAAATTAATAAAAGAACAAATACAAATACATTCTAAATTTGATACTATATACAATGTCTATAATGTTACAGCAACAAAATAAATTTGGCGATTTGTATAAATTTAGCAACAATTCTATTTCTAATTTAACATATGTTTTAGGCCTATAGCTTACATTATTGTAATTTTCATTCCTGATAATGTTGGTACTGTTTACCAACGAAAAGCTTTGGAAATAAATTAATAAATATTCTTGTATTTTAATAACGTATGTTGTTTTAATATATATATATATATATATATATATATATATATATATATATATATATATATATCACTTACACTATAATGTAAACAAGAATCTTCTTGTTTAACTACATTATAATGTACCAAGTAAGATAACTTGGTATATATGCAAGTTAACTTTCAAAGACTAATTACGGTGTCTTCATTATCGAGCATCAACTGAAACTCAATTTCATTTGATGCTCCATAATGAAAACACCGTAATTAGTCTTCGAAAGTTAACTCGCATATACACCAAATAAGATTTTTGTTAAGTACATTAGACTGTAAGTGATAAATGAATACAAGAAAACAGTGGGTATATACACACACACACATATATATATATATATATATATATATATATATATATATACGTTCAAACCGTTCTAATAAACCGTTCATAGGTTCCTTTATCTCTTCAAAGAGAAATTTTCTTTCAAATATAAATTCTTTTCCCCTTATAACATACGTGATCGTCTTCAGTCACCCTGTTAAGCCCATTGCAGAAGGCACCCTCCAATCCGTACTCACGCTTCTCTCCAGAGCACATTCAACAGATTTTGCCTTATACCATCAAGATAGAGAATCTGATGTCTGATGAACTCTTTCTAAATCTCCAGACCATTCTTAGCTTTCCTTTGTCTGAATCCTTAGCTATGTGTCTCGTCATCTACATCTACACTCTTTTATCATTTTAATATTGCCATGCAGGCATATTCCCCGTCTTATATCTGCATTTAATACTTGTGTCTCTTCTACCTATTTCCAAAATTATTCTCTAATTTTCTTAGGGCCATTCTAAAACTAGTATGATTGTCTTTTTCTATATTCTTTTCCTTTGTATGTGTGTGTGTGTGTGTAAGCGTGTGCGCTCAATATTTTCTTTGCTTAGTAATATTTCTTTTTTTGAGAATTTACTTCTCAAAGACTACTGTGGTATCAAAATGTTCAGTATAAAACAACTTAGACCTAATACAAAATCTAAATCTCTAATATAAACTTTGAACTGAACAACCAAAAAGTTATCTCAGAAAAATTTTTAGTGAAGCAAGGTTATTTATTATATCTCTTATGTTTATCTTTGTTATAAATAGGAAAAACATATAAACAAACAAGTAAAGTATAAAAAAAGTAAATTCCTACTGAGGTTAACGAAAAAAATGTATTATCTTAGGTCACTATTTACGATATTGTGTGGTAACCATGGCTACGGTTTAAGGTTGTACAATGGAGGTTACGACAACCAGATGGGGGGGGGGGAATTCATATACATATTTGAGAAATATATTTCTAGATACTGGAAAGTTGGCGCAGTGCCATCTTCAAAGTGAAGATTCTCAGTTCGAATCCGTATGGATCCCACAAATTTTATAATTTAGTTATAGAATAAATATTTGAAAAAACTGTATTAACATAAATTGCCATCCACTACAAGGAAAATAAAGGATATTAGAACTTGCTGGGGGTGACAAAATCGTATTTTATCAACTATTGAAAATCTGTACAAGATAGGCTATATATATATATATATATATATATATATATATATATATATATATATATTAAATATGGTGATATGTTTTCTTGTAATATAGTTAATAAATTTAAAATATTTCAAAATCAAGAATACTTGAATATATTTATTCAAAGCTTTTCGCCGATAAAATAGTATCAGCATCTTCAGGAAAATAATTATCTAATAAATCTGATAATTATCTAATAATTATTAGATAATTATTTTCCTGAAGATGTTGATACTATTTTATCGGCGAAAAGCTTTGAATAAATATATTCATTAAAAGTATTCTTGTTTTTGAAATATTTTAAATTTATTAATTATATATATATATATATATATATATATATATATATATATATAAAATACGTTTTCTTGTTTAATAATTTAAAACAACACAGGTTATTCAAATACAAGAGTATTTATTATTTTATATCCAAAGCTTTTCGTTGGCAAACAGTACCAACATCATCAGGAATGAAAATTCAATGTAATTTTCATTCCTGATGATGTTGGTACTGTTTGCCAACGAAAAGCTTTGGATATAAAATAATAAATATTCTTGTATTTGAATAACCTGTGTTGTTTTAATATATATATATATATATATATATATACGAGTATATATATATATATATATATATATATATATATATATACATATATATATACGAGTGTATATATATATAAAGAGAGTGTGAGCTAATAGAAGAGATTTAAGAATACATAATACAAGACAACTATTTGTAAAATGTAAATTAAGAGTTAAAATAAAATTATGAATAAAAACTCATCAGCTATAAACGAGCAAAATAAAAACAAAGGCAAGTAATACATTTCCAAATTCATAGCAGCAAAACCTTTTCGCAAAATTAACTTTCAACTACTTTTAAAAAATTAACGCTACGTTAAGAAGTAGCGATAAATATTACAGTTTTTTTTTTACATTTGGTAACCATTATTCAGCGGTTTAATAATTAATAATGTATGGCTGCTTGTGAAAATGGGAACTGTCTTTAGAATATGATTTTAGCTTAAAAAAATATAGATTTTCAATAAATGTTTTAGAAAAATAATCAGTTTTCTTCGTCTGTCCTTTTGCAAAATAAGATAAATTAAAACTAAAATCTAAAACTTTACGAAAGATCTAACCTGAGATTTTTACATCGTTGAAAACATAAATACTCTTAATTTGGTAAACCTAATAATATCGATTGTTCAAAACCACCTTCATCGTCAATAAACGTAGCTTAAAACTCTTATGTTGTTCCAACCAGCAAGATGTCAGCCAGCATGATTTCTATCAACACTCCCGAGTTTAATCGGGTCCGGAGCAGAGATTATTGCTGCATTTCACTCTACGCTTTCCAATAACAGCCGCCGCTTGGCCAGCCGTCTTTCAACACTCTCCAATAACGATGGCTTTACCGGAGACTTCACTGCTGATAAATGGGAAGAGTGAAGTCGAATAATGACTCAGTGGAGACACCTCGACTGGAATCTATTTTCTTGTTAGTGGTGTGTCAAACTTTGTGTTATATATACTGCAGTGTTAATTCACTCCACACGCACGTACAAACACGCGCACACTCACACGTTCTAATTTTAAACTAAATATTTTTTCACTGATTTTTTGTCATGTAATTTTAAAAGCTATCAGCAGAATGTCTTTTACTATTGTAGCTTATGATCGTGTACGAATAAATTAGGAAGGATTGTAATATAGGCGGATTAGGGAAGGGAAATAAAATCTCCTGGGAAAGGATATTGTGGAGGTATAATGGCTTACGTAGGCAGGATCGAATAACTTAAATACCTCCTCTCTATCTACCTCCTCTCTATCTACCTCCTCCATAAAGAAGTTTCTATCTTTACCGCTCCTTATAAGAAAAGCAATTAGGAAAGGTAGGAGACCATTAGGTAGGACAACAGGAAGGAAGTCATAAGCCCAAGTATTTGGAATAGGGGGATATTATCACATCGTGTGGGCCGAGTAGGTGTGCTTTTAATCGTTGTGAAAATGGGGTCTTTTCCGCTTCCCAGCGCCTATTATTGGCCGTTGAGATACTTGGCAACGAGCTGCCCTGAAGGTGGATCCGGCGTAATCCTGGGCCCGGTTCAGAGCTGTGCAAACCTGAAGGTGTTCTCCATTCATGGCCACACCCCAGGCAGCACATGGATGAGGAGGAGAAGCGCCGTAAGGTAGTCACTAACAACACTAGGCACCTTATAATCAATTAGTCCCTCCAAGACAAGTCTTTCTTACCATGAGTTCCATTAACCAACCTGGATTCCATTTGTATGTACTCATCTTTATTAGGGATTTGGATGAATGGAATAAACACAGATGCTAAAGCCGGGAGAATGTTGTCGCCTTCTTGGCTAGCTGGTTAGCGTTTTCATTGCCAGGGGTATTCATGAAACTAGAAATCGACTGGAAGTTAAGAACCCATTATTTATGCGTCTATGGTCTTCTACAGTCAGTACGCGAGTTTTTCGAGAGATCCAGGATGGCGGACTTGGAGTCAACAAGGAAAATTGCTTTAGGTGGAGCAGTCAGGTTCTCAAGTTCAATTGCTGCAGCGGTGCATGTCGGCTACCTCACCGTCGTAGTTGCTAAAGTGAGCCCTGATGGCAGAAAACCGTTGAAAATACGTTCAGTGATATTCAATACCCGTTTCACCAGCATATAAAAACAGAATCCCACATTTAAATAAACCAAATATATTTCCTTCTCAATGTGTCTAAATACTTTTAGTATACTTTCTTAAAATTTTGAAATATATGCTTCAAATTTATATAATGTTAATTAAAATTAAAAGCAATTAAAAAACATTGAATCTATTAACTTATTCAACTTATCTATTAACTTACTTGAATCTCATTTACTCCCAAAACTTCAGGTAGCATCTACATTGTGTATCAAAATTAATGAAAGTTTTATGTTTAATTTACACTAGTAAAGTTAAACTCTAATTAAACTGAATTCAAAAGTTACCTCCTTACTTCTAACAAGTTTACCACACTGTCATTAAATTACATTCTTCTACGCAGTTGTATTATAATTTTCAGCCGTATTCACACAGTATTTTATGAGACAGGAGTCATCAGACCGGAAAATTATGTTGACTTGGTGATAAGTCAAACGTTGGTATCGTCAAACGTCGGATATCGTCAAACATAGGAATCGTCAAACTTCAGATATCTTTAAACGTAGGAATCGTTAAACGTCGGATATTGTCAAACTTCGGTATCGTCAAACGTCGGATATCTTTAAACGTCGGTATCGTTAAACGTCGGATATCCCAAACGTCAGATATCTTCAAAGGTCGAATATCGTCAATCATTGGTATCGACAAACGTCAGATATCGTCAAACGTCGAATATCGTCAAACATTGAAATCGTTAAGATTCGGATATCGTAAACGTTGATAGCGTCTAAATTCGGATATTGTCAAACGTCGGATATCTTCAAACGTTGGTATCGTTAAGCTTCGGATATCGTAAAACGTTGATAGCGTCTAAATTCGGATATCGTTAAACGTCGGATATCCCAAACGTCAGATATCTTCAAAGGTCGAATATCCTAAATAGTTGGTATAACCAAACGTCGGATATCGTTAAATGTAGAAATCGTCAAACGTTGGTATCGTCAAACGTCGGTATCCTTAAACGTCGGATATCTTTACACGTCGGTATCGTCAAACGTCGGATATCTTTAAACGTAGGAATCGTCAAACGTTGGTATCGTCAAACGTCGGTATCCTTAAACGTCGGATATCTTTAAACGTAGGAATCGTCAAACGTTGGTATCGTCAAACGTCGGTATCCTTAAACGTCGGATATCTTTAAATGTAGGAATCGTCAAACGTTGGTATCGTCAAACGTCGGTATTGTCAAACGTCGGATATCCCAAACGTCAGATATCTTCAAAGGTCGAATATCGTCAATCATTGGTATTGACAAACGTCAGATATCGTCAAACGTCGAATATCGTCAAACATTGATATCGTTAAGCTTCGGATATCGTAAAACGTTGATAGCGTCTAAATTCGGATATCGTTAAACGTCGGATATCCCAAACGTCAGATATCTTCAAAGGTCGAATATCGTGAATCGTTGGTATCATCAAACGTCGGATATCCCAAACGTCAGATATCTTCAAAGGTCGAATATCCTAAATAGTTGGTATAACCAAACGTCGGATATCGTTAAATGTAGAAATCGTCAAACGTTGGTATCGTAAAACGTCGGTATCCTTAAACGTCGGATATCTTTAAACGTCGGTATCGTCAAACGTCGGATATCTTTAAACGCAGGAATCGTCAAACGTTGGTATCGTCAAACGTCGGTATTCTTAAACGTCGGATATCTTTAAACGTAGGAATCGTCAAACGTCGGTATCGTCAAACGTCGGTATCGTTAAACGTCTGATATCGTTAAATGTAGGAATCGTCAAACGTTGGTATCGTCAAACGTCGGTATTGTTAAACGTCGGATATCCCAAACGTCAGATATCTTCAAAGGTCGAAAATCCTAAATAGTTGGTATAACCAAACGTCGGATATCGTTAAATGTAGACATCGTCAAAAGTTGGTATCGTCAAACGTCGGTATCCTTAAACATCGGTATCGTCAAACGTCGGATATCTTTAAACGTCGGTATCGTCAAACGTCGGATATCTTTAAACGTAGGAATCGTCAAACGTTGGTATCGTCAAACGTCGGTATCCTTAAACGTCGGATATCTTTAAACGTAGGAATCGTCAAACGTCGGTATCGTCAAACGTTGGTATCGTTAAACGTCATATATCGTCAAACGTCGGATATCTTTAAACGTAGGAATCGTCAAACGTCGGTATCGTCAAACGTTGGTATCGTTAAACGTCATATATCGTCAAACGTCGGATATCGTCATGCGTAGGTATCGTCAAATATCGGTATAGTTAAACGTCGGATATCGTCAATCGTTGGTATCGACAAACGTCAGATATCGTCAAACGTCGAATATCGTCAAACATTGATATCGTTAAGCTTCGGATATCGTAAAACGTTGATAGCGTCTAAATTCGGATATCATCAAACGTCGGATATCATCAAACGTCGGATATCTTCAAATGTTGGTATCGTTAAACGTCGGATATCCCAAACGTCAGATATCTTCAAAGGTCGAATATCGTAAATCGTTGGTATAATCAAACGTCGGTATCGTCAAACGTCGGATACCGCCAAACGTCGGTAAAACCCCATTAAATGATTAATTAATACTGCACGTCAGTCCGTCCGCAAACACCTTAGGTAAGAGAGCATTCTTCGATATCTTGTAAACACTGACACTTAACCTATTCACTTCCCTAAACAGATAC
The DNA here is from genome assembly GCA_036971475.1 of Prosapia bicincta. NCBI lineage: Eukaryota > Metazoa > Arthropoda > Insecta > Hemiptera > Cercopidae > Prosapia > Prosapia bicincta. The sequence continues at coordinate 20,417,961 of JBAIZL010000007.1, read as the reverse complement.
AAATTTCGTTAGCAACTCGTCCAAAGTCGTATAAAAGGGGCCTTAGATGCCAAAAGGGAAAACATATTAAATTAATTACTTTTTTTAAAGATAAAAACTGATAAAATTACATAGTAAAGAAGTAATATATTGTACTACTTCAATTAAAGTTATAATCATCAGAGTTCATTGGCCGATGCAACTGCAGCTGTCATGCTTTACGCTCAATCCAGATGTTCAGAGAAATGTTGCTTATCTGTTTCGTTCCATTTCACTGGAGATTTGCTCGCTAGTCTCGGACTTGCAAAGGTTTATTCGGATCAAAGCTTGACCGGAAGTAAGTCGTTTTCAATGAAATCGTTTTGCGACGCGAAACAAAAGTACAAGCGTTCTGTTGATTCCGGGAACGCCTCCGTTAGGTGATATGCGCGAGTGTTTCTGGGAAGCGGAGGCCTACAGGATCGCGTCGTCAGCAGAACCCTTGCTTTGTCTTTCCTACGAATCTCTCTTGCCCGCCTTTACAGACATCATTGATAACGAGATTAAATGCGTTTTAAAACCGATTCAGTGAAAGAATAATTCTTGTGAGGTATTTATGTTCTGACGATAAAACTACCTGAGAGTGAAAGCAACCAATAATATCTGTTTAAATATGTATGTTTTGATTAAATAGGTCTTTAGGACATTAATAGACATGAATGTCAAATAGCTTATAATACTATGCTTAACGTTTCGATACCGCTAAGGTGTCCTCTTCAGGAGTCCAATATTAAGCACATATAAAAAATTACAACAATATATACAATTATATAAGTATTAATATTGAGTTCTTGAAAAGGATACCAGTGGTACCGAAACGTCGAAAATATGATCTAAAAACTATTTGAGGTTAAAACTGTACATAATTAGTCATTTCAAAAACCTATTTAACTTTAGAGGTAAACCTGTTTATTAAAAATTAATGGATTAGTTATAGTTAAAAATATCTTCATTTTTTTACTGAACTGATCAAAATTCCTATGAAGGTTATTTTTGAAGTAAATAGACGATAAAATATTTTTAAAATAATTTTTTTTATTTGACTTTTTTTTTATTTTTACGTAGTCAGACTTAGTTGTTATCTATTATACGCAAAACACTTTAAATGCATGAAGGATTATGGTAAGATTCTTTGATCGAAAGAGATAGCGAGAGTGTATATGGCGTGAACGTAGACTCTTGAATTAGACTTACTTTTATCAGGATCATAAAGACTTGCCTATTCGTTGTCACTTCAAACGAAAATACTGTACTTATTTTAAACAATTATTACATCACGTAACACAGTGTTAAGTGTTGATAATGTTTTTCACAAAGTAAAATGATGTTTCGCAGAACGATAATTATATAAGGGAACATTTTAGATATTTTTTGCCAGAGTGCTGCGAAAGTGAAGAGAGGAAATAAAGATGGTGAAAGTAAAAAGAAAAGCGGAAGAAAATCTCTAACCATCTGTTCCATAGCGCACAATGATCGGGCTATATTGTAACGTTTGAAACATCCAACCTCCGTGGCAAATCCGTGACTTCCAGATCGGTTGTTCAGCGTCATGATGCAATGGGCGGCCGGAGTCACGTGGCTTTAATACTTACAAACCTGTAAACCTTACTGTAAGGCCTAGAGTAGGGTGAGACTTTTAATCCAACTAATTTAAATTAAATATAATTTATAGTTTAATCGGGTATACTTTTATTTAGAATAAGTAGGTAACTGGATAACCAATACTTACGCACCAAGAAGAATTTAGGAGTCTGAAGGAAAGGATTCTTAAATATCACCAGAAGAAATAAAAACGCTGCGAAACTTATAGGAAACTTGTAGGAAAGATCACGAGAGCACGACAAAAATAAATTAACTGAAATTGAATAAATCTCCAGAATAGAACAAGAAACTTTAACAAAACTGTAAATGTTTACACACTTTTTCAAGACTTTGATGCAGTCAGGGGATTAATTTTTAATAGTCAGGGAAAGTAACAGTGTTTTGATAAAATTCTAAAATGCTAGGTCCATAATTGACCTTCAGTGACAATATGCTCACTAAGGAAGGTGCGCAGTATGTGGATCAGACCCAGGGAAGATATTAACAGAATTAAGCAATAACTAAAAATCCAAAAATAAACAAATGAATTCCGAAATGATGGTGCTTATACAATAACTAAGATCATCCACATTTGGAAAAGAAAGGATTTGCTTCTTCTGGATTCAACCTTTATTTATTCTCTGTATACGAACAGTGGTAAAGATGAGACGCAATAATGGTGTCTTCGCTTCTCTGGGCCATTTCTAAACCTTCTTTAAAAACTTACTACAGTATAATCTCGATTATCCAAAGAAATGTGGCCTGAGAGTAACTCGGATACTCGACTTATGTAAATCCGAGGAGGGAAAATATGTTGTGGTCCGACGTGGTCATATATACTGTACACCAAATGACAAAATAACGTAAAAATAAATACAAAACGAAAAGGAAATACATCTACATGGCTGAGTTTTAAAGAGTTATTTCTTGAAGAAGTTCATAAGTTTATATACGGGATAAGTAAAAGAAATTTATTTTTATCTGGAGCAGGGGTGTACAGCCCCTGGACCACGCCGACACTCTAAAATGTCGCTCTCTTTCATTTAGAGAAACGTAATATTATTTCATATGTAAAGGCATAAACCTTAAAGTCAGATAAAGCCATAATTCTGTGTAGTTTCGGTATCAGGTTTCTAAACACATTAGGCTACTTACTTCTAGAAATGGTTAGGTTATGTTAGGTTAATTTAGGTACTTTAATTTGTGAACGTGCTTTTTCACAATCAAATTTAAATCTCGTACGCGTTTATCTGACAGTTACGTGGAATCAACATTGAAAATAGCAACAATAAATATTGAAATAGATATTGAACAATTATCAAGAGAAAAACCGTGTAAAATTTTCCACTAAAATGAACAATTTTCAGACTTTATTTTATGTTTATAACATTTTTAAAGGTGATAACATTTTAATGTTTAAATTATGATGTAATATTAATATTACAATATCATTAAGATAATACAGAAAATTGTATTATGTTTTGAACTCTGGCGTAAAATAAACATTGCAACATTATGAAAGAATTATTGATACCTGGATACGTTGTTACATGTATGTATTGCTATTAAGAATATAATAACTGTTAGCTATTTATAATAGCTATTATAACTATTTAACAATAGTAAAATATAGCTATGTATGCATGGTATTTACGCATATTACGATATAAAATATAGGATGTAATATCTGAAAATCCAAACACCACTAAATAAGACGTTGAGAATTCGGTAAATTCAAAAAAATGAACAATTAATTGGCCCACCATTCCAAAAAGGTTGAGCACCCCTGTTTTAGAGGATACAGAGAGACAAAACTTATATAACTTTAAGTACTTAACTGAAATTGGTTAAATGGGGTTCGGATAATCGAGACGCTACTGTCCATAAAACGCGTGACACATACTACATAAACAAATTGGAGATAATTCACGAATTGCAGTTTATGTACGCTATCCTTTAAGTACAAACCCTTTATTGTAGTGCTGGAGTTATTTTACGCCAAAATCTGTTGACTTTAAAACAGTATTAAGTTTCGAGTTAGCTTTAGAACCGATGTTTTTAGGTAAGAGGGTTAGCTACCTAATCGATGATATTCAGAGTTTGACTCCGGCTTTTGAATTATTCATTTACCCAATTTATTTTGCATTAAGTACAAAAACTTAGTGAGAATTTTCAAAGTCGCTAATGTTCAATCCATGAGCAAATTATTATAATTATAATTACTGAACTTGATTAAATAATATTAAATACGCAGATTAAATTTGGCATCGACGTGATTATATTGTTTCTGAGGCTATTTTATGAGTTTTATAATACTGTAATTAATTTAATTAGGCCATAAAATTGTCTCATTGGTTAAGCACGCCAACGGACAAGTGTCGATTTAATCTGCTTCATATGCATGAGGGCGGTCTGCGTTAATGATGATGAGTTTACTAACTTAATTACCTATGTTGTCTAAGGCTTCGTAATAAATTTAAATTGCGTACAATCTTCCACCTTTCTAAACGTATCTTTATCACACTTTCAGTTCAGTTGATATCAATTTTACATTAAATATACAGTATTAGAATTCATTATTCAACAAGGCTCATTAAACAATATAATTTTAATTGTATCTTATTCCGAATTCTAAAATTATCAATTGATAAATATAACGAAACAATTTTACCTTTAATTAACACGGAATTTTAAAAAAATGTGCAAAAATATTGTTTCATATTGTTTTATATTAGGCTACTAATAGTTTTAACATAAATAAAAGTAGAAGATAATTTATATTTAAATTTTAAAGGATTTATTTAAGAATATAAATTTAAAATTTGTTTGAAATACGACGGAAATTCCGATAAATAAATTTTGAAGTGGAGTTATTTCTTGACGTCTTGTCTTCAAGTCAATTTCAGAGAAACAATTTACCCATTCTATTTAGGCACAAGTCTAATCTGTTCAGACGTAAGACGTACATTGCTTGAGGTTTAACGGTATACCTCGTTCTGCTCTAGAATTTGACTACTAGTCTAACTGAAAACATTATACAATACATATATCGTCTCTCGTTATCGCGTCTCTTCGCAGAAGCAGAGCAACACATTTAAAGATCATGTCTACATCAAACTATTACAGTATTATCATTTAGTTAATTAGAGCTGTTAACACTTTAAACACGACACTGGTGTTTTCTGAATTGTTAGGTTTTGACCTCGCACTGCAGCCCAGTCCACCCTAGCGATCTCAAGTTCAGAGACACGGTTTAACCTCACGCACTGTATATACAGAAGAGATGTGTTTAATTATAAATAGAAATAAGACACAGGTATGAATTCCCTGGAAGTCCTAGGTTTCCTCTATAAGCAGATCAAGAAAAATACATATCGCGTCGTTTCTCTGTATTGTACCTACTATATATGAATCGATATGGTTATTATGTTTTATAGAAAGTCTTCTCCAAATAATTCTAAGAGTGGTGCGTAGCTGCTACCTGATATTTTAGAAACATATTGGCATCTACCACCGATCTAGTTTCACCCCGTGAATAAAGAAAACCGCCTGAAAACGTATGGGCAGACAGTAATACAATTTTGATACAACCATATTCTAACAATAGCTATCCCCACTCCTCTAAATGTCAAGTAGACCAATGTACGTCACGAAGTCAGGGCTCAGGTTGCATCTACTCTCCAGCGGTTTTTTTAAACAATAAAACGAAATTTTCTTCTCTTCTCCCTAGTTGATAACCGATATTTTAAAACATATTGGCATTTACTAGCGACCTAGATTAACCCTGCGAAAAAGGAAAATGTGTAAGACAAACATATGGGGAGACAGTAGAACAATTTTTATACAACCAAATTTTAACAATAGCTATCTCCACACCTCTAAATGTCAAGTAGACCAATGCACTTCACGAAGTCAAGGCTCAGGTTGCATCTACTCTCCTGCTGTTTTTTTTAATGAATAAAACGAAATCTTCTCCTCTCCATAGCAGATAACAGATATTTTAAAAACATATTGGTATCTACTAGCGACCTAGTTTGACCTTGCGTAAAAAAAATGAGTCCGACAAACGTATGGGGGGATAGTAGAACAATTTATGTACAACTAAATTCTAACAACAGCTATCTCCACACCTCTAAATGACAAGTAGACCAATGAGCACCACGAAGTCAGGGCTCAGGTTGCTTCTGTTCTCTAGCTGTTTTTTAAATGAATCAAACGATTTATTTTTGAATAATATAGTAAATAAAATTCTAATTTTTTTAAACAAACAACCCGAAAAGGATTTGAAAAGGCCACTGAAAAACCAAGCGCTTATAAAAACCTAAAATTATTAATTTTTTTTCACACTTACTTTTGGCCTCAATTTTCTTCTAGTAATATGTATAATCAAAAATATCAGTAACATTACCTAAAGCTTGCTGTTGTAGGCAAAGGCCTATTAGGTGACTCATCGGCAGTAGGTAGGCAGATCAGCGCGTGTGCAGATCAGGTGCGAGTGAAAGAGCGAGAGTAAATTATTCCTCTGGGGCGCCTCCCAGTCTGGATGGAGTATAGTGTGAGTTGTAACAAAAATACTAAATAGTCTATTTGTTTTCTGACACCTATAAACACTTGTTTCTTGTTTACAATGTATTTTTTATTTGCATATATGAAAATGAAGAAATCAGAGTAATTTCACAAATATTACTTACTATATTTCTCATCCTTTTTGGGAGTTTTTTTGGGTCCTTAACCATTATCTATATTACAAAGCTTTTCATCCCATTATTGTCTATAAATACTTAACTACAAAAACAACAACACAAAGAAATAATTCACTGTTGCTTCTTATTTATCTTCTTTAATTGTGGATAACCTACAACCCAGTCACGTGATGTAATTACGCTTTACAACAGCTGTGTAGAAACTTAATTAATTCACCCACGTTCCTGGATCATTTAGTTACGTAAATTATATAAAAGTATATCCAGAAAACGTCTGTTGTTCAATCAAGTTCTTGGAATATGACTCAGTAGACACTTAACCACCGTTAAAGAAAATGCTCATTAAATTTTCACCATTCAAGCACAACCCGGCAATATTGTTTTGTAAAAGTTACATTAAGCTGTATAAAGCATCCAACCGAGTCAACGATCCAATATGGATACAGATCGAAGCGAGTCCGCATATGCAACATGAAACCTGATTAAAGATGTCTGAGAATATTCCAGCTCCGAAGTTTAAAAAGCAATAACTCTTACTCAAACGCGACCTCATGTTGCGATTGCCATTCATAAAAAGGCCTCCACCGTTATGGTTAAATATGTCGCAGCCTGCTTTGCAACATTCCCTATTAGGGCGTTCCAGGGATGCTTTGTTTCTACATACTCGAGATAGGCCTATTAGCGATAGCCGGTGATCGACTTCGAGAATCGAACGCAACGTTTCCCATGCCATTAAATATAACAGATATCTTTGTTATGCCGGTTTCAGAATCACTTAACAATAATCTATTTCTGTTTAGATTAATGATTTGTTTTGGAGACAAACTTTTGACTTTGTTGAGTTTAGAAACACATTTCGATTACCAAAACAAATATTATTAAAAAAAAAAAAAACATCTGTTACTTATTTCAAAGGTAACATGTTTTCATTTTCATTTTCTATAATTTTATTCGTGTAATCAATTTATTAGTAATTGATAATGCGGCAACAATGCATATTTAAGACATATTAAAGACATATTATTTTAATTAATTTTATTCAAGAACCACATCTTAATACTCTTATATAATACTCTTATGAAAATGAAATTAATTATCGCCTTAAAATTGTTATTGTAATAGTAAATAGAAAAGATAGAAAGCTCCAACCCAACTCAGTCGTAGCCTTCCAATGATACCAAGTGTTTTGGCAAAACATATACGTTAATTAAATAGATAAGACGTTAAATAAATAAAACACATACATTACTTAAAATAAATTAAAATACGTTAAATATAAATAAATGGAAACATTTTAAAGATAAAACACACACACACACACACACACACACACACACACACACACACACACACACACATACACAGACACACACACACACACACACACGCACACAACACACACGAGCGCGCGCGCGCGCGCGCACACACACACATACACAAACAAACACACACACACACAAACACACTTGTTAACAAGCTATTATAGCACTTCAGTTTAAAGAACCAACCACTTATACGATTTACTGGATTTATTTTAATGTAAAAATACAAATACGTATGATAACTATTATAAAGTTTGCTTCTGGAAGGCTAGAGAAAAATTAAAAGAAAATATACTGTTTAAAGGCTTAACAACCATTAATTTTTTTAAAATTTTGTAAAGATTTATATTATCTAGACATCTATATTGTTTTTGATAAAACATAACTAACAATCCTGAAGTTACAAGCCCAAGAAATATATTAAAATATAAGTAAGAAAATCTACAGATGTCCATACCTGGTTCTAATTACATCATTATGTGGAAGTATCACATTTTCATCATATAGGCCTATACTATCCTCATATAAACTACAGTACAGTAAAGTCTGGAATTTCCGAGTTCCGATTTTTAGAGTTTTCTTTAAATTTGAGACAGGTTTTGAGTAGGCTAAGTCTCAGGATTAATCAGCTGAGCCGCCGCAGTTTAATAACATTTCCACGTCAGCATTGCAGGTTTCATATAAGAAATAAAGTGCTGATTGAATGGTTAGAGAAGTATTCATAGAGAGGTTTTTTAATGAGTTTGTGCCCGAAACTGAAAACTTTTTAAAAGGAAGGAATTTACGTAGTAGGCCTATTTTTCTGTAAGGCACCGTCGCGCCCCGATGAAGATCCACTGTGCTCTGATGATATCCGTGCTTTTACACCATCCCGCAAATATTACGAGCCTAAACCAGCTGCCGGATCAGGGTTGTTCTGGAATGTATGAAAAAAAACATACATGTTACCTTTTACAATCTGTCTTGGAAGTGACTGAAGGGGAAGAACGCATTGTAGGCTTTCTAAAAAAAATACATTCAAGGGAGTTCTGTAGTGGATAGCTGAATCATGGAACAAAAGAAAAGAAGAAACATCAAGTAATTCGTGAAATAAAATCTAGAGTCAAAATGAAACTGTTGTTTCACAAGAAGAAACAGATTTGACATTTCTTACCAAGAAACGTCCAGTTTGTGAAAAATTCCGATGAGAACAATTTGAGGTAACAGATGTTATGTATTGAAATGATACAAAAAACTACTGAAGGCAGTGACGAGAATAAAAATGAAGGTTCGACCAAGATAGTACAAGAAAGGAAAATCAGACAACGTGAAGAAAAGGGCGCCTTGGAAACTGCACTAGGCTATATTGAACAACATTTAGACACCATGCTAACAGATGTGCTTCTGCTAAGAGGTTTACGCGACACCATAACCCGAAAACAATCTGATAAGCAAACCCAGAAGATACATAACGTTTTCCAAAAAATGTAGAAACCGTGATGAACAATGTATTTTAAAGCAACAATATTTATGTAAGCACTGTAATCATTTTAGATCTATAAAAGAATTTGGTGCTTTCTTAATTATAGTTTCCCCCGAGGTGCTGCCGCCAACACCTGCTGACAGCAAAGAGGCTGCGTCGTCGTCGCCGCCGGATACTGGGGTATCCAAGAAAACTGCTTCCCCTCATAAGTGGAAGTACAGCAACACGGAGTACAGGGAGGATCCCGCTGCTGTGGCTACCGGCTGGGAGAGAGTCTGGCGTCGCCGCCGTCGGCCCAAGTCCAAGCCGGCTCGTGTCGAGGAGCTTAAGAGGAAGTATTCCTTCTGGGACTCCTAAGAGGCGGACGAAGTCAGCGCTGAGCTGATCACGGACGACGATTTTTCGACCTCTTTTCGAGAAATTACTGAGCTCGTTCTTGCTCCGGGGGTCTACGTCAAGGACCAAGAATTCGCCAATGGTCACATCCAACTGTATGAAGAGCATATGAGAGATGATGTGGAAAAAGAGCTCCGCACTAAACGCCGGTGGCGGAACAAGCAGCGGGTATGTCGAAGGCAACGACGAAGAGAAGCTGAAGCAGCCTCCCTAGTAAAATACGTATTTCATGTATCTAAATAAAATTGTATTTTTTTCTTATTCTTTCTAAATATGTATTCTTTCTGTGTAAAAATGCTTTGAATAAAACCCCAAATCTGTTCTAAGGGTTCATTAGAACTCCTGTTTTTTCTAACGCACAGGAATATATTTCTGTGAAGTCCGAGGGGGTCCTCGAACTCATCTACCTCGAATTATCGAAACTTTACTGTACAGTGCGTGAGGTTTAACCGTGTCTCTGGCCTT
>JBAIZL010000007.1:20390514-20403014 GCA_036971475.1 Prosapia bicincta | reverse complement strand
TACTTGGGGATCATTTTGACCTAATTTCATCCCCTATGTTATCTTACTTCCTACGAATGAGTCAAACGGGTATCAAGAAGATACATATTTATTACTCCTTTTGAGAGTACATTCGTTACGAGTGGTGACTATCCACAAACGATGGCATGATCCTCCTTTGAGCTCTATCAGGTACTCGTAAGTCCCTACCTTAACCTTATCTATGTTAAAAAGCCTCTCCTAATCTTTGTGTGTGATAATAATCAAACTGACTTATGGCCTTAAAACTATAAAAAAATATTGTAACTGGCAAGGCCCGTGATTTATGTTACAAGGCTTGGGACGTTTTAAAAATCTTTAACGCTTGAACGGACACAACATCTGACCGTGTGGTAAAATCTAGAACCTTCTGAGAAGTGAAGAGGCTGGAAAGTACGAGAAATTGTTAGAAGCGGCAAGTCGATATATAAAAGTACGTTAAGAGGTAATGGAGATCATTGATTGTACGTAAAAGCTTTAGTGGCAGTGTGACAGACAGTGCCAGTAGGGTGGTAAGTATAAATAGTTATAATCGAACTCAGTAGTTATTATTAGGTGTTACTAGTCGAAATAGTGTTTGGGCCTTTATAAACACTAAGCGTGTAAATAACAGTAGCCACAAAAGTGTATGAATTAATAAACAACTTTTAAGCCTAAAATTGATGTATAATTTATTGAACCCCTGTTAGAATTTTACTATATATAAATCAAGTGAACCTCATTATCATGGAAAAGTAAATCGACATAATGTTTATCTTCTGAATTTCATACTTTCAGCAAACGGAATAATGAAAATGTTTCTGATTTTATTTACTTACGTGCAGGAAACTAAATATTAGCGATTTTAAAAAATATCTTTGTCTTTTCAATGCCTGTTTCTCCAAAATACACTTAAATTTTAGCCCTACTCTCATTTTAAATATGTTATGTAAATGTAATGACTACAAATATATAGAGCATATTTGGGATCAAGAACTAAGATTACAAGCTAAGTAATACTGAAGAGTAGTTGTTATAAAAACTTTGTACTTGAACAATTGAAACAAGATGGAAAACTATGGGCGCTACAGCACATATCAAAAAATTAGTTACATTAAGAAAAAATCTTTAATCTTCCATTCCAGCTCTAATTTTTGTTAACAAAAGAATTCCTTTTCAAAACAAACCTCTGTAATCCGATCCGAACTAAGTAGACACAGGTAGAGAGTTAGGGAAGGAATAAAACTGGCGTAAAACCAATCGATGATCAATACTCACGCTTCGGTGCATGCCCTACTTTCTAAAAATTTTGTTATCAGTTAAATTTATTGGGTTCATAACTTTGTGAGACGTTTTATAGTGATTTACAACCATCTGTCAACCTGACTCTCATCGTTTATAAAGCATATTGTTACTACATGACCTAGACACCATAAAGGGTAGACACACTAAAAAACTCTGGTCTGGGATAAATCAGTCGGATATTATATAAGTCTGCTGGAGGACCTGCACTCGCACGCGATCTTACAGCCCAAACGGGCGAACCTCGTACAGCATACAAAATGCATGGTTTTACAATTAATTACATGTATATCAAAACAATAAAAAGATGTTTTCTGAGAGTGTGTGTGTGTGTGTGTTCCCTAATCCTCAAGAGCCACGGAAAGCTAGCATACTGAAAAAACGTATTTAGTAATATATTTCCTATTACGCATGTTTACCATTAAATATGAGTTCAGTACTCGTCTCTCACTTGCCACTTGTTTTCTCTATAAGTGTAAAACTAGCTGTAGACAAGTAAAAATCTAAGCAAGGAAATCTCAAAAACCACCACCACGCTCTTGATTAGAAGAAACGTCATGGGTATATGGGGGAGGGGGCTAGAATTTCTGCCCTGAAATATTGCCGGCCTGCCTTTCCTCCAAAAGATTTCGATATTTGCCCTTGAGTAAACAAGCCTGGAGACCCCTGGTCTAGAGGCCTCGTGTTGTATGAGCTGTGTATACATAAATACATTATGGCTCGTTAAAGGAAAACTGAATTCTGAAAGTGAACCTTCTGTCTTTCAGAACCACATTGTGTCTACTCATAATCAATGGGTGAAAACACAGAAGGAAGAGCGAATGAGAGAACATAATGGTCTTTTACCACTAGGATTTGGGGTAAATATGTTATACCTTAACGAGGTAGCTAATTTTAAGTATGCCCGATCCATACTAATGGCGTAAAGCGGTTTCTACGCTCTACGCCCTTTTGTGAAGAGAATTCCATGTATTGGTTTAAAATAAATAAAAGCGTCTGGGAAGGTCCGGTTCATTAGCCGGCCACCTGTCACTTCTACACCCTCTTAGCCCGAACCCCTTCAATGTTTGGAAGGTTTGCCTTTTACCTTCAGACGGGCTGTTATTTTTGCTTCCTTCATAGCCCTCCCTCACTCGGAATAACTTTACTTTTAATTTTATATTTCATTTATTCAAACTATTCACTCTCCATATAATATCGAAATATCCAGCTTCCAGGAGGGGAAACATTTCTATTTTAGATGTACCTAAGGGATGTCACGATCGCCCCCTGTTTTCGCTACCTGTATGCAATTTCCTTTGTCCTATCTAATCTTCCTTGTTCTTTTTACAAGTAGCTGCAACGGGTAACCTCGACAGCCCTTTATGTCCCCGATGTTAGTTACATCTGATTCAAAATGTTCCACAATCTTCCCCTATCCTTCACAGACGATAATCGTACTACCAACTAATTGCATTATAACAAAACATTCATGCTTTCAACTCAATTCTATACCATGTTTTTATTCCTTACGTTTTTCTCAAAGTCCAACTCATATATTTCTTCTATCTCGAGTCACCATTATTTTCAATATAATGTTATAGATATATCTTTTTCTTTACAGCTATATATCGAGTATTTTATCTTTTTAGCTTGTTCACACACACTAATGTATGACTTGCACATTTCTTTGTCTAGTTTCTGTATATTTTCATTCATAAATGAATGGTCTCACCTATTAATAAATTCTCTTACATGTCGATCATTTAACTTTCATGTAACCATGACATTTTGTATTGTTCTCTGTCGTTCTGCTCTTTATTGTGCACACTTTTTGCTCTTCGTGTTTTCACGTTATATACACAACCCCTGCTTTTAAAACTAACTATCATCATTACATATCTACTATCAGCTACAAAGCGGAACTATTTTTATTATTTTAACAATATTTCCATTGAACACGTTAAAAATAAGTATATTAGTATTTTTTTTTAGTTTCTACGTTTATATATATGTAGGCCTAATTATTAAATGACCTTAATACGTATTGCTATATATATACATTTATCAACACACTTATCACCTTGAACGTGAAATAACTTTAATTCGTATGCTCAACGTTTCGATACCACTATCTCCCTCATCAACCTAACAACATTAAGCAACCATATAAATCACAACTCATTGTTTATTTTTACATATTTCAAAAAATAACACAATTGTAAATTAAATAAAAAATATAATTTACATAATTACATAATACTACACTATTAATATAATATGTATTATTAGTTTTTATAAATTTACCAAAATTTAAACTTCGGATAGTCATAAACTAATTTAAAAGTGATTAATAAGTTTCACCGAAGATAATGGACTACAAAATTCAAAAAATGAATATAAAACCAAAACACGTAGGGTAACAACACAAATTAAATTTTCTGCAACTATAACATGTAAACATGAATTTGTTGCAATAAAATGTTTTACTTTTTAGTTTTATAATAACTTATTTGGTAAATATTCCGTGCTATTACAAATGTTTTTTTAAAATTATTTAAAATTACTAATTTTTATGTTTAGAACACGAATATTAACTTTATTTTCCGCGGAAAGGTTACACAGCAATAGAGTGGGAAGGGCATAATGTTAAGATTAGTATTAAAATGAATTAACTCGAACCAACACACAAATTAACCGCGGAAAAAAGCTAAAGTTAGGTTATGTTAAGTTTATTTATTATACTACTTACGGAGAAAGTAAAACCTAACCTGATTTACCACACCTAACCTAACTTTAGCGTATTTCCGTGGAAAACGAGCTAAAGTTAGGTTATGTTAAGTTTATTTATTTTACTACTTACGGAGAAAGTAAAACGTAACCTAATTTACCTAACCCAACCTAACTTTAGCGTATTTCCGTGAAAAACGAGCTAAAGTTAGGTTAGGTTGCGTTTATTTATTTGATTCGTTTATTAGAAAAGATCAATATTTCTATTTGGAACTAATTAGACGTCTACTTCCGTGGAGTAGAATTTTTTCCCAAAAACGTAGTCCCAACTAACAAGTGAAAGGAAATTAACTTTCTGTATTTTCCGCGGAAAATAAAGTTGATATCCGTGTTCTTCACATTAAGACGAGTATTTAAAGAATAATTTAATTAAAAAAACATTGTTAAAGAATTCAATATGTCCTAGTTGTATTCAATATTTTATTAATTAATAATTGCATTTTTTTTATGAAATGTATAATGGTTTGTGATTTATATGGTTAGTTATTATTATTAGGCTCGAGAGGAGGTACCATAGTGGTATCGAACGTTGAGCATATGCATTGAAGACTATTAAACGTTCAAAGTGTTGGTTATAACTTGTCATAAAACCTACCTAAGTATAAAATAGTTTTCAATGAAGTACAGAGCCTTCCCATTACAATAGAAACATAATAGTTGTTCATATTTTGTTTTATAATTCCTGGAAGCACGAAAAAGGGAACCGTTCGTAAAAAGGAAATGTAAACGTAGATTTCTCCTGCTGAGGAGAGTTCTGACGAAAGCGTGGCTCTATTTTGGCAATTCCGCCGCAGCTCAAGTACTCCGCACGTCATAAATAAACTGAGGCTTAAATCTTCGGCGAGGAGGTCATAAATCATGGAAACAAATCCGTGAAACGCGCCACGGGAGAGACGGACAGTAAACATTAAGAAATATATAGTTAAATGGCCCATTAGCGCAAAGGGAGCTAGAATTATATGTTTAATTTACTGCCCGAGCTGAATTGGATAATCTCCGCGATTTATGTGGCACCTTTACAAATAAGCTCGCGCGGGGTCAACGGGATGTAGCAGGTGTCGGGGGCATTCGTAGGAAGCGTAATAGGCCTTCTGGATATGGAATTATACAGGCACTGGTCTTCGTGAGCAAGAATCGTCTAACAAGAATATAAGTGATTAATCAAAAGTTTTACGTTCGACAGTCACTACTGTGTTTCTTCTTGAATTTATGTTTGAAGGTTTTAGATACAGAGTGGGCCGAGTCCTAATTTAAAAACAAGTATTACAAGCAACAATTTATTAAAGTCATTTCCTAATTAGGTAAACAAAAAAACATTTATTTTAGTTACTCTTCACTAAATAATTACAATTAAGTAACATAACCTATGCGTTAAAGCAGCTGTTCTACCATATTACATTACCGATAGCACAAAATCAGCTGTTTTATGAAATCATGTGTTATTACTTATTTCAAGCTAAATGGGACGAAATAACTACATTGCATACCTTACTCCTTTCATGAAAAGTTTTTCTCCCGTATAATGCTAAAATTGATTCATATAATTTAAATGACGAATTGATATTTGAAAATAAATGTTATAACATCTAATGCCATTCTAAGTTTTACAATCACATCTACTACAGTAAAAATATTCGCAAAAACTCCAATACTACAAAAATAATCAAAAATAACTAATTACAAGTTACCTAAGATTAAACCCTTATGTACATTTCGATGACATTGTCATTATTATCAGAGATTCCTAACACAAAATTACAATAACTTACAAACTCCACTGACCAATTAGTCTTGTTTGTAAATTATTTTATTCTAGATGGCAATTATTTTATTTTAGATTGTAATAGGACCCTGATGATGATAATAATGACATGGTCACCGAAATCTGCATAAGGATTTAATCTTATTTAACGTAATATTAGCTATTTTTTATTATTTTTGTGGTACAGTATTGGAGTATTGGCCAATATTTATATAGTAATATATTTACCACTGTGCTCTTGATATTGTATGAGGATAACTATGTTTAAAGTCACAAAAAATAGTTTCTTCAAAACATTAATATTAAAAATTAGCATACAAACAAAGTATCATCTATTTACAACACTTATAAATAACAAATTTATACAATAACTTCGTTTTATGAAGGTTTCCACCATTTTGGATGATGATGATGAGCAAATAGTATTTCACCTTCAAATCAATATAAGAAGTTTATTGTATTCTAAATCAAACTTCATATACTATTCCTTTGAATACTAAAAAGGACTGTTAAGGTTATGTAAAACTTTTTAAATACTTCATACCTTGACAAAAAAAAATAAAATAATAAGTACACAACTGGTAGCGAACGCATTTTACGTTAAAACAAACCAGTCACGCGTGAAATCAAACCAACTTTGTTTAAATTCTGCGCGTCTTCAAACCTAATTTGTTTTTAAACACAACATTCTTGTAAAATTCATAGAGAAACAAACTGTGAAACGTTAATTTTGAGCACTTGTTTAAGCCGTCTCTGATTCACTTGGCAAGAAAACAAAGCCAGAGAAGCGCTTAGCATGCAGTGGGAGACACGGCCTGTGACCGACAATGGCGGGCAATTGGTCGCGGATTAGCGACGCTACTATATTTACCCTGGAGTCAGGACTAATTAAGCCAAACCATGTCTGCGAGAAAATGCGGCGTAAGAATGTTATGACCCAACGCACTCGTTTATGTTCAGTTATGCAATTAGCAGTTAAAGGGTGACAAGGAACCCTTTAATTGCATGTTTACGAATATTATATTGAGCCGTGCATGCAAGGTTTAGTTTAAAGTGAGGCGAGGTTGTTAACCGAGGTTTTTCTACCGAGAAATTGGAGCTCACAATGTATTGGACCCGCTCGAGGAGACGCGCCGAACTTTGGTGTCCCTCTTAGGACGTTAAGCATCTCTTGGATGGCCAAGTGTTTCTCACTTCGTTAAAGATAGCTTTATCTTGTATTAAAAGGCAAGAGTGCATATAGGACATTAACGGCTGGTACTTCGTATGGATAACGGCTGGTACTTCGTATGGATAACGGCTGGTACTTCGTATGGATAACGGCTGGTACTTCGTATGGATAACGGCTGGTACTTCGTATGGATAGCATTATGGTATCATTATCGATACGGTATGGAAGATATGTATACGGTGAGAATATAGAATGGATATGACATAGACATGTTATGAATATGAGTATGATACTGATTTGGGTGGGGTATGGTTGAAATCGTTAGGGTATAATTATGGAAATCGTGTATATAGTTATGATATCGTTAACGATGGGGTATTGTTATGAGTATGACATTGATTTTGGTATGGTAGGATTGATATCGTAATGAATATGGGTGTGGTATGGATATAGGTATGGTACGAATACGGTATGGTAGGATTGATATCGTAATGAATATGGGTGTGGTATGGATATAGGTATGGTACGAATACGGTATGGTAGGATTGATATCGTAATGAATATGGGTGTGGTATGGATATAGGTATTGTACGAATATGGTATGGTAGGATTGATATCGTAATGAATATGGGTGTGGTATGGATATAGGTATGGTACGAATACGGTATGGTAGGATTGATATCGTAATGAATATGGGTGTGGTATGGATATAGGTATGGTACGAATATGGTATGGTAGGATTGATATCGTAATGAATATGGGTGTGGTATGGATATAGGTATGGTACGAATATGGTATGGTAGGATTGATATCGTAATGAATATGGGTGTGGTATGGATTTAGGTATGGTACGAATATGGTATGGTAGGATTGATATCGTAATGAATATGGGTGTGGTATGGATATAGGTATGGTACGAATATGGTATGGTAGGATTGATATCGTAATGAATATGGGTGTGGTATGGATATAGGTATTGTACGAATATGGTATGGTAGGATTGATATCGTAATGAATATGGGTGTGGTATGGATATAGGTATGGTACGAATATGGTATGGTAGGATTGATATCGTAATGAATATGGGTGTGGTATGGATATAGGTATGGTACGAATATGGTATGGTAGGATTGATATCGTAATGAATATGGGTGTGGTATGGATATAGGTATTGTACGAATATGGTATGGTAGGATTGATATCGTAATGAATATGGGTGTGGTATGGATATAGGTATGGTACGAATACGGTATGGTAGGATTGATATCGTAATGAATATGGGTGTGGTATGGATATAGGTATGGTACGAATATGGTATGGTAGGAGTGATATCGTAATGAATATGGGTGTGGTATGGATATAGGTATGGTACGAATATGGTATGGTAGGAGTGATATCGTAATGAATATGGGTGTGGTATGGATATAGGTATGGTACGAATATGGTATGGTAGGAGTGATATCGTAATGAATATGGGTGTGGTATGGATATAGGTATGGTACGAATACGGTATGGTAGGATTGATATCGTAATGAATATGGGTGTGGTATGGATATAGGTATGGTACGAATATGGTATGGTAGGAGTGATATCGTAATGAATATGGGTGTGGTATGGATATAGGTATGGTACGAATACGGAATGGTAGGATTGATATCGTAATGAATATGGGTGTGGTATGGATATAGGTATGGTACGAATATGGTATGGTAGGATTGATATCGTAATGAATATGGGTGTGGTATGGATATAGGTATGGTACGAATATGGTATGGTAGGATTGATATCGTAATGAATATGGGTGTGGTATGGATATAGGTATGGTACGAATACGGTATAATAGGATTGATATCGTAATGAATATGGGTGTGGTATGGATATAGGTATGGTACGAATATGGTATGGTAGGATTGATATCGTAATGAATATGGGTGTGGTATGGATATAGGTATGGTACGAATATGGTATGGTAGGATTGATATCGTAATGAATATGGGTGTGGTATGGATATAGGTATGGTACGAATATGGTATGGTAGGATTGATATCGTAATGAATATGGGTGTGGTATGGATATAGGTATGGTACGAATACGGTATAATAGGATTGATATCGTAATGAATATGGGTGTGGTATGGATATAGGTATGGTACGAATATGGTATGGTAGGATTGATATCGTAATGAATATGGGTGTGGTATGGATATAGGTATAGTACGAATATGGTAAGGTAGGATTGATATCGTAATGAATATGGGTGTGGTATGGATATAGGTATGGTACGAATATGGTAAGGTAGGATTGATATCGTAATGAATATGGGTGTGGTATGGATATAGGTATGGTACGAATACGGTATGGATAATAATAACGTATGGCTATGAAGATGGAATTAAATTACATGCATATATACATGCACACGTGTTGTATACAAGATGGAATAAAGGTACATCAAGTAGGATTCTCCTTTATAAAGAGCTATCTCTAATAAGTGGGAGGAAACATTCAACAGAATAGGAATATATCTCGTAGATAATTATAAACAACAATCTTTCCTAAGAGGGAAGATACATTCAACAGAATAGGAATATATCTCGTAGATAATTATAAAGAACAATCTTTCCTAAGTGGGAAGATACATTCAACAGAATAGGAATATATCTCGTAGATAATTATAAAGAACAATCTTTCCTAAGTGGGAGGGTACATTCAACAGAATAGGAATATATCTCGTAGATCTTTATAAAGAGCTATTTTTCCCAAATAGGAGGATACATTCAATAAAATAGGAGTATATCTCATAGACCTTTATAAAGAGCTATCTTTTCCAAGTGGGAAGATACATTCAATAGAATAGGAATATATGTCGTAAATCTTTATAAAGAGCAATCTTTCCTAAGTGGGAGGATACATTCAATAGAATAGGAATATATCTCGTAGATCTTTATAAAGAGCAATCTTTCCTAAGTGGGAGGATACATTCAATAAAATAGGAATATATCTCGTAGATCTTTATAAAGAGCAATCTTTCCTAAGTGGGAGGATACATTCAATAAAATAGGAATATATCTCGTAGATCTTTATAAATATCTATCGCAAATAAGTGGGAGAATACATTCAATAAAATAGGAATATATCTCGTAGATCTTTATAAAGAGCAATCTTTCCTAAGTGGGAGGATACATTCGATAAAATAGGAATATATCTCGTAGATCTTTATAAAGAGCTATTTTTCTCAAATAGGAGGATACATTCAATAGAATAGGAGTATATCTCGTAGATCTCTATAAAGAGCTATATTTCTTAAGTTGGAGGATGTATTCAATATTCAATAGAATAGGAATATATCTCGTAGATCTTTATAAAGAACAATCTTTCCTAAGTGGGAGGATACATTCAATAAAATAGGAATATATCTCGTAGATCTTTATAAATATCTATCGCAAATAAGTGGGAGAATACATTCAATAAAATAGGAATATATCTCGTAGATCTTTATAAAGAGCAATCTTTCCTAAGTGGGAGGATACATTCGATAAAATAGGAATATATCTCGTAGATCTTTATAAATATCTATCGCAAATAAGTGGGAGAATACATTCAATAAAATAGGAATATATCTCGTAGATCTTTATAAAGAGCAATCTTTCCTAAGTGGGAGGATACATTCGATAAAATAGGAATATATCTCGTAGATCTTTATAAAGAGCTACTTTTCCCAAATAGGAGGATACATTCAATAGAATAGGAGTATATCTCGTAGATCTCTATAAAGAGCTATATTTCTTAAGTTGGAGGATGTATTCAATATTCAATAGAATAGGAATATATCTCGTAGATCTTTATAAAGAGCAATCTTTCCTAAGTGGGAGGATACATTCAATAAAATAGGAATATATCTCGTAGATCTTTATAAATATCTATCGCAAATAAGTGGGAGAATACATTCAATAAAATAGGAATATATCTCGTAGATCTTTATAAAGAGCAATCTTTCCTAAGTGGGAGGATACATTCGATAAAATAGGAATATATCTCGTAGATCTTTATAAAGAGCTATTTTTCCCAAATAGGAGGATACATTCAATAGAATAGGAGTATATCTCGTAGATCTCTATAAAGAGCTATCTTTTCCAAGTGGGAAGATACATTCAATAGAATAGGAATATATCTCGTGAATCTTTATAAAGAGCTATTTTTCCCAAATAGGAAGATACATTCAATAGAATAGGAGTATATCTCGTAGATCTCTATAAAGAGCTATCTTTTCCAAGTGGGAAGATACATTCAATAGAATAGGAATATATCTCGTAGATCTTTATAAAGAGCAATCTTTTCCAAGTGGGAAGATACATTCAATAGAATAGGAATATATCTCATAGATCTTTATAAAGAGCTATCTTTTCCAAGTTGGAAGATACATTCAATAGAATAGGAATATATCTCGTGAATCTTTATAAAGAGCTATCTTTTTTAAGTTGGAGGATGTATTCAATATTCAATAGAATAGGAATATATCTCATAGATCTTTATAAAGAGCTATCTTTTCCAAGTGGGAAGATACATTCAATAGAATAGGAATATATCTCGTAGATCTTTATAAAGAGCAATCTTTTCCAAGTGGGAAGATACATTCAATAGAATAGGAATATATCTCCTAGATCTTTATAAAGAGCAATCTTTCCTAAGTGGGAGGATACATTCAATAAAATAGGAATATATCTCGTAGATCTTTATAAAGAGCTATCTTTTCCAAGTGGGAAGATACATTCAATAGAATAGGAATATATCACGTAGAATTTTGTAAAGAGCTATCTCACCTAAGTGGGAAGATACAGTCAATAGAATAGGAATATATCTCGTGAATCTTTATAAAGAGCTATCTTTTCTAAGTGGGTGGTTACATTCTTATGAAAGGAATATATCTCGTGAATCTTTATAAAGAGCTATCTTTTCTAAGTGGGAGGATACATTCAATAGAATAGGAATATATCACGTAGAATTTTGTAAAGAGCTATCTCACCTAAGTGGGAGATACAGTCAATAGAATAGGAATATATCTCGTGAATCTTTATAAAGAGCTATCTTTTCCAAGTGGGAAGATACATTCAATAGAATAGGAATATATCACGTAGAATTTTGTAAAGAGCTATCCCACCTAAGTGGGAAGATACAGTCAATAGAATAGGAATATATCTCGTGAATCTTTATAAAGAGCTATCTCTCCTAAGTTTGAGGATGTATTCAATAGAATAGGAATATATCTAATAGATTTTAATAATGAACGATCTTTTCTAAGTGGGATGTTACAGTTAATAGAATCTGAATATATTGCCTCTATTTTTAAGCTAGAGACTGGAGATTCCTTATCATACTGCAGATATGGTTGCATATGAAAAGTACTTACAGATCTGGAATATGGTTAGGATTGATGAGAAAATATAAAACTCCGCATACCGTATCTCAAATCCTAGTTCATAAAGCGGCGTCTACATATTCC
>JBAIZL010000007.1:20335514-20385514 GCA_036971475.1 Prosapia bicincta | reverse complement strand
GAGCCCTTAGAAGAGCTTTATTGAATTTTCCTTTAATTGGAGACGCGTAACAACCCCCTCGACTGGTCTTGTCTTGATGAGGTAATTAACGATCAGGTATTGATTGTCTCGTTTTCCTTGGCATTTCTCCCCAGCACGGCAATTCATTATTCTTTTAGAGATGTGGGCTTTAAGCTCTGGTACATTTAAAAGCCGTTTAAGTTTACGTTGTATAAAAGGCATTTTTAAAAGTTCGATGAAAACAATGTTTCATTTAAAACGTTTTTGTTTTAACCAGTGTTTCCCAAACCTTTTCTGACCTTCGCCTATTTTCATAATCTCAAAATTACCAACACATACATTCAAATACCTACATACTGTATACGTTTTGAAACAAGAACTTTTAGGGTCATTTTTATCTCAATAGGTACTTAATGTCTATTTAGGTATAATTATGTACATTAAAATTTTGCAAATAATAGGTCTACAAAAGGAATAACAATTATGAATTACAAACTTCGTGAATTTTTATTTCTAATTAATTAAACAACATGGATACCTATGTCTATATAACGGGAGAGCTGAATTTGATGAGTTTCAGTCAATTTGTTGATGTATTTATTCAGTCATTTATGTTAGAAAAATTCTAAGATCTCGCTTTTCAATTTCTAACCTATTATAGTCTAGACTTCGTGTCAAGACTATTTACCTCACTAAACCCTCTCTCAACCAAGAAGGAAACGCTATAAACTACGTCTCTGCGATGCACGACAATCCAGGATAAAACTGGCGAGTTTCATTTTGAAGCCAAAATGCTTGGTAGCCCAGTTAGAACTTGGGCTTTAGTTCTTCATTTGCAACAAGCTCGAAATAAAACTGAATTATTTTCCCACAAATTTATTCAAATCGCCCTTCGAGTTCACATTATGTCAGTTCCGCCCTCTGGAATGCTAAAATCGCTCACTGCTGGGCGAAGTCACCCAGTTTGGGAATTTCTGGTTGAAATCATCATTCTCAGGTATAGACATTTTTCTTTAACAATTGGCGATTATTATTAAATTTCTTCTATTAGCTCACTCTCTAGTACCAATTTTCATAAAAAATTAAAATTATAATAAAATGCGTTTTTACTCATCCAAACAAGTTCAAACATATTTTTTTAACCCGTAGTGGATAGCAATTGACGTAAATACAGTTATTTTCAAATACTGATTCATTAATTAAATTTAATAATTACAATGTCTCGGTCGGATTCAAATTGAAAGACTATATGTTTGACAACAAGCACTTTGGTACTGAGTCAACTTTCCAATAGCTAGTCATCTGTTACAAATATATATCAAATTAAAAGAGAAAGGTTTCTTGCAATAACTAAGCTTCATAAGAGATGGATAGAATAAGAAATTATGTGTCACAATCAGTTTTATAAATTAAAAACGAAAAATAAAGAAAACGAATAAATAGTATCAAAACACAATTAATAGTCCAACACCATATACTCTATAGTCAGGAAAATGGAAAATTGTAAGGAAATTCTCTTTCTATTTTACCACTTAATATTGTCATTCTACCACATGTATAGTCTATACATATTTATATTAATTGTAATTATAAAATTAAAAATAACTAAAATAATATATTTCTTTGTTAACATAAGTAGGAATTGACTTTAAAATATATTTCATATTACTTGCTTATCAAGAGAAACGAAAACAATAAACAGACATCTATCTGAATCTTTAAAAAAATATTCATCACCTTCCATCAATCAACTGAAAATTAAAAACATTATTTATTTGTGGATATTTTTTAACCACAACTGATAAAGTATGATAACCTTCATAAAAATAACAGTTATTAACAACACATTCCGAAAACAGAATAGCCATTAAATTATACAACACAAAAACACCTACACAAAAACTTTCAATAACAAATACCACAGAGCAGAAAAATATAAAATTACATGTAATGACTCCCCAAGCTTCTAAATAGATCAAACACGAAGAAACGTCACCAGACAATACCAGACATAAAAGATAAAAAACACTCAACCTAAATTGTTTTTTTTTTGCTACTGATATACATAACACTCTAAACACATACATCAACACTCAGGCGCGTATCCAGCGACTTGCTATGGGGGGGGGGCGATCGATGCATTATATATATAATATATATTAGATATTATTAGATATATATATTATGTGTGTGTGTGTGTGTGTGTGCGCGCGCGCGTGCGTGTATGTAAAAACATAGGACAGAAAAAGATCTTTCTACGCTTGCGTTAGAAATCGGTAACGTGATAAAGATTCGTAGCAAATTAGACTTTTTAATAAATAATTATTTCAGTTTCGATAACACTTATGGCTAGAGAATATTATTAATTTCATAATAAGCTATCATTATAAAAATGGTTTATTAATTAATATAATTAGTTATTCCTACAACACGAACAATTCCGGAGTCAACTGCGAATATTACGCTTGCAAAATTACGTATTGAAAATCATGTTTTTTTTTTTTTTTTTTTTACCCGGGTCTGAGCCCCTAAAACCCGCCCAGCCCTTCGAGACTAAGCTTCACTAGCGCTATATGTTGTTAAAACGTTTAGACGTTTACGAGGGTGTGCCGAGGAAACGCTTCACATTTTCAAATTAAAATTGTATTTTTTATTTACAATAAAAGACGAATTAACTTGAATAAAAGTCTAATTTAATAATATATTGTCGATTTTTAACCCAAAGTTCTTGAGGGTTGGGGGGGGCGATCGCCCCATCGCCCCCCCTTGGATACGCGCCTGACACTGAAACAAACCTAGGAATTTTACACTTCATCAGTAAAAGCAATAAGCTGAACATTACAGAAAGGTTTTTAATATACAAGCACCACAACACATATAATTGAACGTAATATTTGAATACATAATAACAAACCTACTCACAGTACACTAAAACACCACAGAATCACAATAGCATAACACACATAAGCTGATAGTCTTATCTGTGACTTACAGAATGAACAATGCATTAAGTAAACTACAAAATGCGCCTACTTATATTAGTAGTATTTTACTGGTTTGAAGAGTAAATCGACAAATAAGTTTTAATTTACTTGAATTTTCAAAAACAGAAAAGACTATGATAACTATAATGTGAACCAAAATGGAGGGAGTGTAAGTATGCTCGTATTTGCACGGTAGAAAAAAAATAGTAGACTTGGGTTCATAATTTATTGTTCATTATGCCATCACAATATAATTCACACATCTGCCGAACAGCTGGTTGAAACATTAGGCCTATAGATCCATTGGCTCCAAAACTATATGTAAGCCTAAAATATTAATCAAAAACTTAAAACAAAATGTAACAGCCCGAGAGGAAGCTAAAATGAGAACAGTCAGTAGTAAAAGGTTAAAGGGAATATAGTTGGTAGAAAATTATTTTTAGATATTCTTACAAATACTTGAATAATGAAAAGAATTTTCAATACGTTTTTCTTGTTATAGTATAAATCGGTAAAACACACTCTTTAGAAGAAAAACCGAATATCTTTGCATTACGAAACACAAGTAAATTAAAATTGTTTGATCGTGCTAAATGAATCTATAATGCCAAAGAAACAGAAACTACACGCTGTATATCTCTTCAAGAATGTTAACGTCGGTAAATCTAGGAGGCCATGGCGTCAAAACGGAGGTCATGCTGATGCGGAATATTTTCAAAATGTTTCTAGTGAGGTAACCTTGAAGAACCTAGGTGTTGGAGAGGTGAAGACCACGACAACCATGCGCCATTGTATTCTTTAAGGGCAGATGTAGAAGAGAAATACTTTATTTCAAACAACACAACATTATTAAAAATTCGAACAATTGAAAGATTTTAAAGTAGCATTCACGTTAATGTTAATTTTTATAAAAGTTACTTTCATAAAATTCTGCCAGTAGACGCCATAATTATTAATGGTGGTGATAAATAATGGTAGACGTTTTCCAACAAGTGGTACAAAACATAGGTTATCTAAAAAAAAAAATTAATAAGGTATTTTGGCCAACTGTATGCGGGATTCCGCAAGTAGTCTCAGGTTTCCCACACAAAATAGATTTCTCCGAGTATGTTGTAAAGGGAACACTAGTTAACCTAAATGCAAGGTTCCCAACCAGTGATCGGAAGACCACAGGTAGTCAAAGAGAGCCTCTGGATGATCCATGAGAGGTTCCGGCACCACATAGTCTATATCGCAAACACCAGAAAAGTTTTTAAAAAAACATCTGAGTTAAAAAAAACATTGAAGTAGATAAAACATTTTTCGAAACATATTATTTTTCAGAACATAAAATTCTCAATATAATTGTTAATATTCAGTCAGTCAACGAAGGAGGGTTTTTGTGGCCGCCTAGGCAGCGTCTGCCACCGCAGTCAGCGATGGAGAGGTTTTGGTGGCCGTCTTGGCAGCGTATGTCAACGCAGTCAGTCAGTTAGTCAGCGATGGAGGGGTTTTGGTGGCCGCCTAGGCAGCGTCTGTCTCCGCAGTCAGTCAGTCAGCGATGGAGGGGTTTTGGTAGCCGCCTAGGCAGCGTCTGTCACCGTAGTCATGTAGCGATGGAGAGGTTTTGGTGGCCGCCTAGGCAGCGTCTGTCACCGCAGTCATGTAGCGATGGAGAGGTTTTGGTGGCCGCCTAGGCAGCGTCTGTCATTGCAGTCAGTCAGTCAGCGATGGAGGGATTTTGGTGGCTGCCTAGGCAACGTCTATCACCGACAATAACTGCAGGTAGGAATATGGGAACAAGGCTTTTGGTAAGGGCTGAGTGTAGGAAGGGCATCTGCAAGACCCGCGTTTTCTAGATGGTTACGGTAATAAGGTTCTTGAGCTGAAGGGCTACGTTTATTTTAAACATGTGGGCTGGCTGATTACCTCTTTTGTTAATATTATTAGCCTGTTCATCTAATTTTATACATCCTAGTGAGCCGTAATGCGGTAAAAAGAAAGTTTAAAATTTAAAATGAATTAGTTTTTAGAATTAAATATAACAGAAAATAATTTGATCCGACAACAGTTTTACTTTGTTTTGTACTAGACAGTACTTATGGTAATATACATAGAAAGAAATATTCCATGTAACTGTTCTGAAAAAAATTTTTGAAAAGGAAAATTACAATAACAAGTAACGCCATTAATATAGAGTTAAAACGTTCTAAAGAACTGTAACTATTCAAATAAAATATTGCACGATATCGAAACACGAAATTCCGACGTCAAATACAACTGACAATTGACATTGTTAGAAATGAAATAATAGAATAAGACTCATTCCCTCTGGTATTTAAAAGCTATTAAAATAAAGAAGTACGAAATGAGGCCAAATCCTCCCCCACATTACTGGCAACCGCTCAAAATCTTGGTTTATAATAATTGGTGTCGCAAAAACATAAATCGCATTAACTCGCAACCTAGTTGTACGTAATAACTCTCGGAGCATGACTACACCAGCTAATGATCTTCACGCCTGCGTTACGGCCGTTTTTCGCGTGTAATATCTACGGAGGCGACGACCTTATTGTCTCGTTCCGCCCAATTAACCACTCTGCTTATACACGTTTATTCTATTGAATATACTTTGCACGTGCTAATAACGGCCTGCATTCTTAATTAACCGTTCCGTTTTGAAATCAGATTGAATTTTCTCCCAGGCTTCTTTAAAACACTTTTCCGCGATCGTGAGATATTCCCGCATGCAAAACCCGTACAGCATGTTGCATGCCTTTCGACGTTGCGAGACCCAGTGCACGTTTTCAACATTTATATCAATTAGTCGGCGATATATAAACTGTTTAAGTGGATTCGTTCGTCTTTCTATCGTATCTAATCTTGGTTTTGCCAAATAAATCTGAACGTGTCGTGTAAATGCTGGAACAATAGCGATGGCGGAGTAAACATTCAGATCATCCGTCTGAGGGAATTCGCACTACAACGACATTATAGCCTTTTGGTTAGATCTGCATAACTCAGAATCGGATAATAAATGTACTTTATTTAATTGAAAATGTTATAATTAAAATGACCCGTAATAATGAAAATTTCAAGTTCTATTGGAAGTATTCCTTTATAATGAAAATGCCCCGTTATAATGAAAGTATTCTGTTATAATGAAAGTGCTCTGCTATAATGAAAGTGTTCTATTGTAGTGGAAGTATTCCATTGTAATTAAAATGTTTTGTTATATGAAACTGTTTTGTTTTAATTAAAATAATCTGTTATGATAAAAATGTTCTGTAATAATAAAAGTGTTCTGTTATAATGAAAGTGTTCTGTTGTAATAAAAGTGTTCTGATATAGGCTTATTGAAATCTTCCGTTATACTAATAATGTTCTGTTATTAAGGAAAGGTTCTGATGCGACGAAAATGTTTTGAAATAATGACAATGTTTTATTATAATGAAAATGTTATGTTATATGAAATTGTTCTGTATCACTGGAAATATTTCGTTGTAATAAATGTTTTGTTGCAATGCAAATGTTCTGTTATGATGGAAGTATTTCATCATAATGAAAATGTTCTGTTGTGATGAAAATGTTCTGTTATGATGGAAGTATTTCATCATAATGAAAATGTTCTGTTGTGATGAAAATGTTCTGTTATGATGGAAGTATTTCATCATAATGAAAATGTTCTGTTGTGATGAAAATGTTCTGTTATGATGGAAGTATTTCATCATAATGAAAGTGTTCTGTTATAATGAACATATTCTGTTATAATGAAAACGTTTATTTTAATGGGAGTATTCCGATATAATGAAAATGTTCTTTTATAATAAAAGTGTTCTGATATAATGAAAATGTTCTACAATAATAAAAGTGTTCTGTTATATTGGAAGTATTCCTTTATAATGAATACTCCCCATTATAATGAAAGTGTTCTCCTAAAGTCGAAGTATTCCATTATATTTAAAATGTTTAATTACCAATATCAAAATGTTGTTTTTTTAAACTAAAATAATCTGTTATAATGATAACATTCTGATGCGATGAGAATGTTTTGTTATAATGAAAACATTCTGTTATAATAAAAACGTTCTGTTATAATGGAGGTATTCCGTTATAATGTTCTGTTATAATTAAAGTGTTCTGTTATAATGAACACGTTTTGTTGTTCCAATATATTCTGTTTTAATTAAAAAATTATGTTACAATGTAAACATCTGATATGATGAAAATTCTCTGAAATAATGAAAATGTTTTTTTATGATAAAAATATTCTATAATAATAATAATGTTCTATGATAATGGAAATGTTCTGTTATAATGAAAATATTTTTTTTTAAATTAAAATGTTTTGTTAACATGGAAATGTTTTGTTATAATAAAAATGTTCTGTCATAATAAAATATTCTGTTATAATGAAAAGGTTCTAATACAATGAAAAGGATCTGATATGATAAAATGTTCCGTAATAATGAAAATTTTCTGTTAATGAAAGTTTTCTGTTGAAATAAAAATGTTCCGCTATAGTGAAAATATTTTGTAATAATGAAAATGTTCTGTTCTAATAATTGTTTAGGAAGATGGTCGGTTTAATAGTAGCCGCAAACACAAGAGATATAAGTCTACACCTCATCACAGAGCAGAGAGTCTGACGCACTCATCACAGAGCAGAGAATCTGACGCACTCATCACCACAGAGCAGAGAGTCTGACGCACTCATCATCACAGAGCAGAGAGTATGACGCACTCATCATCACAGACTAGAGAGTCTGACGCACTCATCATTTACAGAGCAGAGAGTCTGATGCACTCTTCATCACAGAGCAGAGAGTCTGACGCACTCATTATCACAGAGCACAGAGTCTGACGCACTCATCATCACAGAGCAGAGAGTCTGACGCACTCATCGCCTGCCTAGTTTTACTCGCAATCGTTTTCACATCTTCCAGAGACAATAGTGAAATTTAATGATTGCCGAAATATAACGAATTACACAGGTTTAAGCCTATCATTAGAGACACTTGGTTTAATTACAGATAGTTTTAAACATTTGAATTTAAATATGTCTGTTTGAAAAATAATTTTATATATGAATGGTCTTGAAAATGGTTTCTAATTTAGAAACGAAAGGTTGATATTTTAAAACTATAGATAAATCCAAATTCTAATTTCTATAATTGATCATAAACAATCAAATATAAAATTAATTTTTTTACCAAAAAATGTTTTCAAGAAACTCAATAAACTTAAGACTAACAATATAATGAGAAGGAATGTATTTACTCTAAAATTGTTTATCAATAGAAAGAGTAGTTAGATGAAACAACTAAATAATGATTAGGTTTTGGATGACTTAGAGCATGAACCGGGGAATTAAGTTTGTCCCGCATTTGCATAATTTCGCTGTACCACACTCCTCCGCTGTTGAGCTAACGTGGATGAATTGTTCCACAAACAGTATTTTATCGGAATGCACGTGGAGTAATTAAATCAGAGCCAGTGGGGTTACGAGAGCTAATGTATTATTCATCGCTTCCTGCAAAGCTTAGCCCGAAACGATTTCACAGCGACGTACTTTTTTTATACAAATAAGAATTAGTGCAAAGGAAATTAGGCTATTAATTGTCTGTAAGAAATTGAAAACTTTTGCCAAATTAAGAAGTAACGAGTAATAAAGTGTAGTTATGTAGTAAAGTATTTTACGAGTGAAATGTCTTTTACGACGACTTAATGTTTTAATCCTGTAACAGGCACCGGATTCGGCCCCAGGTACCGGATTTGGTCCAGGTATCAGATTGGGCCTCAAGTACCGGATTCGGCCCCAGGTACCGGATTCGGTTCTAAAAGCAGTATTTAGCCTTCAGCACCGAATTCGGCCACAGGTAACGGAAAAGTCTCTAGGTCATCTCAGCCTGAGAAAAAGACGGGGTAAAGGCTGTAGTGATGGGGGAGTTTTTTAGCGTAATGACGTTATCTCCTTCAATACCAAAGACCCATGTAAGGTAGCTCTACCATGCTCTCGTAAACTGTTTAATTTAAATAAAGTATAGTAATACTTTTAATGTAATTAAATTGAGCCAAATTTTTAAACCTAAAATTTACGTCGTGTAATTAACTAATTATGTACATTATATTTTTATTTTCACAAGAAATCTAACCTCGAATAAGAAATAGTTGTTGTTAGTAACTCGTTTAGGTTAAATACCATACAGACAAACTGTGTTAGTGTTTTGTAATATAACAAAAATGCTGTCGAAACAGTTCTTTTGTTTCAATTTTTTTTTTTTTTTTTTTTTTATTCTTGATTATGAAAGTGTATGTATGCACACATAAAGTATGCATGCACGTAAACAGACTTACACACACATATGCGCGCGCGTTCGTACACACACACACACACACACACACACACACACACACACACACACACACACACACACACACACACACACACACACACACACACACACACATACATACACACTCACACACACACACACACACACACACACACACACACACACATACACACACTCACACACACACACACACACACACACACACACACACACACACACACACACACACACACACACACACCTACGCACGCACGCACACACACCTACGCACGTACACACACACACACACATAGATGAGCACTTATTTATCTTAAAATACTATAAGTAAAAGAAAAGTAAGCAGAATATTCAGAGTCGAAGTGTTAAGGCATCCTCGAAGCTCACAGTGAGGAATTTATTTTCATCAATAAACAATTCAACATATCATTGAAAGTTGTGTGCGAAATAAACATAGGTTCTACCATCATAAAATTTTGTAACACTCTCCAATCTTGAAGGAATCGATTCTAGTTTGCGATTCAAAGAATATATTAAATTATACAGTTCTGTTAGAATCACTAATAACAACATAAATTGAACACACTGAAGAGATTTTATTGCGTTACGCAGGACGATGTCCTGGCCAGCCATTGTTGCTCAGATATGATTAAGGACCAAGTGGCATAAAAGTCACATAAGCGTTATTGTTTGTTTATAAATGCACCGATAAATTACTCTATAAGACGTGTTTTGTTAAAGTTTCAACAATGTCAAAAGGCGGGTCACAAGCCCATGTAGGAGTCGCGCCACGACGTGCCCCTCGCTGCCCACGGCCTTCGGTCTTCCGGACACGCCTTAGAGGTGCTGCCAGCTATTGGTAAACGGCCCGGCTTCCACGTTTTCACGTCTCTGAATGCGTGCTTCATTAGGATGGGTTTGCATGTTCTTTATCAATACATCGGTCTCTGTATGTTTGTAGGGGGGGGGGTGTAATTAATTATAAAACGCATTGCATGTTTGAGGCCATCCGCTGGGGAAAATTGCTTAAATCGGTTGCAACCTGTTCAGAACTCTCTCGATTGTGAATACGGTACGGCAACAGATGTTCGTTTCCCAAAGATTAAACCCTAATTAAAACTAACCTACAAAGAATACTAATACTGGAAACCTAATTAAGCTGCGTGTTAAAGCAGCCAACTACTTTACTTACGTGAACAAAGGATACGTTTTGAACAAGAAGGATCCATAAATTTCTTCCCGAGGACAGATAATTGTTGTTAACAATATAGGTATTATAACGGGTAGGAACTTTTAATTATGTTTTCTATATACACAAAAAGCTGAAGCCATTTGTAACAATATGATTATAGTAAGGTATTAACACAGTAAAGTATCATTACAGTCAAGTTTCTACACAGTTAAGTATGAACACAGTCAAGTATCTATACATTAAAGTATGACTATAGTAAGGTGTGGACACAATAAAGTACGAACACAATATAGTTTGAACACAATAAAGTACAACAGTAAAATATGACACTGAAAAGTACGAACACTATAAAGTACGAACAAAGTAAAGTATGGAACGAAAAAGTATGAACACAGTAAAGTATGATCACAGTCAAGTTTCTACACAGTAAAGTATGAACACAGTCTCAAGTATGTATACATTTAAGTATGACTATAGTAAGGTGTGGACACAATAAAGTACGAACACAATATAGTATGAACACAATAAAGTACAACAGTAAAATATGACACTGAAAAGTACGAACACTATAAAGTAAGAACACTGTAAAGTATGGAACGATAAAATATGAAGACAGTAAAGTATCATTACAGTCAAGTTTCTACACAGTTAAGTATGAACACAGTCTCAAGTATGTATACAGTAGGGTATGATTATAGTAAGGTATGGACACAATAAAGTACGAACACAATATAGTATGAACACAATAAAGTACAACAGTAAAATATGACACTGAAAAGTACGAACACTATAAAGTAAGAACACTGTAAAGTATGGAACGATAAAATATGAAGACAGTAAAGTATCATTACAGTCAAGTTTCTACACAGTTAAGTATGAACACAGTCTCAAGTATGTATACAGTAGGGTATGATTATAGTAAGGTATGGACACAATAAAGTACGAACACAATATAGTTTGAACACAATAAAGTACAACAGTAAAATATGACACTGAAAAGTACGAACACTATAAAGTACGAACAAAGTAAAGTATGGAACGAAAAAGTATGAACACAGTAAAGTATGATCACAGTCAAGTTTCTACACAGTAAAGTATGAACACAGTCTCAAGTATGTATACATTTAAGTATGACTATAGTAAGGTGTGGACACAATAAAGTACGAACACAATATAGTATGAACACAATAAAGTACAACAGTAAAATATGACACTGAAAAGTACGAACACTATAAAGTAAGAACACTGTAAAGTATGGAACGATAAAATATGAAGACAGTAAAGTATCATTACAGTCAAGTTTCTACACAGTTAAGTATGAACACAGTCTCAAGTATGTATACAGTAGGGTATGATTATAGTAAGGTATGGACACAATAAAGTACGAACACAATATAGTATGAACACAATAAAGTACAACAGTAAAATATGACACTGAAAAGTACGAACACTATAAAGTAAGAACACTGTAAAGTATGGAACGATAAAATATGAAGACAGTAAAGTATCATTACAGTCAAGTTTCTACACAGTTAAGTATGAACACAGTCAAGTATGTATACATTAAAGTATCACTATAGTAAGGTGGGGAACCAATAAAGTACGAACACAATATAGTATGAACACAATAAAGTACAACAGTAAAATATGACACTGAAAAGTACGAACACTATAAAGTAAGAACACTGTAAAGTATGGAACGATAAAATATGAAGACAGTAAAGTATCATTACAGTCACGTTTCTACACAGTTAAGTATGAACACAGTCAAGTATGTATACAGTAGGGTATGATTATAGTAAGGTATGGACACAATAAAGTACGAACACAATATAGTATGAACACAATAAAGTACAACAGTAAAATATGACACTGAAAAGTACGAACACTATAAAGTAAGAACACTGTAAAGTATGGAACGATAAAATATGAAGACAGTAAAGTATCATTACAGTCAAGTTTCTACACAGTTAAGTATGAACACAGTCAAGTATGTATACATTAAAGTATCACTATAGTAAGGTGGGGAACCAATAAAGTACGAACACAATATAGTATGAACACAATAAAGTACAACAGTAAAATATGACACTGAAAAGTACGAACACTATAAAGTAAGAACACTGTAAAGTATGGAACGATAAAATATGAAGACAGTAAAGTATCATTACAGTCAAGTTTCTACACAGTTAGGTATGAACACAGTCAAGTATGTATACATTAAAGTATGACTATAGTAAGGTGGGGAACCAATAAAGTACGAACACAATATAGTATGAACACAATAAAGTACAACAGTAATATATGACACTGAAAAGTACGAACACTATAAAGTAAGAACACTGTAAAGTATGGAACGATAAAATATGAAGACAGTAAAGTATCATTACAGTCAAGTTTCTACACAGTTAAGTATGAACACAGTCTCAAGTATGTATACATTAAAGTATGACTATAGTAAGGTGTGGACACAATAAAGTACCAACACAATATAGTATGAACACAATAAAGTACAACAGTAAAATATGACACTGAAAAGTACTAACACTATAAAGTAAGAACACTGTAAAGTATGGAACGATAAAGTATGAACACCGCAATGTATGATCACAATAACGTATGTCCACAGTAAAGTAGGGCACATAAAATAATAAACACTGCAAAGTATGTACACAGGAATGTATTAAATTAGTAAAGTATGAACATAAAGAGTACGAACACAGTATAATACGAACCTAATAAAGTATGACCACAGCAAATTATAAATATAGTAAAGTATAAACACAGACGATACAAACACAAAGTACAATATGAATCCAATAAAGTATGAACAGTAAAGTTTGAACACAGTATAGTACGAAAAATAAATTGTAAACAGATTAAACTACAAACAAAGTAAAATATGTACAAGGACTAGAAATGGAAAAGTAAGACTTAAAACTTATTTTATTCCTTCATCATTCAGATAAATAGTAGAAAGATTTCGATAAAATAGTATACAAATTTAACTGAAAATTCATCGCCCAACATTTTAACATCTAAACCATGCTTCGGGAGTACTTTTAACAAAAATACAATATTAAAAACACTATTACAATACAATTACACATTCGTAATATTAAAAAGATATTTTCCTTTTGACTAGTATTGCATTTATTCTGCAAACCTCATTGTTTGTACAAGAACTTTCAGATAAAGTTTAGTCATTCTACTAACATAGAAGACAAAAGTAAAAGCTAGTCAAATTATAAAATTTACTTTGAATTATATGCAAATAAAATTTAAAAATTAATTACAATATTAACTATGAGATAAATTTCATTTTAATATTGTGAATGTATAATTATATTTTAATACCGTGTAATCGTAACTTTGTTAAATAAATGCTCCCGAAGCCTAGATGTCAAAATGTTGGACAATGAATTTTCAATGTTAAATTTGAATGTGATTTGATCGAATGCTTTCTATTATTGTTAAGTAACAAAGGATAGAATATCCTACAACATTTAGGTAATGTTTTCTGTATTTCATTTTACACTCTTTAATATTTCTACGCATAAAAATATCATATCTTTGGTTCTTTGCCTAAAACATATTTACTTTGTTTAAACCGTTTTACTGACAGAAAGGCACCTGTTCTCATGTTTCTTGTAGGCTAGTGATGTGTTAGTTCCTTTATCTTATTAAATCCACCTCTTACAATAGAAGTAAGTAAACGTTCAGTTAATATTGACGAATAAATGGTAAATAGTGATACTAATTTGTAAAGTGGATTTGAGAATATACTATTTTTGATTGTAGACGGGTTTTTCAATAGCGTCTAGGATTTTATTATTGTCTTTATTTAGAATAAATAATCGATTCAAAGGGCAACATCTGCAGCTATTTACTTTCTTTCTCAAGGATTCTTTTTCAGAAGTAATTCTGCTTTTATTAAAAACGTAAACAGTTGTAAGAAAAAGAATAAATCTTTCTAAGAAAACTATAATCTTAAAGACTTTATTTAAATATTAAATAGTATCTAGATTCAAGAATAGACAAATCATTTTTGTTAAATAAAATTAATAAATGAGTTAGATAATAAAAATATATCATTTGAAATATTTATAATATTCGTGTAACCAAATAAAATATATAATTCCACGGTAAGATAAAACATTTAATTTTATATGCATTTTGCTCAAATTTCTCATGAAATTACTGAACTTTAAATGACTTCTCTTGGAATATCTGACGCTGCTACAAATCAATATAAATGAAAACTGCTGACTGTAATCTTTCCTTTTATTCTGAACAGAAGATATTCTATTGTTGAAGACGATGTATTTGTGATGGATATTTGTGTTACTGAAAGCAGATCTGTGAAGAAACAAGGTATAAAAAAATGTATTCACCCTTTTAGCTCGTATATATCTTACCAATGGGAAAACGATCAATTTATTCTAGAAACTATTAAAATACTATTAACACTATCTAATGATACGCGACGGATTAGGTTTACTTGAGCGAATGATATCTCCTGTAATCTTAATATTATAGTTTGATTTAAAACAGAATAGGATTCTAAGAAGGTGAAATTGGCCAAAGGGAGTGGGGATACCACCATCTTGAGCGATTAGGAAGTTCACATCTTGCTGCGTGGGTGAGCCTTGTTGCCAATTCGACGTTAAACTTCCGTTCGTCGCTCAGTTTCATCGTAGCTGTGGTGAATTAATTTTCTACTGCTGTAGCTTGCTTCGTTCTGCCGCTGGCGATAGCGAGTTGAATCACAGCGTTCGAACTGACAACACCGCATCCCTATCCTGCCACAGACCCATTCCTATTCTACTTTAAATCAAAGTAGAACAACAAATATGAAATCTTCCAACAGAGTTGTACTTTATTACCTCGCGTAATTGCGAAATAATAATTAATTAATCACTACAGATAACCACTAACAACAGCAAGAAATTAATTTATTAATTATATATCATTCCCTAATGCAGGTCCCTACATTTTAACTACAAGGTAACCCTCTTCAGAATACAGAAAATAAATTCACTATCTCAGAAGATACTTATCCAGTATTTCAAATACTTGGATTACATTTTGTATACTTTGTTTATTCACAGATCTGCTTTCAGTAACAAAAATATCCATCACAGATACTTCGTCATCAACAATGGAATATTTTCTGTACAGAAAAAAAGGAAACATTACAGAATTTTGCATTTATATTGATTTATAGCAGCGTGAGATATTCCAAGAGAAGTCATTTAAAGCTTAGTAATTTCATGAGAAATTTGAGCAAAGTGTATATAAATTAAATGTTTTATCTTGCCGTGAAATTATATATTTTATTGTATTACACGAATGTTATAAATATTTCATTTGATATATTTTTATTATCTAACTCATTTTTGTCTATTCTTGAATCTAGATACTATTTAAAATTTAAATAAAGTCTTTAAAATTATAGTTTTCTTAGAAAGATTTATTGTTTTTCTTACAACTGTTGAAGTTTTTAATAAAAGCAGAATTACTTCTAAGAAAGAATCCTTGAGAAAGAAAGTAAATATTTGCAGATGTTGCCCTTCTAATCGATTATTTAATCTAAATAAAGACAATAATAAAATCCTAGACGCTATTGAAAAACCCGTCTACAATGAAAAATAGTATTTTCTCAAATCCACTTTACAAATTAGTCTCACAATCTACCCTAATTTATTGGTCAATATTAACTCAAAATTTTATCTTCTGATGTAAGAGGTGAAAATATAAGATAAAGGAATTAAAACATCACTAGCCTACCGGAAACACGAAAACTGCCTTTTGGTCAGTAAAACTATTTAAACAAAGTAAATATGTTTTAGGCAAAGAACCAAAGATATGGTATTTTTAAGTGTAGAATTAATAAAGTTTTGTAAAATAATTAAAATTTTATTTTATTGAGAATAAGTAACGGATTTAATGAAATCACTCACAACATATATTATCTAATCACAAGACTATCTAACCTAAAATCCACGTCATTTTAAAATAGCACGACACGACGTTTGTGGTGTTTTATGATTTTAAGATTAATTTATTATTTCCGAAAAAAAATGAAACAGGCACATTAACCACTAAAAAAACTAATATATTTCAATTGGCTATTTACGTTATGGCCTCCAGATTATTATTTTATTGTCAACTTTGTTGAAGCATAATAATGCCAAACGCTGGAAACAATCATCTATGGCTACTGATTCTGTGAGAAATCTATATTCAATGCTATGTCAAAGTCGGCTACCACATGGCACTCACAATTTATTTAGAATGATAGAAGTTAATTTCTCGACAGTACATGATCTTCAACTTTAACTACTATTTACACTATAACACTAGTATATATATTAATACGTCATACATGCCTATAGTAACACTTCTTTTCTTTGTTCAATGAGGACGACCATTTCGAGAGATGTATCCTACTAGTTACGGTCTGAATTGATAATAGTGTAAAGGCCAAGGCGTTACCATTTTATATCCATTCCTAAAATTATCTATGTTCAAAATAATTTTCGTTACCTTTGCAGGTGATAATAGCTGTCTTTTTGCCTTAAAACTACAAAAGATATTGTAACAAGCAAGGTCCCCCATGATTTATAACACACGGCTTGAAAAGTTTACAAATCCTCGCAGCTTAAGTGGTTACAACAGCCACGCCATTCTCGTAAAGTCTAGAATCTTCTAAGAAGTGAAGCGATTAGAAAGTACCAGAAATTGCTAGAAGTGGGAAGTCGATATATAAAGAAA
This sequence comes from Prosapia bicincta, assembly GCA_036971475.1. Classification (NCBI taxonomy): domain Eukaryota; kingdom Metazoa; phylum Arthropoda; class Insecta; order Hemiptera; family Cercopidae; genus Prosapia; species Prosapia bicincta. The sequence goes on along the minus strand of JBAIZL010000007.1, from coordinate 20,368,229 downwards.
TTGTTAGGCTTGAAGAGAGGTCAGTATTTGTATAAGAGAGTAAAGCATTAATAACAGAGAGGGGCAGAGTGTGTTAAGTTTAAATAGACTTTATTGAGTTAATTAGAAATTAGCTAGGGAGAACTATTCACAACGACAAAAAAAACCAAAATATTAGTAGTCAAGCACTGAGAAAGGCGATATCGTCGCCGAAACTAGTCGGTTATAATAAAATAGTGTGTTTTTTTTAATAAACTAATGTATAGTGAGATTTAAAGTAAACTGTTTTAATGTTTCCCTTATTTAAAAACATATTTTCATAACCTGAAAAAGAAATTACGCACAACACAGATTACGTTTAGTGTAGGTAAAGGAACAAAAAGTAAAAAGAACTTTTTGAACAATTTATTTTTGCTAATTACAGACCCTACGGAGAGACATGGAGGCAAAGTATAAAGGACACAATGGAAGGCGTGTGGCTACCTTGTGGGACGCGTTCTGGATGCGAGCCAGCTGTGTTTATTGACAACCTATTAACTCTATAATGCAAAGCCCAACTCTATCTTTCATGAACGTCCACTTGTACGGATTTATTGTATAGCTTAATCAATGGCAAAGCTTGTACACGGTAAGCATTTTATAATCGAGGAGAAAAAACTGCCCACTACCTATTTTGCAACAATACTTTGTGAGAAGAAAATTACGGTATAGATAAAAAAACCTGCAATCAATAAACTATAGACTGAGAGTAGATCTCGCCCTAGACTGGCGCGGACCCACCCCTAACTCGGCCGCTACGTAACCTAGGACTATAGGGGTAGTTTTGGATGATGCTCAAGGTCATCCCGACCCTGACCCCAGACCCGGGGGTGGTTTTGACCACGTTCAGGGGGGTAGGGGGTAGTTTTTTCGAAAAAAAAAAACAAAATCGGCCGCTACGTAACCCAGGACTACAGGGGTAGTTTCGGATGATGCGGGCGGACGTCCTGACCCTGACCGTAGCTTTGGGGGTGGTTTCGACCACGTCTAGAGGGGTGGGGGGTAGTTTTTCGAAAAAATTTTTATTTTAACCTAACTCGGCCGCTACGTAACCTAGGACTATAGGGGTAGTTTTGGATGTTGCAGAGGCCTGACGCTGACCCTCACCCAACCCTAAGGGCGGTTTTGACCATGCCTAGAGGGGTGGTAAATGGAAAAAACTAATTCCAACTAGCTAACCTAAGCTAGCCAAAATGGATCAAACCTAACCTAACCTACGTGAAGGGGGTGACCACGGCTACGTTCAGGACCAACACCGGGGGTAGCTCCGGGGGTGGATTGGGGGTGGGGGGTAGTTTTCGAAAAAATTTTGGAAAATCGTGTCTTGACCAATAGAATGAGTTTAGAGTGTATTATCGCGTCGGTAGGGGTAGTTTCACCTAGGGGTAGTTTTTACAAAAAATACGAAATTGCCAAAAATCAATCGGTTGGATCAACAGACAGTACGGGATATGTGTAGAGTCCAGTACGGGATGCTGCGGGGGCGGTTTACCTAGGGGTAGTTTTTACAAAAAATATGAAAATGCCGAAAATCGATCGGTTTGATCGAATGGCTGTATGGGATATGTCTAGAGTCCAATAAGGAACGCTGCGGGGGTGGATTCATCGAGGGGTAGTTTTTACAAAAAATATGAAATTGCCGAAAATCGATCGGTTGGATCAAATGACCGTATATGGTATGGTTAAAGTCCATCTTGGTGGGCTGTGCGGGCGGTTTCACCTGTTTTTAGATTGTCAAAAATAATCGGGGTCCTAGGTAAAATCCACCCAGGCACCAGTTAAACCCGCCAAGGTAGAGCCAATATCGAACACGCTATCGGTTAAAGCCAAACCGAGCCCAGCCACCCGGCTGCTAGGCCTTAGGTAAAGCTAACACGGAGCTAGCCCTCGGGTAAAGCCATCACGAGGCCGACCCTTAGGTAAAGTAACCCCGGAATAGCTCCGGTGGTGGGGGTAACTTTTGGAAAGATTTAACGGTTATCTGATGACGTATCAGCGCTTGAGCGAGTCTAGGCAAGTAGTAGGCATACCCTAACTAGAGTGTTCTACCCTAAATAAATTGGCTGATGCAGGGCAAGGGGCAAACCCGCAGAGTTAACACACTATCTTGGAGGTAGACCCACCCAAACCTCAGGCATAGCATCCCTGCAGCGGGGATTTAGCCAGCCCAAGGCAGGCTCCTAAGTAAAGCCACCCGAGGAAAAGGCTTAAGGTAAAGCTACCTTGGAGCCTGGTCTTAGGTAAAGCCTCTTTGGAGGTAGACCTTAAGTAAAGCTACCCAAGAGTCCGGCCGGGCTGGTTGCTATATCAATTACAACCTATCGACCAAGACAAACACCTCCACCAAGTCCTAGGTAAAGCCATCCAGGTGTCAGACCATAGGTAAAGTAACCGAGGAGTCGGGCCTGAGGTAAAGCCAGCCAGGCCCTAGGTAAAGCTACCATTGGGGCAGACCATCGGTAAAGCTACCACGGAGTCGGAGCCTAGGTAAAGCTACCATGAAGTTAGACCATAGGTAAAGCAAACACGGAGCAAGGACTCAGGTAAAAGCTATCCCGAAGCCACACCCGAGGTAAAGTAACCCTGGGAACGAGAAATCCGGTAAAGCTACCACAGAGTCGGTACCTGGGTAAAGCTACCATGGAGTTAGACCATAGGTAAAGCAAACACGGAGCAAGGACTTAGGTAAAAGCCATCTCGAAGCCAGCCCATAGGTAAAGTAACCCAGGAATCGTACATTAAGTAGGGGTGGTTATCAAATAATATATGAAATTGTCAAAAACCGATCGGTTAGATAAAACTACCAACAATTATACACCGAGTGCAAATAGTCAACAAGTTGAATCGACCAATCACATTGCAGGGGCCAGGTGGGTCTACGCAAACGGTCGCTGTAAGACGTGAAGGCTTATATACCGTGTTAAACCAATATATATGATAGCCCACATAATGTGTTAAACAAATACGCAGGCCTACATACATACTATGCTAGGCCAACATACTATGTTTGTAAACCACAGGCCAAACCCTTATGACCTGAGCTATTTTCACCTCTTCTATCAGGTTGATCCAGGCAACCGTATAATATGGGAGGTACTATAGGGTACATCTACCAATGCATAACTTATCAAGCCCACGTAAAGGTTTATGACGTATCGGCGTTCGAGCGACTCAGGTATTAGGCCCTCCATAACTAGAGGGGCAAGGGTTATGATTGTCAAAATTTGTCTATGCTACAAAATAATAAACAAAGCAATAAAGCCCCGTCGTTTCAGGGAATACGCTTGACCGTGTGTTAGACATGTACAGACTTGCAGAGATAACACATTATCTAAAAACCGCAACGGCAATCGGTGACCGCTATAGCAGGCATAAAAACCAGCACGGCTGTGTCGTTGTGAATCTAGGCACGTGTTTATGTTTTGATTACTGTATCGATTTATTATGTACTGTCGGCATACCAAGGCCTACATATATATAATCAGAAATCAGTGTAAATAATCAAATAGCCTCAATGGACATCTCCTATATAAATGTATCTAGATACAAAGGTATATATGGAGAAACACTAATAATGAGGCCTATCACAAAACGTGAATAAATATATGTTATAAAACGATGCTAAGTCAACATGCAAGCTATCATACATGGGCCTGTTAAGCCTACATACGTGATAGCACACATAATGTGGTAAACAAATATGCATGTAAACCTGCATACTATGCTAGGCCGACTTCCATGGGCCTACTATGTCGGTAAACCACTGGCCAAAGCCTATATGATCTGGGCCTGACACACATTTACACCTCGTCTATCAGGTAGAACTTGACAACCGTATAATAAGGGAAGTACTATATGGTATAGCTAACAATGCATAACCTATCACGCCCATGACGGTCAACAAATATTACAATATAATTTAAAAATTTACGCAACCTATATACATACAATGCTAACCAATATAGGCATATATACTATGTTAAACCAACACGCAATATACTCTAAATAGCCATATATATACGCTGTTAAACAAATATGCAGGTTAACCTATATACATCCTGTATTAGGCAAATATCCCCCGTTACCCGCATAGGCCTATGTTAAGCCAGGATGAATGATAGCTTATATAGTGTGTTAAACAAATATGCTTGTAAACCTACATAAATAATATGCTAAGCCTGTGCTAAACAGATATGCGTGTAAACCCACATAAATACTATGCTAACCAGCATGGATGCTATCCTACATAAGCTTATATACTATGTTAAACCAGCATGCAATATACTCTAAATAGCCATATATACGCTGTTAAACAAATATGCGTGTAAACCCACATATATACCATGTTAAGCCTACATAATGCGTTAAACAAACATGTGTGTAAGCCGACAAGGGCCTACAAATTATATCCAATGCATAGTTTAGCTAAAGGGCTATCACACACTATCCTACAAGCGGCCCGCAAATTACCACATAATACCCGATACATAGCCTGGCTAATCATTAACACATAGTAATCACCAACACATAATATCCGGTGCATAGCCTCGCTAAATAAGCATAAACTTCCCAAAATTGGCTTATCAATTATGTATGGTCTAGATATAGTCACACATGTCATTTCAAAAGTCAGCTGGAAAGAAACACTACCCTGGTATATACTATGTTAAACCAGCATGCAATATACTCTAAATAGCCATATATACGCTGTTAAACAAATATGCGTGTAAACCCACATAAATACGCCAAGCCAATATCCATGCTATCATAGATAGACGTATATACTATGTTAGGCCTACATACCGCGTTAAATAAACATGTGTGTAAGCCTGCATAGATATTATGCTAAGAAGACACGGGCCTGAACACATTATATCCAGTGTATAGTTTAGCTAATGGTTATCACACAGTAGCCTGACTACAACCTGCCCACATAATACCCGCCACATAGCTAGACTAATCATTAACACATAGTATCCGATGCATAGCCCGACGATGGGTTAACATATAGTATCCGATAAGTAGCTTGAGAATGCCCCAACACATAATATCCGGTGCATAGCCTCGCTAATGCTTAGCACATAGTAGCCGATGCTGAGCCTGGCTATGGAATATCACATATTATCTGATGTGTAGCCTGACTAATGGGTAACACAGCCAATGCTAATGATTAACATAAAGTATCCAATGCATGGCTTGGGTAATGTATATAGCTAGCCTACATTCTGTGATATCTATGTAAACCCACATACTATGCTAAGCCTGTTATCCATAGACACAGATCTATGGTGATGCAAGAGTAACCAGCACCCTGACAACAGATACCTAGCATGATCATAGCCTACATTGCCTGATAACAGATACCTAGCCTGACCATAGCCTACATAGCTAGACAAAAGATACATAACTAGACAATAGATACCTAGCCTGACAACAGACACCAATCCTGGAATCAAATACATAGCCCGACAAACGATGCATAGCCCGACAAGGGCTAGCACATAGTATCCGAGGTATAGAATGACTAACGGTTAACACATGGTATCCAAAGCATAACTAGGCTAGTGAATAACTAATGGTTAGTTTGACTATGGTTAACACACACAGTGTCCGATGCATAGCTTAGCTAATGGATAACACATAGTAACCTATGCCTAGCCTGACTAGGGCTAACACATAGTACCCGATGAATGGCTCGACTAAGGCCAACACACAGAATCCGATGCACAACTTAATATGACGTCATCCAGGGCGGAGATGGTGGCTATGTTGATACCGTGATGGCCAGTGTAGGCTAGATCAAATAACCAACGTTTCAACCAAACTACTGTCTTACGCAAAGTTAACCGACCAACATACGCGAAGTTCAAACGAACAGCATTTACACCAAGTTCAAATAGGCCACGGCTGGTGAAGGCCAGATCAGCTATTCAACGTTGAAAAACTTACGCTAATCAACCAACATCCACACCGAGGTCAATTGGTTAGTGAAGGCACCAACAAAAGCCCTAGGTCTTAGACATAATTATAGCCACCAACGCATACCAAAATATCTATGCAGAAACCGTCAAGGCCTTTACACATATTGTCTAGGTATGTTGTATCATTTACAGCATACTAACTAAGGTAAAGCTACCTTTCAGGTAGGCCATAGGTAAAGCTACCTTGAAGGTATGCCCCAGGTAAGGCCTGGAGTCAGGTAGTAGGTAAAGACACCGTCGAGTCAGGTCAGCTATGCATAACCTGTCACACAATAACTGCGTAAAGGCAGCTAACAATGCCTACCCCTTTAAAATAGCTACGAAAAGATAACAACCAATACATACCCTATCATAATAGCTATGTAAAGACAGCTAAAGATGCATAACCTAACTCAGTAATGATTGCTATTAAATAATGAACCATTACACTAGCCACGTAAAGACAGCTACCAACACCACAATAGCTACGTAAAAACAGTTATCGATCCGTGACCAAGATAATACCAACGTAAGACCTATATCAGTGCTAAGACAATAGCTCCGTAAGGAAAACCTACCACTTCATGAACCACGACAACAGCAAGGTGTGGACGGCTACCAATACATTACTTATCACAGCTACCAACACATAACTCGTCACACTAGCTAAGTAAATAGCGCTACGATTGAATAGCCTATCACACAGGCCAAATGAGGGTCACTAACTAAACCATCACAATATCTCTGTACATGGCAGATGGCGTGATGATCCTCATCTTTATCGCACACCTAACAGTAGGTTAGAAGCACTCTGGCTAGCTTAGGTTAGTGGGTTGAAAATAATTTTTTCTAAAAACTACCCCTCTAGACGTGGTCGAACACCCAACAGTAGGTTAGGTTAGAAGCACTCTGGCCAGCTTAGGTTAGTGGGTTGAAAATAATTTTTCCTAAAAACTACCCCTCTAGACGTGGTTGAACCCTCCCCCAAGGCTACGATCAAGGTCACATCGACCGCCTGCATCATCCAAAACCACCCCTAACTTCTACAACCACAGGTCAGTGATGCCCGTGATGGAGATACGACCAATCTTTGAAAGTTAGGGGTGGTTTTGGATGATGCAGGCGGTCGATGTGACCTTGATCGTAGCCTTGGGGGAGGGTTCAACCACGTCTAGAGGGGTAGTTTTTAGGAAAAATTATTTTCAACCCACTAACCTAAGCTGGCCAGAGTGCTTCTAACCTAACCTACTGTTGGGTGTTCGACCACGTCTAGAGGGGTAGTTTTTAGAAAAAATTATTTTCAACCCACTAACCTAAGCTAGCCAGAGTGCTTCTAACCTACTGTTAGGTGTGCGATAAAGATGAGGATCATCACGCCATCTGCCATGTACAGAGATATTGTGATGGTTTAGTTAGTGACCCTCATTTGGCCTGTGTGATAGGCTATTCAATCGTAGCGCTATTTACTTAGCTAGTGTGACGAGTTATGTGTTGGTAGCTGTGATAAGTAATGTATTGGTAGCCGTCCACACCTTGCTGTTGTCGTGGTTCATGAAGTGGTAGGTTTTCCTTACGGAGCTATTGTCTTAGCACTGATATAGGTCTTACGTAGGTATTATCTTGGTCACGGATCGATAACTGTTTTTACGTAGCTATTGTGGTGTTGGTAGCTGTCTTTACGTGGCTAGTGTAATGGTTCATTATTTAATAGCAATCATTACTGAGTTAGGTTATGCATCTTTAGCTGTCTTTACATAGCTATTATGATAGGGTATGTATTGGTTGTTATCTTTTCGTAGCTATTTTAAAGGGGTAGGCATTGTTAGCTGCCTTTACGCAGTTATTGTGTGACAGGTTATGCATAGCTGACCTGACTCGACGGTGTCTTTACCTACTACCTGACTCCAGGCCTTACCTGGGGCATACCTTCAAGGTAGCTTTACCTATGGCCTACCTGAAAGGTAGCTTTACCTTAGTTAGTATGCTGTAAATGATACAACATACCTAGACAATATGTGTAAAGGCCTTGACGGTTTCTGCATAGATATTTTGGTATGCGTTGGTGGCTATAATTATGTCTAAGACCTAGGGCTTTTGTTGGTGCCTTCACTAACCAATTGACCTCGGTGTGGATGTTGGTTGATTAGCGTAAGTTTTTCAACGTTGAATAGCTGATCTGGCCTTCACCAGCCGTGGCCTATTTGAACTTGGTGTAAATGCTGTTCGTTTGAACTTCGCGTATGTTGGTCGGTTAACTTTGCGTAAGACAGTAGTTTGGTTGAAACGTTGGTTATTTGATCTAGCCTACACTGGCCATCACGGTATCAACATAGCCACCATCTCCGCCCTGGATGACGTCATATTAAGTTGTGCATCGGATTCTGTGTGTTGGCCTTAGTCGAGCCATTCATCGGGTACTATGTGTTAGCCCTAGTCAGGCTAGGCATAGGTTACTATGTGTTATCCATTAGCTAAGCTATGCATCGGACACTGTGTGTGTTAACCATAGTCAAACTAACCATTAGTTATTCACTAGCCTAGTTATGCTTTGGATACCATGTGTTAACCGTTAGTCATTCTATACCTCGGATACTATGTGCTAGCCCTTGTCGGGCTATGCATCGTTTGTCGGGCTATGTATTTGATTCCAGGATTGGTGTCTGTTGTCAGGCTAGGTATCTATTGTCTAGTTATGTATCTTTTGTCTAGCTATGTAGGCTATGGTCAGGCTAGGTATCTGTTATCAGGCAATGTAGGCTATGATCATGCTAGGTATCTGTTGTCAGGGTGCTGGTTACTCTTGCATCACCATAGATCTGTGTCTATGGATAACAGGCTTAGCATAGTATGTGGGTTTACATAGATATCACAGAATGTAGGCTAGCTATATACATTACCCAAGCCATGCATTGGATACTTTATGTTAATCATTAGCATTGGCTGTGTTACCCATTAGTCAGGCTACACATCAGATAATATGTGATATTCCATAGCCAGGCTCAGCATCGGCTACTATGTGCTAAGCATTAGCGAGGCTATGCACCGGATATTATGTGTTGGGGCATTCTCAAGCTACTTATCGGATACTATATGTTAACCCATCGTCGGGCTATGCATCGGATACTATGTGTTAATGATTAGTCTAGCTATGTGGCGGGTATTATGTGGGCAGGTTGTAGTCAGGCTACTGTGTGATAACCATTAGCTAAACTATACACTGGATATAATGTGTTCAGGCCCGTGTCTTCTTAGCATAATATCTATGCAGGCTTACACACATGTTTATTTAACGCGGTATGTAGGCCTAACATAGTATATACGTCTATCTATGATAGCATGGATATTGGCTTGGCGTATTTATGTGGGTTTACACGCATATTTGTTTAACAGCGTATATATGGCTATTTAGAGTATATTGCATGCTGGTTTAACATAGTATATACCAGGGTAGTGTTTCTTTCCAGCTGACTTTTGAAATGACATGTGTGACTATATCTAGACCATACATAATTGATAAGCCAATTTTGGGAAGTTTATGCTTATTTAGCGAGGCTATGCACCGGATATTATGTGTTGGTGATTACTATGTGTTAATGATTAGCCAGGCTATGTATCGGGTATTATGTGGTAATTTGCGGGCCGCTTGTAGGATAGTGTGTGATAGCCCTTTAGCTAAACTATGCATTGGATATAATTTGTAGGCCCTTGTCGGCTTACACACATGTTTGTTTAACGCATTATGTAGGCTTAACATGGTATATATGTGGGTTTACACGCATATTTGTTTAACAGCGTATATATGGCTATTTAGAGTATATTGCATGCTGGTTTAACATAGTATATAAGCTTATGTAGGATAGCATCCATGCTGGTTAGCATAGTATTTATGTGGGTTTACACGCATATCTGTTTAGCACAGGCTTAGCATATTATTTATGTAGGTTTACAAGCATATTTGTTTAACACACTATATAAGCTATCATTCATCCTGGCTTAACATAGGCCTATGCGGGTAACGGGGGATATTTGCCTAATACAGGATGTATATAGGTTAACCTGCATATTTGTTTAACAGCGTATATATATGGCTATTTAGAGTATATTGCGTGTTGGTTTAACATAGTATATATGCCTATATTGGTTAGCATTGTATGTATATAGGTTGCGTAAATTTTTAAATTATATTGTAATATTTGTTGACCGTCATGGGCGTGATAGGTTATGCATTGTTAGCTATACCATATAGTACTTCCCTTATTATACGGTTGTCAAGTTCTACCTGATAGACGAGGTGTAAATGTGTGTCAGGCCCAGATCATATAGGCTTTGGCCAGTGGTTTACCGACATAGTAGGCCCATGGAAGTCGGCCTAGCATAGTATGCAGGTTTACATGCATATTTGTTTACCACATTATGTGTGCTATCACGTATGTAGGCTTAACAGGCCCATGTATGATAGCTTGCATGTTGACTTAGCATCGTTTTATAACATATATTTATTCACGTTTTGTGATAGGCCTCATTATTAGTGTTTCTCCATATATACCTTTGTATCTAGATACATTTATATAGGAGATGTCCATTGAGGCTATTTGATTATTTACACTGATTTCTGATTATATATATGTAGGCCTTGGTATGCCGACAGTACATAATAAATCGATACAGTAATCAAAACATAAACACGTGCCTAGATTCACAACGACACAGCCGTGCTGGTTTTTATGCCTGCTATAGCGGTCACCGATTGCCGTTGCGGTTTTTAGATAATGTGTTATCTCTGCAAGTCTGTACATGTCTAACACACGGTCAAGCGTATTCCCTGAAACGACGGGGCTTTATTGCTTTGTTTATTATTTTGTAGCATAGACAAATTTTGACAATCATAACCCTTGCCCCTCTAGTTATGGAGGGCCTAATACCTGAGTCGCTCGAACGCCGATACGTCATAAACCTTTACGTGGGCTTGATAAGTTATGCATTGGTAGATGTACCCTATAGTACCTCCCATATTATACGGTTGCCTGGATCAACCTGATAGAAGAGGTGAAAATAGCTCAGGTCATAAGGGTTTGGCCTGTGGTTTACAAACATAGTATGTTGGCCTAGCATAGTATGTATGTAGGCCTGCGTATTTGTTTAACACATTATGTGGGCTATCATATATATTGGTTTAACACGGTATATAAGCCTTCACGTCTTACAGCGACCGTTTGCGTAGACCCACCTGGCCCCTGCAATGTGATTGGTCGATTCAACTTGTTGACTATTTGCACTCGGTGTATAATTGTTGGTAGTTTTATCTAACCGATCGGTTTTTGACAATTTCATATATTATTTGATAACCACCCCTACTTAATGTACGATTCCTGGGTTACTTTACCTATGGGCTGGCTTCGAGATGGCTTTTACCTAAGTCCTTGCTCCGTGTTTGCTTTACCTATGGTCTAACTCCATGGTAGCTTTACCCAGGTACCGACTCTGTGGTAGCTTTACCGGATTTCTCGTTCCCAGGGTTACTTTACCTCGGGTGTGGCTTCGGGATAGCTTTTACCTGAGTCCTTGCTCCGTGTTTGCTTTACCTATGGTCTAACTTCATGGTAGCTTTACCTAGGCTCCGACTCCGTGGTAGCTTTACCGATGGTCTGCCCCAATGGTAGCTTTACCTAGGGCCTGGCTGGCTTTACCTCAGGCCCGACTCCTCGGTTACTTTACCTATGGTCTGACACCTGGATGGCTTTACCTAGGACTTGGTGGAGGTGTTTGTCTTGGTCGATAGGTTGTAATTGATATAGCAACCAGCCCGGCCGGACTCTTGGGTAGCTTTACTTAAGGTCTACCTCCAAAGAGGCTTTACCTAAGACCAGGCTCCAAGGTAGCTTTACCTTAAGCCTTTTCCTCGGGTGGCTTTACTTAGGAGCCTGCCTTGGGCTGGCTAAATCCCCGCTGCAGGGATGCTATGCCTGAGGTTTGGGTGGGTCTACCTCCAAGATAGTGTGTTAACTCTGCGGGTTTGCCCCTTGCCCTGCATCAGCCAATTTATTTAGGGTAGAACACTCTAGTTAGGGTATGCCTACTACTTGCCTAGACTCGCTCAAGCGCTGATACGTCATCAGATAACCGTTAAATCTTTCCAAAAGTTACCCCCACCACCGGAGCTATTCCGGGGTTACTTTACCTAAGGGTCGGCCTCGTGATGGCTTTACCCGAGGGCTAGCTCCGTGTTAGCTTTACCTAAGGCCTAGCAGCCGGGTGGCTGGGCTCGGTTTGGCTTTAACCGATAGCGTGTTCGATATTGGCTCTACCTTGGCGGGTTTAACTGGTGCCTGGGTGGATTTTACCTAGGACCCCGATTATTTTTGACAATCTAAAAACAGGTGAAACCGCCCGCACAGCCCACCAAGATGGACTTTAACCATACCATATACGGTCATTTGATCCAACCGATCGATTTTCGGCAATTTCATATTTTTTGTAAAAACTACCCCTCGATGAATCCACCCCCGCAGCGTTCCTTATTGGACTCTAGACATATCCCATACAGCCATTCGATCAAACCGATCGATTTTCGGCATTTTCATATTTTTTGTAAAAACTACCCCTAGGTAAACCGCCCCCGCAGCATCCCGTACTGGACTCTACACATATCCCGTACTGTCTGTTGATCCAACCGATTGATTTTTGGCAATTTCGTATTTTTTGTAAAAACTACCCCTAGGTGAAACTACCCCTACCGACGCGATAATACACTCTAAACTCATTCTATTGGTCAAGACACGATTTTCCAAAATTTTTTCGAAAACTACCCCCCACCCCCAATCCACCCCCGGAGCTACCCCCGGTGTTGGTCCTGAACGTAGCCGTGGTCACCCCCTTCACGTAGGTTAGGTTAGGTTTGATCCATTTTGGCTAGCTTAGGTTAGCTAGTTGGAATTAGTTTTTTCCATTTACCACCCCTCTAGGCATGGTCAAAACCGCCCTTAGGGTTGGGTGAGGGTCAGCGTCAGGCCTCTGCAACATCCAAAACTACCCCTATAGTCCTAGGTTACGTAGCGGCCGAGTTAGGTTAAAATAAAAATTTTTTCGAAAAACTACCCCCCACCCCTCTAGACGTGGTCGAAACCACCCCCAAAGCTACGGTCAGGGTCAGGACGTCCGCCCGCATCATCCGAAACTACCCCTGTAGTCCTGGGTTACGTAGCGGCCGATTTTGTTTTTTTTTTTTCGAAAAAACTACCCCCTACCCCCCTGAACGTGGTCAAAACCACCCCCGGGTCTGGGGTCAGGGTCGGGATGACCTTGAGCATCATCCAAAACTACCCCTATAGTCCTAGGTTACGTAGCGGCCGAGTTAGGGGTGGGTCCGCGCCAGTCTAGGGCGAGATCTACTACTGAGTAAGCTTTAAATGTGGTTTGACTTGTTTTACGTATAATAACTGTGCACACTTAATAGGTGTCCTGTTAATGTAGTGAAGGTGTTTTCGTAGTTATTCATGACGTCATGTATTCAAGGTTAAAATTATCCCCTTGTACTGAAAATGGCGACAAATTAGGACACCGCATGGGTAGGGCTGCTTACCTGTGATGAGACACTCTTTACATCAAGCGCAAAAAGGAATGAATGAAAAAAGCGATTATCACGGAATGTGTGAAATAAGCGACCAAACTACCCATATCACCACCAAAGGGATACCGATTCCGGGATGCGCGAAATAAGCGGTTCATTTCCACTACCCAATACAGTTAAACTTCTACGGAAAACGAAGAAAGCTGAGGTATAGGAAACTGGATACAGCTATTGAAAAGACAATGAAGAAATATGAAGGAAATGGTGACATAAGGCCTCTCTCTGTACTCTCTCCTAACTTCAAAAGCTGGATTCAATTGACGATCGCAATGAAAACATACACAAATATATAAATGAATATAAACGTATGTAAATACTTTTAAAAAAATATTATAAAGCACTATAAAATGTTACAAAAATTATAAAACAAACATTATTGACGTGTTCTTAAGGCAACTTTAAACAAATTTGAATAAAGTAAATGCTTTATTATTATTTATACAGTCCAAAACCTGGTTGAAGTGTGATGGATATCAGAAAACAATATTAAAACAAAATAATAATAGAAAAAAACTTCAAACACTCTTACGAAGAGTGTGGAATACCCAGAGCAAGTATAATTCTGTAATGGACGCTTATTTCCCCCGTCGCTCATTTCACTGAAGATTAAGACGCAGGTAGAAAATCCGTAATCGTCGCTTATTTCGCTGGACGCTTTTTTCGTGACACCACATTAAAGAGGTAAAGTAGAAAACTTTTCCATCCCTTCCTATAAAGTGGGAACATGAACGGTAGGTTAGGGTAAGGCTTGGTAAAAAAGAACATAAAGATTTTCTATTACTGAGAGTAATGAATAATATGTCATCAAGCGCTTTGAAGGAGGGGTTGACCAAGCGCCACTTGGGAATATCTTGGTATATGTATAGCTTAAACACAGGCCGACACTTTAAGCGTACTTTTCTTGCATAGATCTGAAAAAGTACTTACACCTAGTAGTACTACAATAAGATACTAATGACCAGAAGGAAGGAAATATACGGGCCGTATTTTGGTGATCACTTATGCGTTTAACTGACAAATTGACTCTCATGGGCTTAATTAAAGCGGAAGCTAAACCCATATCTTTCACGAATCTACATCTAGCCTCGTTAGACTTAAAGATATGAATGTTCCACCGAGAAGCATATCCTCAGTTAATTTTGAACTAGTTCCTTAACAACGTCTTACGTCTATTTAAGTTGACTTTCTGGAGAGAACGGAGCACAAAATATGTACCACTAAAAGTTAGCGGTACATATTTATCAACCTATTAAAAATTAACAAAACCAAAACTAGCGCTTAAAAAAAGTCAAAATAATTTTTACCAAACACGGGCGTGAGCTTCTGATTCTTAATTAGGGTCTTTTCTATTAAACGATCGCATGGCTCAAAATATTTTCTATGAAAACATAGTAATATAAAAGCATTTTTCTTACCTCAACTGATAACATTATCCATAAAATGAAAGGTTTTAGACAGGTTTTTTACCAAAAATAGTAATACACTTTATTTCTCAAAACACATAAACAAAGAACATTTAGCACACAAATTTATTCTTGAATTTATTAATATTAAACATTGATACGATATTCAGGCTTCTGGTGGTCAAAATACTTTAATATCCTCGATAATTTGTTCGAAGAGATCATTTCCTTGGTAATGTTTTCGCCAAAGAAACTCACACAAGTAAGAGTCTATTAAGTTTCTACTGGTTGCGCACTCTTTACGGTTACGCCTTTTGGCAGATGACCACAATGATTCTATTCTTTGGGTATGAGCTCCACTTATGGGGTTAACAAAGTTTTCAGAATGGTTAACTGTAAGATGGATATACTTCATGTCAGGTATACTTGTTATGCCACTGTAAGATTTTCACAAATCTGAAATGATAGTAGCTCCCGGCTCAATATAGCCTTTTATAGTTGTAAGTAGCATTTCAGCTGATCTGTTTGGTACAGCGTACAGGAAGCACTTGTTATCCTCCCTACAGATCCTACAGAAAAATATTTTGAGTTATAATAGAAAAGACCCCTAAATTAAAACTTATTCTAACGTAAGATTATCGTGTAGTTGCTAATTTTTAAATTATTCTAAGCTAACAAATTCAATTTGGAACAATTAGGGGTATTAATCAATTGCCAATGTATGCCCTATACTTGACAAAGGTGTATATACTACACAAGGATTATTGAGCAGAGTGAAGACTGCTGACTGTAGATTTCCTCCCCAAGTCAAAGTCCTCATTTTGAGGGTCCCGTCCTTAGTAAGTGAAATAAGCGACCATCACATAACTATACCTGCTCTGGATATTCCACACTCTTCGTGAGAGAGTTTGAATTTTTAGATTATTTTATATTTTTTTCTGATTTCCATCATAGTTTAACCAGATTTTTGACTGGCTAAATAATTCAATTCTAACATTTAGTCGTGTTAAAAATATGCCTTTGTCAATGATTTTTTTAAATATTTATGTTTTATAATTTTTCGTAAATGTTTTGTAGTGTTTTATAATATTTTTATAATTTTTACGTAAATTTATATTTAGTTCTATATTTTTGTATGTTTTCTTTATTATGATCATCAACTAAATCCAGCTTTTAAAGGTAGGGTATGTCACCATTTTCTTCATATTTCTTCCTTGTTTTTTCAATAGCTGTATCCACTTTCTTATACTTCAGCTTTCATCCTTTGTTTCATCCTTCAGCTTTCTTATACTTCGTTTTCCTTCCAAGTTTAACTCTAATGGGAAGTGGAAGTGTAGCTCGGTCGCTTATTTCGTGCATCTCGGATTCGGTATCTCTTGGTTGACCTTGGCGGCGGTAGGGGTAGTTTGGGGACTTATTTCGCACATTTCGTGATGGGGACTCTTATTTTTCACTGGTCGCTTTTTTCATAAATTCCTTAGTAAAGCCAACAGAGGGTGGGTAAAGGTCCGATTGGACTATCTCGACCGAATCTATCAGAGGGATATTGAAAACTATGGCAAAAAGCGGAGAGTTCTACTGTTTTGTTTACGGTATGCTGCACGTTCAAAAATTAGTGCCTTTTTAGTCACGTTTCCGATGTTTAGAAAACTTTTTATTTTGTAAGCTATATGTATGTTATATTTGTTTTCCAAACCAATTTTTTTAGAGTTAAACTTTCTATAAATTTATAATCATTATGTGTTTATTTCAACATTTAACAAAAGAATGATAAATCTTTCACTAACAATCAAAGCTCGCCAACAATGCGTTATCCGTGTTTAAAAATGTTTTATCAATTGTAGCTGTAAAATCAGCTTTCGAAATTGCTACATATTTTCGCAGAACTCCATGTATATGGCGAAAGATGGGTAGGATATATGGTTTCCCTTAATATTATTTTTTTTAAATTATTATTCCTACGTCTTGGCTCCATATTCATGACCTTTGTTTGGTTATCAAATAAAGTCAAATTAACCCAAAACGACTAAACGTTTCAGTTTTAACGAATGCATATTCTATAAAATGTAAAAGTGTTATCTTTCCTTTCAATGAAACACGAAACTGGAATGTAAACAAAATGAGTGCTACAGGAAATGGCGTGTGCCACTTTACCATATATGGGATACGATATTTTGCCAAACAAAGGCAATCCTATTTAAATGTGTAAGTGATTTTGTGAATACAATGGAGTCCATTTGTCAGCAGTATACAAGCAACGAAATCTTTACTAAATAATAGGAATTACATTATCGAAAAATGCAACAACTTCAGAAATTGTAAATTTAGCCATTACTAAAAATGTGTCCATGCAGTGCAACATTTTTCTGAATAAAAATGAAATACCTGACAATGATATTTTTGTATTCATAATTTATATATATATATATATATATATATATATATATATATATATATATATTAAATATGGTGATATGTTTTCTTGTAATATAGTTAATAAATTAAAAATAAATTGAAAATATTTCAAAAACAAGAATACTTTTAATGAATATATTTATTCAAAGCTTTTCGCCGATAAAATAGTACCAGCATCTTCAGGAAAATAATTATCTAATAAAATATTTTTACAAAATTCTTTATAATTTATTAAAAATTTTGTAAAAATATTT
Organism: Prosapia bicincta; assembly: GCA_036971475.1. NCBI lineage: Eukaryota > Metazoa > Arthropoda > Insecta > Hemiptera > Cercopidae > Prosapia > Prosapia bicincta. The sequence goes on along the minus strand of JBAIZL010000007.1, from coordinate 20,350,552 downwards.
TATTAGATAATTATTTTCCTGAAGATGCTGGTACTATTTTATCGGCGAAAAGCTTTGAATAAATATATTCATTAAAAGTATTCTTGTTTTTGAAATATTTTTAATTTATTATATATATATATATATATATATATATATATATATATATATATATATATATATATATATAACTTTGGAACACTGTTTTCTTGTATTCACTTATCACTTACACTTTAATGTACTTCAACAATTATCTTATTTGGTATATTTGCGAGTCGACATTCGTAAACTATTAATTACTATTTTCAAACTTACTTTGAGGCTCTAAATAAGTTTTAAAATGAGAGCATGTAATTAATAATTCTAGAGAGTCGACTGGCAAATATACCAGGTAGTGCCTGAATACATTAAAGTGTAAGTGATATATATATATATATATATATATATATATATATATATATATATATATATATATATATATATATATATATATATACTTCTGTATAGTAAGAAGGCGTGTATACGTAAAAAAGTATGCGAACAAAAGTGAACAGTGTTGCTAGAATTAGTATAATTATAATTATACTATTTTTTTGTTCATTTAAGCTGCATCAAACAAATTACAGTATTAGAATCTCGATTATCCGAGATAATTTAGACTAGAGTACCTCGGATAATCAAAGTTCGGATAACACGAACTGTGTAAAATTTAGTGTTAAACTTATAAAAAACTGATGAAATGAAAAACACGTGATCAATGATGTGACAAAAAGCATCTACTGTATATCAAATGAAACAAACACATAAATAAAAATAAAATACAAATAGAAAATTAAAAAAGACATAGGCCTACATATAGTATATGTTCTATTGAAAAATATCATTAGCTGAAGATGTTCATAAGTGTTTTACGTAGCCTATAAGTTTTCTTGTTGTTCAAAGACAATCCCGAGACTAAAAACATATTTTTTTACTACCTCGGTTAATCCGGAACTCCATTAGTCGAGACTCCGATAATCAAATATGTCTACTGTATTGTAAAATTGTTAGGCATATCTAATGCTAATTACACTCAGTAAAATGTATTTTCCCTAGCCTTGCTTAGACTCTCATCTGGCGAGAATGTATATACATTTCAAAAATTGTACAAGCTATATGGGTCCTATGCTGCATTCTTCTCTGAATGACCTCATTATAACCTTTCTAATTGCTTTTGTTCCACCACTTGGCTCGATTAATTGTTATTGCGCCTCTTGAGGTTGGCTTCATTGTATCGACGAACTTTCAGATTGATAAATACATGTACGATTTGATGAAGCAAAACAATAACAGTATCTTAAATTTTAGTTTTTTCCAAATTTTGTAAATTTGTAATAATTAACCATTTAATCCTTAATACGCTGTATTAGTACTGCATTCTGTAGTACTAGTTTAGGACTATTTTGTAAATCTGTAATTTCCTATTCGTAATAAAAATTCATAGTTTCTAGTTCTATATTCATAATAACCTCGATTATCCGATACTCGTCTAACCGGCTCCGGGTTAACGAGGTAGTAGAAAACAATATACTGTACGTTTTAACTCGCGTAAAATACGTATTCGTAAAAAACCGAAGATGCTCTTCAAAAAGGAACTATTGAACTAAAATGTGTACTGAACTCCAAGTATGTAGGCCTACTATTTCAATTTTTATTAAAATTTTATTTGTAAGTCATTTTGTAATTTGATTCACAGATGTTGCCCATTCTAGACATCTTTGACTACGTTTTATTTCGTTTCACTAGTATGATTCCGACTCGATTTTTTTCTGATTCCGTATTATTCCAGTTTTTGATTATCCAAATTACTTCCCCTCCGTTTCACATTACCTCAGGTAATCTATTGTATAAATATACAGTTCCACCTTCTCATAAGATTTTTTATGTGTTCTTTAAAACGTATTTGCTGTTAATAAAAAGTAAGATTGAAATCATTTTCATCCAAAACATTGTAACGAATGCTGAGACTGAAATTTTAAAACTAAAATCAAACTCAATAAATAATAAATTAATAACATCTTTTACAAAATGTTTCCCTCTTTGATAATCTTACAGATATAGTTAGTTCAAATGCTAGGAGTACCATTCCGAAACGGTAACTGGGGAAATTAATATCAATAATAGATTTGGTTTCACCTAATTTTGAAACAAATGATTCAACTTGCACGACGAGCTTGCTTCCAGGCATCTTGTGTGATGGAGGCGTACCTTAATTAAACACTAATTTGCCTTCGTCAACGAAACATGTTCCCTTCAACGTCTTAAGTATGATACATCGCCGACCCAGCCTAACCTAACCTTTTCGAACTAAGCTAGTAGAGCCTAACAGGTTTTCATGTTGCATAATTACAGGTTAGGTTACTTTAATCCGAACAAAGCGTCACACTGTGCAAAAAGCCATTTATACAGAACGGTTTTAAGCGTACATATATCTTCAGTTGTATTTGACATACAAGCATCCGTATTGAAATAGAATTCTAGAACTTAAAATCAACAAATATCATTATATAAATAAGTAATTGTTTCAAATTTATCTTTTCCCAAAATCAGTCAGGCCAATACAGGACAAAACAATTAGCCCTCATTTTAGGCTTTAAATTTTTTTCAAATATTGATAATCTCTCCAGTCTTTGAAAAGTTTTATAACGAAACATAATGCTTTTAAACGTTTCTTTTGTCTTATGTTTTTCTTTAACAATGGCCTTGAAAACAGCACTACTCTTATTTTCTATCATGAGTAATTTTTTTATTCATTAGTATCTGATAGCACTAACAGTGTAAATGTAACACGAAGATATCCCACTCAATTAATTTTCCAGTTTTTGTCCAGTTTATTTACATCTTTCTTCTACTCTGGCCTGGTTCTTAGTATTAGCTAGTTTTGCTAAATTAGGAACTGTCCTTATAAATGATCTAAAGCTGAGATTCCCAAACTGGGTGAATTCGCAGATTTTAGCACGCCAATGGGCGAAACTGAAAAAATCTAAAATCGATGGGCGATTTGAAAACATAGTGAAAAAATAATTTAGTTTTTTATATACACAATATGGCCGAGAAGTTTTTGCCTATAAAAACAAGGAATAAGGTAAAATTCAAACCTGGCTACCAGGGATTTTGGCTTCAAAATGAAATTCAACAGTTCTATCCTGGATTGTGGTGCATCGCAGAGAAGTTGTTTGTAGCCTTTCCTTCTTGTTTGAGAGAGGGTTTAGTGAGATAACTAATCTTGTCGCAAAGTCTAGACTATAATAGATCGGAAATTGAAAAGCGAGATCTTAGAATTTTTCTAACATAAATGACTCCTGATATCAACAAAGTGGTTGAAACTCAACAAACCCATCCCTGACATTAATTAGACATTCATGTTGTTTAATTTATTAGGTATGAACATTCATGTAGTTTGTAATTCGTGATTGTTATTTCTTTTTTTTTAACTTATTATTTGCAAAATTGTAATGTACATGTACATAATTATACCTAAATAAACCTCAAGTACCTATTAAGATTAAAAATGTCCCAAAAATCCCTATTTCCCAACTTATACAGTAAGTTGGCATTTGAATGCATGTGTTGGTAATTTTAAGATTTGTACGTTTTTTAAACCAGATGGAATGAAAAAATTATAAATCCCGAAAGTGGGCGTTGGTCAGAAAACGTTTAGGAAACACTGTTCTAAAGCATATAGATGTATCATTCCAAAACAGAAGCAGGCCCTGGGACACCTTGTAGAGTAAATATGGGTCAAAGTCAATATGGCTTTGATAGGCCTGTCCCTAACCGACGGACATTAAGGTAGGATTATGCCAATCCACAGTAATTACTCGGGTAAAATTAACAATTGAGTTAAAAATAATGCTAACAATGGTTAAAATCGATTTTTAACAATTAGCCACTGTTGTCACGTATCAAAAGTTAGTAGTACATCTACCAAAACCGATAATTAGTACTACTGTGCTTCAAAAGATTTGATACTTTCGCGTTAAACGAAGACTACAGGCGTAAGTTACATTTATATCATATTATTATAAAGGTATGTTAAAATAAAGCTAAAACGTATCCAGTTAAGCTAGATTTGGTTATAAAAAGCTAAGCTTTAAAAAAAATGGTAACTAATTAACAAAAGAATGGGGGAAAAGTAAATTTTGATATAGGCTACGTTTTTGCATCGTTACACGAAACAAGAAGGCAGAGTTTCAACCAAGGCATAAATTTAGCTAATAGATTAATATGTATCTTTTGTTAAAAGCCAAATTTATCCTAACCATATAATTTTAACAATATTTTAATAAATCTTTATATTAATGTGATATAATATAGTAATAATAATTTTTTCAACAATGTATTCATACAGAAGTAGCATGTTTGTCAAATGAGGTTATGTTCGAAAAATTTACACAACCTTTAAGGACTATATAGGTTACTGAGATATTAAATATTTTTTTAATTGAATGTATTTTTATCACTTCCCCGAACTTCACAACTATCTTAAAGTGATGAAAAAACACATTCTGCAATATTTACAGTATACTCGCCTGTGAATGTGTGTGGCCTCTGTTTAATAAGATAGCTCCCAATGTATTTCTGTTACACGGGTATTCATATTAGAAAAGCAAATATCAGAAAGTAAAAACCTACGATATGATCCCCCCAACGAACAGCTCCTCCCATGCAGACATCTCTGTCAGACTTTCTCGGTCAGGTTTTTTTGTAACACGGGTATTCATATTAGAGAAGCAACTATCAGAAAGTAAAAACCAACGATCTGGTCCCTCCCCCCCCCCCCCAACGAACAGCTCCTCCCATGCAGACATCTCTGTCAGATCTTCTCGGTCAGGTTTTTTTTTTGTAACACGGGTATTCATATTAGAGAAGCAACTATCAGAAAGTAAAAACCAACGATCTGGTACCCCCCCCCCCCCCAACGAACAGCTCCTCCCATGCAGACATCTCTGTCAGACTTTCTCGGTCAGGTTTTTTTTTGTAACACGGGTATTCATATTAGAGAAGCAACTATCAGAAAGTAAAAACCAACGATCTGCCCCCCCCCCCCAACGAACAGCTCCTCCCATGCAGACATCTCATTCAGACTTTCTCGGTCAGGTTTTTCTGTTACACGGGTATTCATATTAGAGAAGCAACTATCAGAAAGTTAAAACCAACGATCTGGTCCCCCCCCCCAACGAACAGCTTCTCCCATGCAGACATCTCTGTCAGACTTTCTCGGTCAGGTTTTCTGTTACACGGGTATTCATATTAGAAAAGCAACTATCAGAAAGTAAAAACCTATGATCTGATCCCCCCTCCCAACGAACAGCTCCTCCCATGCAGACATCTCTGTCAGACTTTCTCGGTCAGATTTTTCTGTTAAACGGGTATTCATATTAGAAAAGCAACTATCAGAAAGTAAAAACCTACGATCTGATCCCCCCAACGAACAGCTCCTCCCATGCAGACATCTCTGTCAGACTTTCTCGGTCAGGTTTTTCTGTTACACGGGTAATCATATTAGAAAAGCAACTATCAAAAAGTAAAAACCTACGATCTGATCCCCCCAACGAACAGCTCCTCCCATGCAGACATGTCTGTCAGACTTTCTCGGTCAGGTTTTTCTGTTGTCACTGCCTGTAACTTCACGAATAAATCAGGCGCGTAGTAATGCGCAAATACACAATATAGCTACCTTTTTTTATCACTCAAAACATAATTTCATAGTTCCAGAGGGTTTCCATGATTTAAAATTCCTTTACAATTTGTATTGGGGCTACAGATAATTTTTTTTCGACAGGGAAACTTACACCTGCTTATTGTGAGGTTGAAATACTCTAATATTTTAGTCAAAAAGTAAAGATTATTCAACCACGCTTAGTTCCGAGTCATTGCATGGTTTAATCGACCATCGGAAAGGTCATTTAAATTTTTTTGCGGCCTCACACAATCTACTATTTTGGCTGAGACAATTCATACATAAAAATCAGTCCTTATGAATTTTCAATATAACATTTCAATAGATGTTTAAGGTGTAAACGCCTTTATGCAAGGTAAATGCCTTGCATCATGCATCAAGCCAAGACGTGCTCCTCTTTTCTTTATTTAATAATTTCTCTGATTTCACATCAAGTTTGTTTTTGATAAACAAATTTTTTACAATGGCTTGCTCTTCACTTCTTTGGTCACCTTAGTGTTTATTTTTTTAGATCCATCCGAAGTTTTATTCAAATCTGGTCCAATGAATAAAGCCTCCGTTACAGTACAAAGAGAAAAGCAAGGAAACTAGTAACGAAAGTGAAGACCCTTAACCTACAGGTCTGGTGATCCTCATATTTGTAGACAATCCACTCTTTCAGATCATTGTCGTGGGTCGCTACTCTTTCGTCCTTGAAGAGCTCTTCCAAATAGGTTGGACCACCAGTAATAGTTTGTTTCCCAGAACTGATATTTTTTCTACTAGTGTGGATCTCGGAAAAGGGAGCAATCAAGCGTTACACGACATGAAAAAATTCACACGGAGAGGATCAACCTAAGACGAGGTGGAGTTCCACTCGGCTACTATCCAGTACTAGTTCCTGAGTAGCATGTAAATATTTTTGTAAATATTCTTATTACATTTTATACAAAGTAACGGCTAAAGTTCATATTGCGCATCCGATCTCACCTCGCTCGCAGTTTAAGGCGCAACTGCCATGAACCTAGCTAACTGCACACGAAAACACTTTACGGCGATTAACAAGGTGATTTAAGTTTTTCCTCGATGGGAAGAGAAGGGACTAGAACTAACGCCAAGTACGAGACCAAATAAGTACGAGCCGACCAGCAATAATCGCCCATTGCATAAAAACAGTCTCGCAACGCTTAAACGTCCGTCAAACAACAATGTGCCAACGTGACCGGTTGACGGCGCATTAGGAGATTTCTCGGGTGTCCAGAGCCCAGGAATGTATATTTACACGCTTAATGCGTTTACATGCCGACAGAAGTAAGACTACCCACACAAGTGTAGCGCTACCCACACAAGCGCTATAGTTGCGCAATTAAAGAAGCTAGACGATGCAAAATTTACCAGTTATTTTTGTTTACTATATAATAGAAGTTAAAATAAAATCGCTATTTAAAATAAATATAAAGAAAAAACTTAATAAAAAATACATAACCTAATAGCACCCACGAATAAAACATAATAATATACAAAGACTGAATATTAAAATTTAATATGCTAGAAAAGTTAAATATCTATAAACATTTTTTTAAATGGAATATAGCTTCTCATAATTTTCAAGGAACATACAATTCATAGAATATTAGAAATAAAACAGATCAATACATTTGGTGCAATACGGAGCAGACGTTTGGCTCATAAAAAAAACAGGAACTACGTAATAAGGTAAATGGACGTCTGAAAGATGTAACCTGTCTTGTGGACCCGGGCGACCCGGACGTCTCTTACACTTGCAGTCCTCCGCAGTTGTTTCCTTAATGATTAAGTAAATTAACTTTCTTTATCTAGTATTTGAAAAGTACATAAAATATAAGAATAACGATAATTAAAACGACATATTTTGGTAAAAAACAAACAATATAGAATTGGGCTGTTTAGGTGCGGTAACAATAATAAACTTAACAAATTATGTCGTGTTTGTTACAGTTCTTTTTATACTTTACGTGAGGAACTTTCAAACATTCGATAAAAATTTGGAAGTTATAGTTAGGAAAAAAAATAATTTACTTAGAGAAGGTGCTAGTAGGTGACTCGTTGAGGAAACAGATACAAGCGATAAGGCACATCTGAGCCAGCCCGAGTCCAAAAGACAGGTTACATCATACAAACTAAAGTGTTAAGCTTTAAAGGCGGATAAGGTAATAGAGGTGGGGTGGTTAAGACCTTGGGGATAAAACATTGAATATAGATAGGAAAGTATATAATGTAGAAGAAAAAGACTAATGTGATGCGAGATCATGAGGTGAGCAAAAATAGACAGGTCAGAGGATGGATTACAGGAAAATGAGAGAAGATGAAGAAACAGGTGTGGTTATGGAAAACTTCTGAGAGATATAGAGTAGGGCAATGAGACGACGTGGAGAAAAATCTGAGATAAATGGTTTAATGAAAGGAAATATTGTAAACTGTATAAAAACATATATAGACATAATTAGCCTATATATATTTTTAATTTAAAAATAATTTTCTAAATAATATTAAAATCGATTCCACGTTCAACTTGAGCTAATTTTTCACACTTAAATACTTGAGCATATATTTAATATGTGACACTTGCCTGTATTAGCGTTTCGTTGATGAATGAGAACAGCCATTTCGTGAAAAGTGTACCATAAAATAGTTGTTTCAAGGTTTATTAAAAAATAACTCCAAATATTTTAATATCACCTACTCTAACAGCAATAGCTAGGCCTAAGGTAGATTTTGTGATAGCATTCCGGCAGATTCACAAAACGTTATCACCAGTTAGTCGCTTTCTCTCAGGATGTTGCCACTGTTGTGTAGTACGGATTACCTGTGAATCAGCCTGGCACTACGCCATTATAGTACCAAGTAGGGCTAAGGTAGATTTTGTGATAGCATCCCGGCAGATTCACAGAACGCTCAGAAAATCAGTCACATTCTCTCAGGGCGTTGTCACTTATGCAGTACGAAGTACCTGTGAACCAGACTAGCGCTAGTTTAAAAATGGTAAGACTAAACTCTGAATTTTTGCCAAGCATAGACAGTTTCATGTTTAACATCACTGACCTTTTTACAAAATCTTCTTGCCTTCAGTTTTTTCTCAACAATTGGATATTCTTAATGATAATCTACTGGTTCGTCTGTTATACTGGTTGTGCCCATCGCTATAATACTTTAGGCACCCTTGCACAATCAGATGGGAATACTGTATTGAGAGTGCTATAAACTTAAAATGAATTTCAACTCTTGAATTTATTGTGTGTGTCTTTTAATCTCTACGAACAGGATTTATGATGTTCAGGGAAGGACAGCGGTTACAAAGCAAGGCTACTATAGGGAAGGTTTTCTGCCCTTACGTGTTGTGATTGTCTACGTTCACCTAACACTAACGAGGATTAAAGTCCCCATCGTATCCCTACTTCTTATAAAAGCTCCCGCACCCTTGCTTTTGATACTTTGTGTGTTTGAGCGTCTGTTGAGTTTTTCTTCTTTTAAACACAAAATATCAAAGTATTTCTTCTCAAAATATTAATAAAGAATAAATGTTGTTCCCGATATTTCCATGTGTTTATAGAGAGACCTAAAATAAGTCTAAAAAGAGTTCTATAACAGAATGGGAACTCATATGGTTCCCAACATCTACTGACGAGTCCCCTAGGGTATCACGTGAGAGGTTTTTTGGGGACATTTTTGTAGTGCCTGTACAAATATTGGAAATCTGATGAAGGACAAACATTTTGAGAAAACGATGAGTGCTAAAGAAAGGGATAATTAGATATCCTTTATGGAAGTTGTAGACAAATTTTTGGGAAATCAAAATTACTGACTAGAAAATTTGTAAAGAAAGTGTTAATTTTATGAATCTCGAGTGTAATATGAGCTTAACGATACATTTCCTTCATTCTCACGTCGATTTATTCTCCAAATCATGATGATGTAAGTGAGTTACGAACATCGGAAAAGATTTCTCCAGGATGTGGAAAAGAGGTAACAAGGAAGCTGGATCAGGAATGATGGCCGACTACTGTTACATGTTGAAAGATAAGTGCTGACAGTGCCAGAAAGTAAAAACGAAAAACAAGTTTCAGTTACCCGGAAAACCTTAAAATCTGGGAAAACATTTTTTTATAATAATTCATTTTACTTTATTAATCTAATATTTTTTTTAGAAAGCCATGTGATTGTTGATTACGTTATAAACCGTGTAAGAACTTAAAGATACTGCATGTCCCAATTCCTTTAGTTGAATGAACAAACCTTTAATAGTTTTTGTGGTTCCAAGTTATTTTTAAAATAAAAAATCAGGAACAAAAATAGATGAGTTAGGTTCTCATAATAGAAATTATCTTTGACTCACCTGAGAATATTTTAAAATATACGAAATGTGTCAGTCTATATTTTTAAAATTCAATTGTGAAAAACTGATGTCTTTAAGAACTTTTAACTTTATTTTTGAAATTGGCGTTGGAAATAGTATAAAAATACATGTATTAAAAAGTCGTTAAGAGAACTAAATGTAGTGAGGTAAAATAAAGTTGGAATAGCAGGCTATAGGTGGTTCGAAAAATATCTGATTCTACAGGAAGTGTTTCCGCTACTTTACGTTATACAAAAGAACATCTATCATCCGTGGTAACTTGGAGTACCTCGGATACACTGTCATTGAAAAAATTACGTACAAATAAAGATAAAAGTAAAAATGAAAATGACATAAAATATAGTAAATGTTCCAGTTTAAACAGTTATTTTTGCAGAACTTCATAAATGTTTTACGTAGAAGTAAAAAAAATGTATTTTTACGTTGTTTCTGTTACAACAAGCGGAAGGTCAAAATGCGTATATGTAGTATATATGTTTTTACTTCGCTAACCCGAAACTCGGTTGGTCATGGTTAAGATAATCCAGGCTCTACAATAAACAAAACGTGTTTTTTATGTTAATTTAGAAAACTATAGCTTTTATGTTTGCTAACTGAAAAATCTGCCCGGTTTAAAAGTTTTGAAAAAAATAGGCGGTGAAATTAGGCCAAGTCTGTGCAAAGAAGTAAGAAAAATAGAAAACAAATTGTTTCATATTATTTTATTTTCTAAAAATAATTTAAGATTTTATTAAAAAGATTCAAAATAAAATAATAAAAATTAATGTTAAAAAAATATATTTATATTTAATCACATTTTAATATAAGGTTTACAAAATGTTTTAAAAATATTGAACGAATATTTAAAGTAATCATTTAAAGAGTTTAAGGTTTTTTGATTATTTTTAATGAAAGATTTTGTAATACTGGATCAGTCGATAATGTTTAATTACGCCTTTTTAATTTGAAACTGAAGCCACTCTACTGTGTTGAGCTGGCCCGCGATGCTTTGATCTATTACAAGGCGTTGTGTTGATAGTTAATTATCCATATCGATTGTGGACGAGGCTGTTTTATTTAACTGAGTGAGAGAGACGTCGATTTGAGACGGCTTCAAAGTAGGGCCGGAAATACTTCTCTCCCCCCCAACACATCAAAGCGGGGCGACCACGTGCTCCGAGCGTTTCTTTAAAACGTGCTATCAGAATACGAGATGTGTTTAATTTTTCGGGAACCGTTTAAAGTTCGAACCGCGTTACATCCGTCCGTATTGTTCGGTGGCGCTTTTTGTGTTGTCGCCGACTGTATGGCTTCCATTTAATTTATACTGAACCCACATAGCCTTTCCGTTCTTTTTGAATATATTCCGATGGTAGCTTCCTTTCACTTTATAACACACCTGTGATGTCAAATTTTAATAATTAACACAAAATTATTTTAGCTCAAAAAATCGCTTTTTAATTGTTTGAAAGAAAATTTTTTTGTGTTTAAAGTGTTTAATTTTAAAATAAGTAAACAATTTTATTACTTCGTGAAACCTTTAAAACCTTTCGTTACAATTCCCTGCAAGAACTCTTTGTAAATTTGTTCGTTGTTGTCAGTACAGTAAAATTAAAATTAGAATAGTACTTTGTCAATCAAGGTTGAAAAAGTTCATTGTGTAAATAAAGATTTGAACAATCAGGAGGTGGCATTTTCAATGGCAAGTTTGTCATGTTCCTCAGTAAACCAGCCGCCATTTTATCCTCCACGTTCCTCTTTAGGCCCCTCTTGTGAGAGATGGAACAAACCATAGCGGATTTCTGACGCGATATTAAAGTAGGTTATATTTTTAATTATAGTTCCATTATGATAATTAAAATTATGGTTTGCTAAAGTAAAAACTAAATCCATTAAAGTTGGTTGTTGCAATCATCTTGATTTTACTAATTAAATCATAAGTAATTATTTAAAGAACTAACTAAAAATTATTTACTTACTTGCTGACGCGTTACGAAACCGTCGTTTCAATGTGGAAGCCGAACCTGACACTAAGTTCTTTAAATAATTACTGTGATTAAATCCGTTAAATGAAAATGGAAATTTTAATTGCAAGTTATGTCATTCAGTTGTGGTCACCTTTTTCTATTTTTTAGGATTCATATTAATAATGTCAAATAAGGCAACTTGTGCTTTTACCGAAACCTTTCCTATAATTTATTTTGGTTTTACCTAACATATAGATTATAGCCTAATGGCAAGTTGTTTCTCTTTAAAACGCTCACGAATTTTCTAGAAACTCTTCACAAACCTTTTTTACTATTTGATCTACTTAATTAGAAATTTAACAAAACTGACAATGATCAGGACTACTTAACAGATCAGACCCTTAAATACGTCTTTGTGAAGGTGTATTCGTTTTGAGATAGAAAAAAGGAGAATGTGCGGGAAGGTCTATTTCGTTTGAGTTTGCAAATGAGGTGTATAAGGTGTGTGAAGGTGTATTCCTTTTGAGTAGCAAAGGGGGTGTGTAAAGGTGTATTCGTTTTGAGTTAGAAAAAAAGTGTATTAGTATAGAGTTAGCAAAGAAGGTGTATTAGTATTGAGTTAGCAAAGGTGTATTAATAGGTGTGTGAAAGTGTATTCCTTTTGAGTAGCAAAGGAGGTGTGTAAAGGTGTATTCGTTTTGAGTTAGAAAAGAAGGTGTATTAGTATAGAGTTAGCAAAGAAGGTGTATTCGTTTTGAGTTAGAAAAGAAGGTGTATTAGTATAGAGTTAGCAAAGAAGATGTATTAGTATTGAGTTAGCAAAGAAGGTGTATTAATAGGTGTGTGAAGGTGTATTCCTTTTGAGTTGGGAAAAGAAGGTGTATTAGTATTGAGTTAGCAAAGAAGGTTTATTAATAGGTGTGTGAAGGTGGATTCGTTTTACAAAGTGTTGCTTCTTCCAAATAACTCGAAACATGAAGAACTACAGATGCAGCCACTGCGTGAATGGCCACACTTCAGATCTTTGCAGCTGCCTGGGTACATTTTTTTATCATGCCAACGATCTTAGAAGATCTTTCATCCTACTTTAGAAGAACTATAACCATATAAGTTGATACCTATAACCATATAAGTTGATACATTCAGTTTTCATGTAAAACTAAATCTTGGGTACAAATGACCAAAAAAGACACCGCCTAGAATTAAAGCCTTTAAGGTAGAAGTAATTTTGTAAAGCAAATGTAGAGTATTAATTAAAAGCATACATTTACGTTTCGAAAGCCAATTCGTTAAAGTCAAGTTCCCAGTGGATACGCGGTGCAAAACAAATACTTTAAGGCGAGATAAGTTTACCAATATGCAAATGATTTGTTCCTGCTATTTACGAGGATAGGGAGGCTAATTACTGCTCGAGCTAATGGGACCTCGACCTCCCCCCCAACACTTCCGTCCTCCCCTCAACAAAATGCTTCCTTAATCAACTTAACTGATAACCAGCATTTCTCCCTGTCTTCGAGGCTTTCTAAAAACAGTTCTGTTTCCATTACCGTGGAAAATAACAAAACTCTTTCCTAATTGTTTAAATCGCCCGTAAGCAACATTGTGGTAATTAACTTAAATGATTACATTTAAACAAGTCTTAATGACACTACAAGAGCCGTTTGTTTATTTGCTGGATCTGTAATAGGTGATTTAATTAAATGTGGCTCTGTAAAACAATCAGAGATAAAAAAAACACACACACAGAATGAAACAAAATCAGTCTAGAGTGTATGTTGTAATACGAGCTATCTTCCCTGAAGATATGTAGTAATTGTTAATTATTGTTTGAAATTGTAAAAAAACATCCCCTAGAGTCACGTTAGTCATATTATGAAAAAAAAAAAATAACATGTTATAAATTATCGAAAATGTGTTGTTAATTAAAGCAAAGATAATGTAACCCTTCTTTGATAATTTCATCAGCGATTTTATAGTATCTCTTGTTCTCCGTGCAGTTTTGTATGTAAGTATTTGAATCGTGGTTAACATAAAAAGATTTCCAAATTATTTATGATGCAGTTTTTAATCAAATGTAAAAAAACGAAAAATCTATTTACAATTTTTTAAAAAAAAATCATCTCGATCTTGAGCAGAAAAAATGCTCAATGCTACAGTTCTACCAAACCAAAGTACAGATGCTCTAAACAATTATATAATAATAAATAGGTGTTTTTAGTATTTCGAAAATCAACGAACTATGTAGTATTTTTATTATTAACGTTAATACTGAGAAACTAAAGGCCAGCGCAACCAGCTTCGATTCCCGATTTTTTTCCCGATCACAGGTATATTTAATAATTCGGTAGAACAACTATAAAACTATTAAATCACACAGATTAGAAACTCACAAATTTACCATTACGTTTAAAATGACCGAGTTTCTAAGCCTTTCTGTTTTTACAAATTTTCCACATTCTTACTCTCTCTCCTTCCAAATGTTAAAAGAGAAGATTTTAATAACGAAGAACTATTTTTGTTTGTTGTAATTTAGGAAAAATGTCTGAAGTTGTTTCAATACTGTATTTCCCTTAACGATACTATTTGTGTAACGATTTTGAAATTAAAAAGCATGAAAATTTATGAACTTAAAAAACGATTCTAATAAATGTCAAACCCGAGTGGAAATATTATAAATGTAAATAATAAACAAGTACGAAACGAGTCGAAAATAAATTTAAATTGTTTAGTTGAAAATAATATAATTGTGTAGAATTATAAATTATTTTCCATCTGACATATAGAAGACGAGAGATATTATGAAAAGTAAACTCTTCTTACATTTATGTAGATCGGCTTGCAGCAGTAGCAATGGAAATAATGAGTCGAAGGGACTAATGCTTGGGGATTAAGTAAGGCACAAAGAGATATGCACATAAATTGCATTGATTTACTGTCTTTGTTAATATTTAAATTAAATTTTATACAATAGGAGCCCTTTCAACATGCTTATGAAAACTAACTGGAGAACAGCCCCTAG
>JBAIZL010000007.1:20285514-20320514 GCA_036971475.1 Prosapia bicincta | reverse complement strand
TATACGAGGCTTTAGAGTAAATTCAGTTAGTTGCTAAAATAATTATCTGTAGGATTAGCAAAAAAAGACACATATAGTTTTGTAAAGTGCCGACAAAGCAGGAACCATCCATTATCCTTTTCCGGGAAAGCTATAAGCTGCGTGCGGCAACAATAGACAATAGAGAGGGCCCAAAGTGGTTAAGACGGGAAAATACAGCGGCCGATATAACCTGGGAAAATAACCGTGTACCGTTAGATGGAAACGGTGGGAACTTACAAAGAACACATTGGTAGTGGGAGAGATTAGGGATTTCAATAAAAACTAAATGATCGGGAGACGTGAGAAGTTAGGAAGGGAACTCGAGAAGAAGGCAGACGGATTGGTGGGGACAAGGATGGGAGTGTGGTAAAAGAATAAATTGTTAAATTAAGTAAAGAGTTTTTTATAAGTAAATTTTAAAAAGTGCGACGTAAACGTTTTTTTAGAAATATAAAAGAAAGTTTTTTTTGTGTGTCAAGTGTAAAGACAGAAGGTAACAAAGGCCAAGATTCCAAGGACTCTTCAGAACAATAAGCATTATTTGAATATAAGTGTAGCCAACAGACATCTATATTTTAGTTCAGAACAAATTTAATTTCATTACCATTTATAAAATTTAATCTAGTTTCACCATTTCTAATTTAAGAAGCAAAGTTCCCGTATAAGCGACCCGAGAGCAACTACAAAATTTTAATACTGAATTTATTATCCTCGTTATGTTATTTTATTAGAATTTTAAAGCCTCAAAGTCCACCTTTATAATTGTAATGTTAGTTGAGATATCAATCATATCACTGCAAAATGTTTAATATAAATTTGGTATAATGTGTAAAGAATAAATGCAAGTGATGTTTAAAAATTATAATAGTGTTAATTCTTTATAAACCTGAAGGTGTGACATTGGATAGGTAAGGTAAATAAATAACATTAAAAATAAATTATAATTATAACAGAAGTTAAGTTATTATATATATATATATATATATATATATATATATATATATATATATATATATATATATGTAGAGAGAGAGAGAGCATATATATACATATTCGGTGGCACCGGATCTTCATGGCACTGCATAAGTTCGATGATTTATTATAAGACATTTTCGGCAAGAACGATAAACCATTATCAAGAAGCGCACACAATTGCTTCCAGGCAAGTTACCTGGAAACTATCAATCAAACTCAGCAATAATCACTTGAAAGCAGATCAACAAAGGAAGGTAGACATCTTTTATGGCAAGTCTAGTCTGCCTTTACCAGCCAAGTACGCTCTAGTAGCCTAAAGAGAAGTACATCTACGAAAGTACCAAGACAAATAAATTATACGGGGAAAAACAATGGAGAATCCAGAATAAAAAGCACTGGAACATTCAAAACTATCATTGTGTAAACGTTTTTCATGGTATTTTAGCTCCAGATATGAAATACAAATTTAAAGTTAACAATTATGAGTCAGTCAATGTATGGTTTTAGTTTACGGACTACTGAAGTATAGTCTGAGATACTCATTGAAGAGGCTAATCTTCACAGAGCCTGTCATAGTAGTATCTTCAGAGGCAGTGGTGTTAGCCACCTTACCTGATTCTCAATCCAATTTAAATCCAATGAGTAGTGAAGATAACCCACGGCAAGACCTCAAGAGCCTAGTTCATGGACAATTAATCCTGAATGCAACATTTCCTGTACGAATACTAGCCGTAATGCTTTAGACTAGAACCGTCTGAATAAACCAAAATACAAAGGAAACACATAATAAATAAACAAACACAATACACATAACAAACAATTATTTAGTTTATAGATACCTGCTTTTAATAGCGCTGCTGTTTAGCTGAATAACGCCCTGAGTGGTCAAACTAGACATCAACAAAGCTCCCCACTAATGATATTAAAACATAAGAATCCATCCCGAGGGTCCCACCCCTCGTAATATTGGGTTGAACAATATGGATTAGCTCAAAAACTATTATTAGATCAAATGAAATACAAGTGCTCATTACTGTATGGAGATACTATTTGGCGCTCTGGGGACGCACCAAGAGCAGCAACCTGCAAGTTATCGAGCGTTTCCAGGATAAAGTGTTGAAACCCATAGAGAGGATTCCGTGGTACGTCCGAAACTATCCCTTATATAAATATCTCAGGATGAAGAGCTTGAGAGAAGAGGTCATCGCTGGAACATTGAATCACTTGGATTGGCTCCAGCAGTTGCGGGTGGGGCATAAGCACCCAGTGCGCCGACTTAACACACTGAGCTCTTCGACCTGCTTCCAAAGGAACTTTAACTGCACATCATCAGCTGCACTAGAATATGTAATCAGTGTCGTTCAGTGGAACAAGCCTGACATTTTTCAACAGACCTTAGACAGCAGTAAGCTGCTAGATAGGACTCGTCTTAGTGGCAGCAAAAAATAAAATAAAAATGTTTTATCTGTTATCTAACTACTGCATCTACCGCTAGTATCTTTGTTCTCTAACGTTTAAGATTTAATCGGCATTTAAACATCAGCTAGTCCTTGTTCTTCTGACTTATATACAATAAACAGAACGCATCAAATCTCATTTATTTAGGCAACTGTTTCTAGCGGAATACAAAAACCCTCCTGTCAACACTGTGACTAATGGGTCCCCTCTGTGGAAAGGAACACCCTCATTTGTCCAGGCACAGCTGTTACAGACTTTCAGGTTAACTCTTCAACAATGTTACCAACAAAAACTTCCCTCAAGAGCACTTCGGCTACTATCGATAAGTGCTGCTAAAACAATTTGTCCATCAAACCACTTTAAACTTCTCGGTTGTGTCATCGGTGTTGCTTCATTTCGCATTTTATTTATTCTTTGCTTTCCGTTTAGTTACTTTGCTTAAACGAAATAGTTTATTTTCTATATCTTTTTATGGTAAATGACAATGTATCTTTCTGTTGGAAAATTTTAATAGAATAGATTCAAAGCCAAACCAATCAATCAGCTACTGTTGTAAACCAAGCCTGCTATTGAGTATCTTTATATAAACGGATGTTCAGAACTTAAAATTTCTTTACTCTGTCTGAAGAGCGCTTATTAATAAACAAGAAGAGCGCAAATTTTCACAATCAGAAATAAATACAGTAAAACCTCTAAGGCAAGGGTTTCTAAACTTTTTAGTTCCACGCCCCCTCTTCTTGAAATGAAAACCTCTCACGCCTCCTTCCACTTTATACCATAAATAAATGGTATGGGCATTGAAAAAGAAATCAATATTATATGTAAAATTATATATTGAAAACAACTGATTTATTTCTACATATTTTCACAAGAAACATGATATAACAATTCAGGTTTTAATTCGCAAGATAAATTTGAACTGATAAGAGGAAAATCTGTTAGTGAGATGGATGAGCTTGCATTTTATTCACTAGCAAACCTACTTCAGGTGTTTTGGTAAAGGCCCGACAAATGTCATTAGCACCATCAAGTTTATTCCTTTATTTTGTTTTTATTTCAAAAAGCGCTGAAAATGTTTTCTTCGCACATAGATGCTTGAAAAAGGCAAATAGCCTATAATCGAAGAGCTGACTGTGATAGACTTTTAAGTGTTTTATCCAAAATGAAGATATGTTCATTGTAGCGCTGTTGCCACATTGAACTGCAAAACTTTTTTTGGCGAAACGTTTGTACCAATATTCTTTTCAAACTGTCATGTTGATTTAATTTCAAGTTTACACAATTGTACCTATATTAATTTTATAAATGGATAAAATTAATTTACATTTTCTGACCATCATGGTCAATGAAATTAATTATGTAAAAAAAATCGAAAGTGTACATTTAGTTTTAAATTTTGATAAATTGTGTACTTAAATTTTAACTAAATGAGAATTTATCTTACTATTTTCCAACTGGTCTTGCGCCCCCTGAATTGCTTTTACGTCCCCTAGTTTGGGAACCCATGCTCTGAGTTAATTTTTACTAGTTCGAAATCTTATAAAAAGGTGGAACAAATCCTTAAAATTAGCAAATTTTGCTAATTTTCTTTTTATAATTTACTACTGGAAATATTTTTTTATACAAAAAGATATTTGCAAGAGATGTGTATAAATATTTATAGGTAAATCTAGTAGGTAAATAGGTAAACCTATAGGCTAAAGTAGGTACACAACATATTCCAACTTTCCAATAGAGACCGCACTCTATAATACATTAAATGTAGACGTGCATCTATACGAAGATGTACACACGATCTATCCCGGGAGGTGAGACGTGCACCTATACGAAGATGTACACACGATCTATCCCGGGAGGTGAGACGTGCACCTATACGAAGATGTACACACGATCTATCCCGGGAGGTGAGACGTGCACCTATACGAAGATGTACACACGATCTATCCCGGGAGGTGAGACGTGCACCTATACGAAGATGTACACACGATCTATCCCGGGAGGTGAGACGTGCACCTATACGAAGATGTACACACGATCTATCCCGGGAGGTGAGACGTGCACCTATACGAAGATGTACACACGATCTATCCCGGGAGGTGAGACGTGCACCTATACGAAGATGTACACACGATCTATCCCGGGAGGTGAGACGTGCACCTATACGAAGATGTACACACGATCTATCCCGGGAGGTGAGACGTGCACCTATACGAAGATGTACACACGATCTATCCCGGGAGGTGAGACGTGCACCTATACGAAGATGTACACACGATCTATCCCGGGAGGTGAGACGTGCACCTATACGAATATGTACACACGATCTATCCCGGGAGGTGAGACGTGCACCTATACGAAGATGTACACACGATCTATCCCGGGAGGTGAGACGTGCACCTATACGAAGATGTACACACGATCTATCCCGGGAGGTGAGACGTGCACCTATACGAAGATGTACACACGATCTATCCCGGGAGGTGAGACGTGCACCTATACGAAGATGTACACACGATCTATCCCGGGAGGTGAGACGTGCACCTATACGAAGATGTACACACGATCTATCCCGGGAGGTGAGACGTGCACCTATACGAAGATGTACACACGATCTATCCCGGGAGGTGAGACGTGCACCTATACGAAGATGTACACACGATCTATCCCGGGAGGTGAGACGTGCACCTATACGAAGATGTACACACGATCTATCCCGGGAGGTGAGACGTGCACCTATACGAAGATGTACACACGATCTATCCCGGGAGGTGAGACGTGCACCTATACGAAGATGTACACACGATCTATCCCGGGAGGTGAGACGTGCACCTATACGAAGATGTACACACGATCTATCCCGGGAGGTGAGACGTGCACCTATACGAAGATGTACACACGATCTATCCCGGGAGGTGAGACGTGCACCTATACGAAGATGTACACACGATCTATCCCGGGAGGTGAGACGTGCACCTATACGAAGATGTACACACGATCTATCCCAGGAGGTGGTTAGGTAACCATCCTCACGATTAAGGTTAGCTCTGCTTTAGATAAGTGAGCCTGCCCACGAGACGCAATAATTTTCACCTTACATACTGATATACAGGTAGTGGCACCAAGTTCCAGGCCAAAAGCTAATAACTTGATCAGGAGTAATGATGTTGAGGTTTGATTCTTGGGGGGGGGGGGCGTAGGTTCACAGAACAGAAGATAAGGCATAACGTTACCGCTATCTTTGAGCTTTTTAGATGAAATAATAAAAGGCCAGGACCTAGGTATCCGTCATTTCTTTTTTGTTTTTTTTTGTTTTGTCATCTTTTATTCTCCTTCATTGATACGTGGGAACATATAATCTCATTTTTCGCGATATACGAGTATCTGTTGCGATAACAAGCTTCTTATCTCAAGCATTCTCAGCTTTTCACCATCTTTCATTCTATTTCTCGCGCACAGTGGCTACCTCCCACTATCAAGGAATGATTGTGTCTTTTCTTTCGTCCTACGTAGTTCCATCTATGCTTCCTAGTCATTCTTATTACAAGGAGGAGGAACTGATGAACCCTCTCTGTTACCTCGGTAGCGAGTGGATCCACTTTGGGCGTACGACTGCACCCATAAAGCCTTCAGTCCAGCAGATATCGTCTACCAAAGGATGTCCTTACTTCAATCCTAGCTACCCTTTTCTACCCTTCGTATAAGTACCACCAGCCAATCGTCATAAGGCTATATAAATACCCATTACCATTTGCAAGATCCCCGCCCCAGAGCTTTTCTCCGAGAAAAAAACAAATTTAAAATAAGCAACTTAGTTTTACCATGTTTTACCCCTGTTATTCGTTTTAATTTTTTCCCTTTGTTATGTGGTCACGCTTGCTAATTTTTGTTATGAATGGAAAGTTAAAAATTTAAAACTCTAAAAACAAAAGGTTTTCAGAATGCCTTTTACACATTATAAATTGTAAATTAAATGTAAAACAAGGAAAAAAGTATTACTCTCAAAATATACAATTAAATCAGTGTCAGTTTTTATTTTAAAACTCAGTAATTTAAACATTTATTGTTAAAATTATTGAAATTACGTTTAAAAGTGTCCTATCATTAATTTTAGCGTAATCAACTTATAACGGTAGGTGAACGCATTTTACTGTACAATCTGTTCACACGCACGCACACACACGCACACACACACACACACAGACACACACATACACGCGCGCGCACACACACGCGCACACACGCCCACGCACACACACACACACACAGACACACACGCACGCACACACACACACACACACACACACACACACACACACACACACACACACACACACACACACACACAATAGCACGCACACACGTACACACAAGGGCGCACAGATATGCGTTTGTATGAATGTAAATACATATAGGCCTATACAAAAATGTAATTAAAAAAATACTATGCATGCATAGGGTTTCAGACTTTGTATAAAAATCTTGATAAGCTTGGCCCTCTCTAGTTTGTGGTAGTGAAAGGACAATTAAACAAGGGCTATTTAAAAGGCCTGTTCCTAGCCATTAGTTGCTTATCTGCGTAAATCTAGAAGACACTGTCCGAAGTAAACCGTGCTGAAGCGTGGCATTGTAGTTGATTAAATCTTTTATTTAACATTTTTGTGTGAATATTTTTACAGAACACTGAACTATCTTTAATACAAATACAATTGGGAGCCTATTTACAATCACATGCTTGTAAAATACACAATAGTATCTGATGATGTCCATATTGCTGCCGAAACATGTTTAATGAGATTAAACCCGTTGTTGTGAGAAATTAGTTTCAGACATTATAATCAGACCTATCTTTTCAACTGTTCAATTTAATTTGTATAAACCCAATGTGTCCCTCTCGTTACCTTATATATCCTACCACTATTCTTCAAATAACTTTCTGTGAAATGCTTTTAACGGTTCCCCTAAATGTCTTACTTGTTCTTTAAATTTCTTTTTAAGTATCGAACTGTCTTTACATGGCGCTCACTTTCTACTCTTTAGTTCTTCTAAGTTGCTTCTAGTATTGTAAATCATCCAACCTTTTCTTTGTTTAAAGGAAATAGGAGAAACGTTTATTGTGTCATTCTTCCGTGAACCTTTTGATCTACGACATAGACTCCCTCAAACTATTGTATATTCTCCCTTAAATGTACAGTCCCGTATATTTTTTTTTGCATCTCTAAATGTTTTAAGATTTTCATTCTATAGCTACTATTTTTGCTGTAGGCATATAACGTTTCTTAACCGGGTTGGGATATTGGAGTGTCTGGCTAATATGTTTTGAAGTCGTACTTCTTTAGACTCACCGAGCATTTTACTCGAGCAAGAGACTAAAACTAAAAATATAACGTCACATTTCGAAAATTCCCGAAATGCAAACATATTGGTAACTTTAACATTTAAAGGTTATTCGGAGGATATGTTTAAATACTTTTAAAATGAAAATGAATATGTCTATATATCTAGAAATGTCGTAATTTCATTAAATTGTGTGCTAAAGTCTGATTTCATAGAATAACTCTTTTTGTAGGTAATATTATAATAAGAACTATTTTGTACACTACATAAAGTGAAAATGTATATCCAAGAGAAAATTTTATTATTTCCTATTACTTAAACGGTAAAGATACTGTATCTTTAACTGTAAGATACGGTATGTTATATGCAGTTGTATTGTATATAAAGACTTGTTAATGACTTTAGTAATTTAGTAAGGTGTATTTAATACAAGATAGGAATAATAGGCCTATAGGTTAAAACGTTTTTATAATATATTGTAAATATGTTCAATTGTGTATGGAATGTGTTATTTTTTCTATAAGACATCAGAATATACAATATTCTCTCTGTTTTTCTATATATATATATATATATATATAAAGAGAGAGAGAGAGAGAGAGAGAATCACTGAATTAATTTTCTATATTTTTCTGGTGTCAGAGCAGTTTACCTTGATTAGTGTTAAAATCGTGATATTTCACGTCGTCCATTATTTTTCCGTTGCACTAACTTTATAAATTTATTATTATTAATTGTTAATTGTAAACAATGTTTCCACCACTAAGTGCAATAATTTTACCTTTTGTGATGAGGCACCTTTCTGTCACTTGACCATTGTCGAATCACTGAAATAATTTTCTCTATTTTTCTGGTGTCAGACCAGTTTAATTTAATGTTAAAATCGTAATATTTCACATTGTCCATTATTTTTCCGTTGCACCGACTTTGTAGAGTTAATATTGTTAATTGTAAACAATTTTCCACCACTAAGTGGAATAGACACCTGAAAAATAGAGAAAATTAATTCAGTGATTCAACAATGGTCTAGTGACCGAAAGGTGCCTCATCACATAAGGTAAAATTATTGCACTTAGTGGTGGAAACATTGATTACAATTAACAATAATAACTTTACACACACACACACACCTATATTATAATAATTCTTGTGAAAAATGTACATTGAAAAACATATAATTTTTATATTTTTCCATAATTAAAAACGAAAAATTGAAATTCCTGTTTTATAGTCTTTGTAAGTTGAAAATTATATATATATATATATATATATATTTATTTATTTAATTAATTTTACATATTTGTTCTAAAAACTAATGAAAATATATTTTCTCTGAAAATATGGAAAAGTGGAAAATAGTCTTCCGGCAGAAAATGGTCACCATCTGCTTCAGAGAACATCAACATTTTGAAGGCAATAAAAATTTTAAAATAAATTCTTTGTAAGTTACGTAATAATTATAAAAATTTTATTTTTCGAGATTTAATTGCCACATGTTTCGTTGCATTTAACAAATGATAAATGTTCTATTTTAAACTGTAGATTACAATATCGGGAAACGATAAAATACGTCCTGGCCACTGCGAAACATATTTTCGAGGCGATAATATATCGGCTGACCAGACGTACGATTAAACGAAATTTGAGAACTGTGAACAGTAAATCGTTAGCGGCCTACATGTGTAAAGCAGGATATAAAAATAACATTCCAGACAGAGGGGAATGATAAAGAGATGAGCCAGTGACAAACTCTTAATCTGAGAAGCTCGTGTCAGTGCAGAAAGAGCGTATAGCCACTTCCACTTCTGGGAATGTAATAGAGAACGAATGACGTCATTAATGACAAAGCAATCCTTCCAACTGCGCATGCTCGGGCGATGAAACGAATCATGTAATTACAGAGTCGCGTCAGAGCCTATGTTAATTCACTGATTAGTATTGTACGAGGAGGATCAATATTGGACAAACCCGAATGTGACTGATGTTACTGTGGGAGGGGGTTGTGATGTCACACCTAAACGTATGAGATAAAGGAGTATTAGAATTATAACTCTAGGTAACATTAAATATATGCCAATCGACATTAAAGATGTGTTTCTGCTTTACGCTAAAAATACGTTCAAAGTCCTCAAATTTAGCTAATTCTAATTAAAAACATAATGTTGATATTGTAGATTCTAAATATTCGGAAGACAGGTGAGTACATAAACGTTAAATGAAATGATGAGGAACTTGTAAAATGATGATAGTTAACTATATTTACAGAATTTATTAATGACAGTAACTGCCAAAAATCTAATCAATTTTTTAATGTATGGTGCAATTTATACTACAAATTCTTGACTGCATGCGTGAGAGACAGACAGAGCGAGAGAGAGAGAGAGAGAGAGAGAGAGAGAGAGAGAGATGGGTTAATTATATTTACAGAATTTATTAGTAACAGTCACTGCCAAAAATAAAATCAATTTGTTAATATACCCTGCAATTTATACTGCAAATTCTTGACTGCATGCGTGAGAGACAGAGACAAAGAAAGAGAGAGAGAGAGAGAGGTTAATTATATTTACAGAATTTATTAATTAACAGTCGCTGCCCAAAATCTAATCAATTTGTTAATGTATCCTGCAATTTATACTGCAAATTCCTGACTGCATGCGTGAGAGGCAGAGAGAGAGAGAGAGAGAGAGAGAGAGAGAGAGAGAGAGAGAGAGAGAGAGAGAGAAGAGAGAGAGAGCGTGAGAGAGAGAACGTGTGTGTAGGTGTGTGTGTGCGCGCGCGCGCGTGTGTGTGTGTTACTTGCAATAAATATCGACTATTAACTTGTAACTTAATCTAAAATAAACGCTTCAGTAACCCTGTGCACAAACTCAACTAATGACGCAAACAAAAGTGCTTTTATTAATGAATTCAATTGCAGCATAAAAAAGAATATTCTAGAAAACTAATTGATCACCAGCCAGGCAGGAAAGGAAAGCTTTAAAGACAACACGAGAGAGGGCGTCTTCCTTTGTTTCAATTGGTTCTTCCCCTCCAGGAAACGAAGCATTATCGGCTCATTCCACTCCCACACATAGCTATTATCCGCACTCAATTAGTGAAGCTACTGTCTCACAAAAATATATACACAGCTACTAGCTGAACTAAAAACATTAACTCTAAATGTTTTTATAGCTCAAGGACGATAATCGTTGCTCTTGCGTTAAGTGATTTACAAGTAAACGCGAATGAATAATTGGAAATATCTTACAATCTTGAAATTTAATACTTTATTGATACAGGATTTCTTTTAAATTCGTTAAAAATATTGTCATAATTTCAATTAAATAATTCAAAGATATTAAATAGTCTTTTGAAACCTGAAGAAAGGCCTATAGGTTTTAGGCCTGTATGTTATTATTCTAATAACATACAGGCCTAAAAAAACTTTCCTTTAAATTATAAGAACATTTTATTAAAAAAATTGAAAACTAAAAACAGATCCAAACAAAACTAAAAATAAAACTAAATATGTTACATCTGTTTGTAGTAGCACTTAATTTATAATTGTTGAGGACGGGCGTTTCGGATGATGTGTTCCATTGTCAACTCAGACCGTAAATCTGGTATAGGTAAGGGGGGCCTTATTGGTATAGGTATGTCGACGACATTATAACATTATACATGTACAAAGGAAATAAACGCCGAATACACATATTTGTAAAACATTTTAAATTCATACATCCAAAACTAACTTCACCATCGAAACAGAATAAAATAATTCTCTTAATTTCTTGAAACTTACAATTAAACGTATAAAAAAAAAACAAAAATTCAATATATACTGAAAACCCACCAACACCAATAGACCCTACTACCATTCAGAATTCTTCAAACCACCCACACCGACATAAAGTAGCCGCTTACAACACTATGATATATCGCCTGTTAAAACACGGTTAAACAAAGAAGAACACTACAAAAAATTAAACACCATAAAACATATTGCACAAACCAATGGATCCACGATATAACATAAAAATGATTAACAAAATATACAACCGCCTAAAAAACAAACTGAATAACCCAACTACAAATACACAACATGACATACCCATAAAACGCTTAACAATACCATACAGATCACCCAAAACTCACAAACAAACTAACACACTGCGAAAACACAATTACAGAATAGCCTATTCCACACACAACACTCTCAACATTAATCCCAAAGACATATACAACTCCCCTGGTGTTTACAAGCTAACTTGGATTTCGTGCCCAAGTGTTTACATATGTCAGACAGGGAGGTCATTTTACACACGCTACCAAGAGCACTGAAACCAACTAAAACAAACAAAAACGCCCAATCAAACTTCGAACTTCGCCGAGCATCTCATACACACAAACCATAACACTACACAAACACAGCATCTAACCTACAAATTCTTCACAAACAAAACATAATTAACCAACAATACACAACCATGGTTATTTACAACTATAGGCAAGTGTAACATATTTACAAATGTTTTTAGTTTAAAAAGAAACTAGTAGCTCACGTAAAGATTGTTAAAAAAAAATTGAAGTTTAAATTTCTAGGTTAGGATTAATATTCATTGCTGAGCTATATAAAATCTGAATTCGTGTCAGTTGCATAATGCGTTAGGGGCAACTAACGAGTATAACCACTGAAGAAACCAGTGTTTCGTTATGATCTAGATTATTTACACACTTTATTAATTACAACACAACGCTGCCCTACCACTACAACCTTTGCATCGCAGGACGGAAGTGGAGTTCTCTAGACACATTAATTAATATTCTGTCTACTTTATTAACAGGCAGTGCAACGATTCCGTTTACTGTATCACAAAGTTTAGCATCGCTACTAGCTATGTCAAAAACATTCGTCTGTAATGGAGATTACTAACTGGCCTTCAGCAAAGGCTACGTTCACGCTCGTACTTGGCGTAATTAATTATCGCATTATTGCAGTTAATCTTTCTAATAAAGTATGCAACGAAACTAAACTTGCTTTTAATTACATTTACTTTATCAACTCTTTAAGTTCATTTGACTTTCACAGACTGTCCTTATTAAAGTGTTTAACAATGCATTGCCACTTTGCATTATATTTTCATGCGTCGCTTATTTATTACAGTAAACACTCTTTGCTAAATGAAAAGAAGGGGACTGAAAGATTTTTAACCGCATAACTGTACTTACAATTAAACAAGTAATATGAAAAAAAGGATTTAGGCTTTAGTCAATTTCTACTGAGGTAAAAAAAAAAATTATTTTATAATTAGGCCTACAATTAATATAAATATGCATAAACATAATCAGATAGAATCACAATATGGCCTGTTATCAGCCAAAATAAAAAGTGAACAATTTCCTTGTAATTTTTCATTTTCCTCTCTATACAGTATATGGTGTGGACTATTTTTTTTTGTATCTTACAATTCGTTCGCTTTCTTTTTTTGTTACTAATTTATGAAGCTGGTAGCGATCTATAATTTCTCATTCTATCCATTTCTTCTATTGCTTTATTATTACAAGGAACCTTCCTCTTATGATTTCATTTACATCTTTAAATAATAGGTATCTAGCAAACGAAAAGTTGTTCATTGCCAATATTCTTAATGTCAAACATGTAATTACTGGTTTCGAACCCGATTGAGACATCAGCCTTTTAAATTTCAATTAATAAATAAATAAATATAAAAAAAATGTATAACCATTAATTGTAATCAACTACATATTAAAAAAATATATTTGAACTTGATTAGATGAAAACAAACGTATTTTATAAACGATTGAAAATTTGTAAAAGATATAGGTATAGATATTATATGTATGTATATATATATATATATATATATATATATATATATATATATATATATATATAACATCAATATATCGAATTTTTTAAAGCGGGCGTCCATTATAACGTTGTGTTTTGAAAATAGATAGTACATTCGCCTACACGGGTGCTGATTAAATTATACTATTACACTGTCAATGAATTTTACGTAAACATAGTCAAAGTGAATGTGTTAGGTGATTTGGATCGATATAAACAAAATACACGAGTTTTTAGTAAGTTAAATTTTTTATCAAGTGTTTACTGTCTTTTTCCTTTTCATTTGAAACCACTTCCTTAAATAACACTAACACTTAAAGAAAACATTTTGTTCTATAATATTCTCTTAATAAAACAGGAACCCGCAGCCTTAATAAATCCGTTATAATTAAGTTCTACTGTGTATATATAATATGTTCTCTTGTGTATTAGTAATGAAATAAAACAATTCACAAATACAAACATAATTTAATGAATTTACAATTCAAAGCTTTTCGTTGGCAAACAGTAGGCCTACCAATATCCTCAGGAATACCGTACTCCTGAGGAATCCTTGTAGAGTATTCCTGAGGATGTTGGTAGCCTACTATATATATATATATATATATATATATATATATATATATATATATATAGCCTATATAAATATATATAATATCTATACTTATATCTTTTACAAATTTTCATTCGTTTATAAAATACGTTTTTATTTATCTAATCAAGTTCAAATATATTTTTTAATATGTAGTTGATATATATATATATATATATATATATATATAAGACAATATAGGTTATTCAAATACAAGAATATTTATTAATTCATATTTAAACCATATATATATATATATATATATATATATATATATATATATATATATATATATATATATATATATATATATATATATTCTTGATATTTAACATTATCCATTGTTTTTCCGTTGCACTGACTTTATGAAGTTAATATATTACTATGTAAGTAATTTTATCCACCATTAAGTGCAATAATTTTACCTTGAGTGATGAGGCACCTTTCGGTCGTTGACCATTGTCGAATCCAATGGATTCGACAATGGTCAACGACCGAAAGGTGCCTCATCACTCAAGGTAAAATTATTGCACTTAATGGTGGATAAAATTACTTACATAGTAATATATTAACTTCATATATATATATATATATATATATATATATATATATATATATATATATATATATATATTCTACTGTATAGGCCTAGAAGTCATATTTATAAACAAAATTTGATTAATCTATTATCACTAACTTTAAAGATCCAACAAAAAACCAAGTTTTAAATATATTGTCACATCTTTAATAGAGAGTGGGTTTAATTAAAGATTGCAAACCTGTCCATAGCGTAATGCTATATATAAACAGAAACTCATCACATCCCATCTTCACCTGTGAATTAAAGTAAAATCATTTATGTTAAAAAAATATTTCATAGTTCAAAAATGTAAGACTTTACGTAAGATAGATTAAGAGTATTAGAAACAATTCAAGTCAATTTAAAGAAATGTTTCTTAGTTCGTAAGAAGTACAGCGACTGTATTTTGTACGCAATTACCTGTTATGTGTGGCAAGCCGAAATTAGAACAAACATCGGAAAATATTCACCTTGGAGCAAAAACAACAGAACCGTCTCAAGTTAATATTTAACTCTTGAATTGTGTACTCCTTTACGTTCGGTGATCTTCATTAGTCACTTTAACAACCTTACCTTTAACCTTTATATAACAAACAAAAGTATCCCAACAAAAATAAATCAGTTACACAGTTTAAAGTACTACAAAAAACGATAATTCAGAAATTATGATTAAACTTTATGACGAAATTTTCATTAGGTTATTAGTAACGTAAATCGCTTTGTTTCGGCGTGGTTTCAAAGTCCCTGTTTCATTGCCAGGCTTTTATTAGCGTGATTGTAACAAACTTTATTGGTTTACTGACAATTTCAGAGTTAACAAAAAACATAAATGTTTCGAAATATCACTTTACCTGTATATATTTCCTGATATTTAAAAAGATTTCGAATAAAACTTAGTCGCTAAATTGAAGTGGTTTAACTCCTTCAAGACCTATTCGAAAATCTACTATATTAATACTGACATTTATCATCAGATTTATCTAGCAGCCCTTTTTATTTATGTCTGAAGGCGTTTTCAATAATTTTACTTGTATGAGAAACATTTATACAAGCACTTTCAAATAGTCTACATAAATTCGACACTAGAATTTGATAGTTATTTCGACAATGGTATTATTTGCATTAAAAACTGATTTCAATCGTTCAAATTAATTGAAAACAAACATTAGCGCTCCGGATAAGAATTCACGCAACTAAATTACAACAATGGAAAGTCAGCTGATCGTTTTTGCCTTGCTCTAAATTTGATATTGTGAAACTCACATAGCTCTCAGATGTTGCTACAATAAGTTTCGTTACACAGTGACGAAAAATAAATTTAACCCTAACTAGGGCAAACCTAAGACAACACAATTCTTCTCTTGGCGGTGATAGAAAAATAACTCACAAGTTTATATCCTATTATCGAATACGTTACTGTAGATTGTTACACTCAGTAAAAATATTTAAAGAGACTGTAATAATAAGAAACTGATAAAGTCGTATTTACGAGTCCTTCGTATAAATTTTAAAACAAGCTAGAATAAATGACGTAACTAAGCCGTGTTAAACATTACTCGAGTAAAATATTATGTATAACTCTAACTCTTGCTTTATTATGCGTTAAAACCTTGTCTTTTTCGAGACTAAATAAAGCAACTGTTTTTAGGCAAGCCTTCTGCCTACTACCTCTCATCACCGCTACGCAATATATACTCCTACCATTTGCCTCCCCCGAGCGAGAGGGAGGGCGCAAGATTTACTGCCGACTGTGTTTCTCAGTTCCCAATTAAGTGAAAACTTAATAAAGCGATGCAAGTGCCGCGTGAAGTAATATTACGGGTCGACACTCCTCGCACGTAATGGGTTTGTTTTGTACAACCAACTTGCAAACCGATGTAAGTTCTATATATAGGAACCCATTGCCTATATCGGGTGTATGAATGTTTGTTCGCTAAGATCCGGCGATATGTAGCGCTATTTTATACCGTGTTATCCAGTTCATGACGACTTGTATTGCAATCCATAGTAAATATCTGATTGCTTGTTATTTCAAATATCAGTAGGCCATTGTTTAAAAGTGTTATGCCCTTTAAAGATATGTAAGTGTGTGGAGAGAATTAAAAATGTTTGTATACTATACTCTGTTGCCCAATATTTTGTTTTGCCTCAGATACTTTAGCAAACCTTTTATGCAGGTCAACCTCAACCCCACTTAACTCTATGCATTTCAAACCCACTTAAGCATATACATGTGAAACAAATTAAAAGATTGATTTCAAGCCCACTTAGGCCTAGGCATGCAAACTCCTCTGTGCATATTAAACCTACTGATGCATTTCAATCCACTTGGGCATATAAATGTCAACCCCACTTAGCCTTATGGATTTCAAACCCAGTGAGGCCTAAGCATGCCAAGCCGTCTGTACATATTAAACCCACTGATGCCCCACTTAGGCTTAGGCATGCAAACCCGTCTATGCATATTATACCCACTGATGCATTTCAACCCAAATTGCCAACTTCTTCACTTCAAGCCTAATTAGGCCTATACATGTCTAACCCCCAAGGATTTCAAGCCCACTTAGCCCTAGGCGTACAAACCCACATGTGCATATCAAACCCACTGATGCATTTCAAACCCACTTAGGCCTATACATGTCTAACCCCCTTAAGGATTTCAAGCCCACTTAGCCCTAGGCGTACAAACCCACCTGTGCATATCAAACCCACTGATGCATATCAAACCCACTGATGCATTTCAAACCCACTTATGCCTATACATGTCTACCCCCTTAAGGATTTCAAGCCCACTTAGCCCTAGGCGTACAAACCCACCTGAGCATATCAAACCCACTGATGCATATCAAACCCACTGATGCATTTCAAACCCACTTATGCCTATACATGTCTACCCCCTTAAGGATTTCAAGCCCACTTAGCCCTAGGCGTACAAACCCACCTGAGCATATCAAACCCACTGATGCATATCAAACCCACTGATGCATTTCAAACCCACTTATGCCTATACATGTCTACCCCCTTAAGGATTTCAAGCCCACTTAGCCCTAGGCGTACAAACCCACCTGAGCATATCAAACCCACTGATGGATTTCAAACCCACTTAGCCCTAGGCATGAAAACCCGCCTGTGCATATCAAACCCACTCATGGATTTCAACCCAATTAGGGCTAGGTATGCAAACCCACTGATGCACTTCAAGCCCACTCATGCTTAGGTATGTCAAACCCACTGATGCATTCAAACCCACTTAGGCCTATACATGTCTAAACCACCTGTGCATGTCAAATCCACTGATGCATTCAAACCGACTTAGCCCTAGGCATGAAAACCCGCCTGTGCATATCAAACCCACTCATGGATTTCAACCCAATTTGGGCTAGGTATGCAAACCTACTGATGTACTTCAAGCCCACTCGTGCGTAGGTATGTAAAACCCACTGATGAGTTTCAAGCCAAATTAGGATTATGCTAGTAAAAACTAATTGTGCATTTCAAGCCCACTTACATTCAAACCCAATTACTCAAAGATAAATGATTCCTGCCTAGAATGTTTGCTTAATTGATTCGAGAGATGTATCTTGCAGGTAATCACTAACAAAAAGAGAAAAAACTGCAGGTAAATAGAAACATTAGGAGTGGGAAGTTATACCTCTATTGGGTAAATAACGTCCACTTTATTAGACTCAAAACTAATGTAATATGTGGCCCATATCTATATTTAAATCGCAAACAAAATATTTTTAATCCATTTACTATTTCTAAAACAATCTCTACGTAATAGACAAGTGTAGTTAATTATAAAGATATGCTTTCAGAGAGGGTTTGTTATAGTCTACTCTATTTGCACAGCTGATAGATAAGAAATTGAGTGAGGTAAGCCTTGTAACAAGGACAAGATATTGCGTGCGGTTGGAAATATGTACGTCACTCATGTGGACATGTTTTAACATAGGACCTTTTCAAAAT
Organism: Prosapia bicincta; assembly: GCA_036971475.1. Lineage (NCBI taxonomy): Eukaryota > Metazoa > Arthropoda > Insecta > Hemiptera > Cercopidae > Prosapia > Prosapia bicincta. Next base: position 20,301,734 of record JBAIZL010000007.1, on the reverse strand, counting down.
ATCCGGCCCGGAGGACCAAAAATGTTAAATATTTTGCCATGTAACGGCAACATTGATTTCCGGAGGACCTTAAATAGTTAAATGAATGAAGTTGACATTTTTGCAAATACCTCACTGGGCGAAGTACCACCACTTGTCGGACAGCTATTCGGGTGCACCCTTTCCCGCACTTATCATTTACCTAAGGAACTTAAAAGAAATCACATATATTCAAAATGTCACTATTAATGCTAATAGTATCTTCGCCACACGACGGGAGAAACAAAGAGAGAAAAATGGTCTAAACCGAGCCTTGCATTGAACACACAAGAAACTACGTCACGTCGAGAGTGACGGGAGGGATGTCGTTTAACCGACGTTTCGAAAGGAACTGGGGGCGTACCGAACCTTGTAAGGGACAAAGGTTGGCCGATAAGGAGTCCTTCTCTGAAGCATTTCACTGTTTTTTAGATAATATTTAATTTAAAGAAAAGTACGTACAGTTATACTAATGTAAAAAAAGCCTTTCTTAAGAACAGAATATTAGAAAATTATGGAATGTGGAAAACAATTATTAATAGAAAACAAGTAAGCCAGTTTCAAGTCAGAAACAATAACTATTATGTAGGAGGAAATATTTACACAAAAGATTTTATATCTGAAAAATTTCTTTTTAACAAATAATTTTGTGTGCAGAATAAAAAGTTTAAACAACTAAATTAAACAAAACCAAGCTATTAAATACCTCAGATTGACGAGCATAACGTTGAAACTACGTCTCCTGAGAAATAAAGTGTCGTGCTTTAAATTTGTACTTTATTCAAATGAAACACGCCCATTTCCTTCGCATTTCCAGCACCGAGGGAAACGACACGGAATTACATTTATACAGGCTGATGTTTTCTTAATGAAAGTAACACACTGTTGAATTTCCATTTTGTTATTCCAATAACTCGAGTATGTAGACATTTCAACAAAGCTCCAAAGATAATGTAATAACTGAACCGAGCGTGTTTCACTCAATTCAAGAGGGAAGCTAATGTCACTGAAACAGTTAGGGCGGCTTTAAATTGTGTAGTTGGAGCTGTAAACGCCGGTTTCCACTGAGCTCTTTCGCTACTAACCAAAGTGAAAACATTCGTTAGTCGCAACCTAATGTCACCAGTGATTTTACATAAGCACACTAGCTAAGCTTAGTTTAAAGGTATACAATACGCAAATGTAAAATAGCATATTCTATTTGATACGAGTTGATAAGATAAAACATGGAAAAGCTTTTTTTAAAGGGTGTTTAGTTTTTAAAAAAGTCAGGAAAAAGATTAAAAACGCTAATAATATGTACCGTAAAAACAGTATTTTTTAAGTTTTTTAATTGATTCCTGTCTAATACAATGAGTTTCTTTCGAGTAATGAGTTTATATACACTTTTCGCTTTACACAATAGCAGAACTTAATATCCACAAAAATCATTCGTGGATGATTTTTTTGTAAATATGCTTAAAATGTTTTCTGTCATCAGAAACTAACTACAGCTGCTAAAACAACTGTTACGAGCATATTGGTAATGCAAGACTTCTCTGTTCCAACGAGATATGAAATGGCAAAACAAGGATAAATACTTCAATTCAATATTAGAAAGTTATTATAAATTTGGTATGAACTTGGAAAATTTAACTAATATTAAAATCAGTTTATATATTTCGAATGAGCATGTAAAGTTGAGTTAAAATTAAAAGTGTTTATATAGTCCATTATATAGCTTGAAAAGTTTAGTTTAAATTAAAAACTGTTTATATATTTCGAATGAGCTTCTAAAGTTTTTTTTAAAGGCAAAACAGTTTATATATATTTCGAATGAGCTTCTAAAGTTTTTTTTAAAGGCAAAACAGTTTATATATATTTCGAATGAGCTTATAAAGTTTTTTTTAAAGGCAAAACAGTTTATATATATTTCGAATGAGCGTGTGAAGTTTAGTTTAAATTAGAAAACTGTTTTTATATTTCGAATGAGCTTATAAAGTTTTTTTTAAAGGCAAAACAGTTTATATATATTTCGAATGAGCTTCTAAAGTTTTTTTTAAAGGCAAAACAGTTTATATATATTTCGAATGAGCTTATAAAGTTTTTTTTAAAGGCAAAACAGTTTATATATATTTCGAATGAGCTTCTAAATTTTTTTTTAAAGGCAAAACAGTTTATATATATTTCGAATGAGCGTGTGAAGTTTAGTTTAAATTAGAAAACTGTTTTTATATTTCGAGTGAGCTTCTAAAGTTTAGTTCAAATTCAAAACGGGTTATAGGCTATATTTCGAATGGGTTTTTAAAGTTTAGGTGATATCAAAACCTTATATATATTTCGAAACAGCTTGTAAAGTTTAGTTTAAATTAAAGACGGGTTATAGGTTATATTTCGAATGAGCTTTTAAAGTTTAGTTGAAATCAAAACCTTATATTATATTTCGAATTAGCTTGTAAAGTTTATTTTAAACTCAAAACTGTTTATATATTTCGAATGAGCTTGTAAACTTTATTTTAAATTAAAAACTTTATAAATATGGCAAAAACTTGGACAATTTAGTAAACTATTTATTAATGCGGTTTGAAACATTTATAAATGAGTATTGTTTTATAGTTAACATAGTGATTCAATAAAAACAATAATTTTTCAAAACGTGGTTTAATTTTTAAAGGTAGTTTATTTGAGGATGACCACCTAGTAACTGAAATGCGTTTAATAAATGAAGGTATTTATTGTGAGTGTGCTTTAGTTTTATTATAAAGTGTTTTCTACTAAATGTGTTGAGTAGAGTAAGCTCGTGCCTTTCTAAGCGATTTTATCTCAACCTGTACGTAACGAGTTTTGCATTGCTGCATCTACCTGAACTACCTCGGATCCACATATTTGGGTTCGATGATATTTTATAGTTCTGCAGAATCATGACATCAGAGAACTACACCAAGTATAATTATTTGGTACATATTTTATTATTAAATATTATTACAGATTCAACCAAACCTAGTGTTAATAACACTTCTCAAAAATATTTTAAATGATACGCACCTGGGTTTCCGTCACTCCCAAAAGTTTCGCCAGTTCAGCGCGTTCTGACGAAGACAGGTACTTTTTGCCTTCAAACTGTCTCTCCAACTCGAAGATCTGGCGCCCAGTAAACGTCGTTCTGGCTTTCTTCCTCTTGCGTTCTCCGTCTGAAGAATGGCCGTCGCTCTCCGTTCCCGGCACCGATGCGGACGTCGTCACAGAAGGAACTGGGGTCAATGGAAGCGCCCCGAGACTTAGTTTCGTGTTTGGTATGTCTTTGCGGTTCTTCTTTTTGTTAGGGCTTCCATCTGAAATTAAATTATAATAATATATACCAAAATGCTTAAAGTGTAGAGGAATAAATTATTTTAAAGATCAGTTATCGCGTGGATGCATCAAACTACGTGAACCTCGTAAAACTAAATCCTTATGTTTCAGGTTTGTTCTTTTTTTGTAAGTAAGGGTAGATGGAACTTGATAGAACTAAGGAGAGGTCGTAGCGATCTACGTTTGCAGTGACGCTATCTTGAAACAGATTGACTCTCAAGGGGGTAGCAACTCGTTATACCCCCTTGTAAGAAGAAGGATAAAGAAGGGCATCTGGAGCTAGATATGCCTAAGGATGGGACATAATAATACCCTGGTATTCATAATAAGAGGGAAAATACGGCACCATGTGGGCAGAGTAATTTAAGTAGATTCACTCTCAATCGGAGAGAAAAAACTGTCTACTCGTTATACCCCCTTGTAAGAAGGATAAATAAGGGTATCTGGGACTAGATATAACTAAGGATGGGACATAATAATACCCTGCTATAAGGGGGGAAATGACAATAAGGGGGGAAATATGCCACCATGTGGGCAGAGTAATTCAAGTAGATTCACTCTCAATCGGAGAGAAAAAACTGTCTACTCGTTATACCCCCTTGTAAGAAGGATAAATAAGGGTATCTGGGACTAGATATAACTAAGGAAGGGACATAATAATACCATGCTATAAGGGGGGAAATGACAATAAGGGGGGAAATATGCCACCATGTGGGCAGAGTAATTTAAGTAGATTCACTCTCAATCGGGGTGAAAAAAGTGTCTAACCGTTTGTACATTAGAGTAACTCCCTATGCTTCTCGTAGAGCATTGGCTCTCATCCTTTTTCATGAATATTAACAACTCCAGCAGTACAATTCTTCAACGGGACAAAAGGAAAACGATAGGAAGAAGAAAACCTACGGAAGCAATATTGTAACATCACGTGTAAGAAAAAAGACGGAAATATATAGGCCTATATGATAACAGAAGGAAGTGGCGCCCAGCAATAAAACTAGAATTAAGGAATGCTGTTTCTCTGTAAACAAAAAATTATTAATGTAATTAATTTTAAATAAAGTGTATTATGGTTTTGTTAAAAAGCTCGAGGACTCATTTTAATATTAGAATACTTAAACAAAAACAACAGATGTTAAATGAGATAATAATTGCATCAAATAATAACAATCCAATAAGCGATCTAGACAGCATTATATATTGAAGCTCTGGGCAACCTAGATGTGTTAGTTAATTAATCCATGGTTGGATGCATGAAAGTCGCTAATGGCCCCTCATTAGATAATCAAGAGAGCAGCGTCACATACTGGTTGATTAATTACTATTTGTAGGTTTATTAACAATATGTAGCGAAACAAATTCAAACCCGAATCCGTGAAATTAATTAATTAAACCTGTACACAATTTCGAATTTTGATATACGAACTACTCCAACTACGAAGGTTATTTACGAAAGACTAAATAATAAAACAAACTACGAAAACTACAAATTTACGACCATAAAAAAGGTAAAATTGCACAAAAATTAGGAAATTTAAAATTGATAAAATTGAGTAATCTAGAAATAAATAAAAATGTTTACCAAAAGACGAAAAATAGAAATAAAATGATGAGCTATATTACGAAAAGAAGTTCTTAAGAATGGAGTCTACTTAGTAACAAAATTTCTTTGTTTGTGGTTTTCAATTGTTGGAAGTCTTGGATTTCCTTGAACGACTTATTTCTAAACACACCATTCAATTACAGTCTATCAAACCAGCCCCAGAATAGGGATGTGTAAAATCTTTGGGATGTGAAGTAACCGTGATAAGGTTTTAGGAACTAAATACAGTTTGTGAATACTTTAACAGTATTGGGATCCACACAATCCAGGTAACTAAGTACCGATCGTTTTCCCTCAGGATTCAACGGTGGGTCGAACATGACAGCGTTAGGAGTTATCTAAGAGATCGAACAAAGATTCACTCGTAGTGGAAACCGGAAAGAACTGCCAAAGAACCCAACCGCTGACCGATCACCAGTTCATGGCGCTAAATGAGTCGAAGAACCGTTCCTCCGACATAAATCACGATCTGATCGAACACTCTCGGCACGATTTCCTCAAGAGTTGCGTAACGCTGGTCCGCACGAAAAGCTACGAGCGATAACATCTTTGGCCAGAGTTGGTTAGATATCTCCAAATGGTGGGCTTAAACGGAACAGATGTTTAAATGGTTACTACTCGAAGGGATGGAGTACGTTTAACGAATTAGCACAGGTGGGGATTAGAGCGAAAATGTTTACGCCGCATTTATCTCGATCTTCTTGTAGTGACTTCTGATCTAAAACAAATGAATAATCTCGTAGTTGGAAACCATGCAGAGATGTTTTCGGAAGACGAAGAGATGAAGTTTATGTACGAGGCTGAGCGCAAAGTATCTTACCCTGTTGGCGCTCTCAGCTCATAACGATGCAGATCTGTGTACACGTGTATGTGTGAAAATATTGTTACTTCACTTAATTTCTCTCATATATAAAAGAAGTCCAGATATACAACTGTAGGCCCCATATTTAATTGTAAAAGGAAAAATACAATTGGGTTGTATTTTATTGGGGACTGACACACACTTTGAAGTAAAAAGACTTAGATAAAACTATTAGCTAGCACTTGCCTAGTAATTAAACAAGTAATATAGTAAAACTTTTTCTTCGAGTCAAGTCTTACTTGAGTCAACAAAGAATATTTGGTCTTTACTTTTATTAAATAATTACAATTAATCTAAATAAAGTAACATAACCTATGCGTTAAAACAGCTGTTCTAGCACATAAACTATAACATTAAATCAGCTGTTTTATGAAATCATGTAGACCTAATTACTTATATTAAGCTAAACGAGATGAATTAAATATATTGCATACTTTGCTCCTTTTATGAAACATTTTCCTCCCATATAAAACTAAAATTAGTTCATTAAATTTAATTAATGAATTAAAATTTGAAAAAAAACTGTATTAGCATCAAGTGTTATCTACTACAAGTTTAAAAAATGTATTTGAACTCGAGTGGATGGATAAAAAGTATTTTATTAACGATTGAAAATTTGAAAAAGATATGGCCCGAGACAAGGAGAGTGTAAAATAATATAATGAATTGAATAAATCAAGATAATTGCCGATGTATCGCACATTTTAAACACTATAAACTTGCATTTTCAAGATTGTGTTTATTTTTTGAAATAAAATCTACAATAAAACAAAAAAATTAAAGTACTATAATCTTAGTCTTGCTTAACTAACTAAATTGAATTAAACTCTGTGACTAATTTTTATTTACTTTTTGTGATGCTAACATTCTTTTACATAAAGAGAAGGAAAACGGAAACACAAAGGAATTGGGCTCCTCAGTAAAACAAAATATATAGAATAATAAACTAAGTTAGTATTTAACGACAATTTAAAAGGTTAAAGATATTGTTTTTATCTTTAAAAGTTAATGTTAGGTAAAAATAGGCATATATGCAGTGGATTTGTTCAAAGAGAAGTCATCCTTTCCCTTCTTCCCCCCCCCCCCTACCACATTTTCATTCCACTCTTATTTTAATTCAGCAGAATATATTCCTTCACTTATTGTTAACTTGCGACTTTTATTTCATTTTTTTATTTTCAATTTCATTTCTCTATCACAGCTTGTATTTTTGAATCTCTTCCTTGTCGTGTTTCTAATATTCAGAACTTTCTATAGACCGTAAGGTTACTAGATAGGTAGAAACATACGCTTTTTAACAATTTATGAAGGACCTTGGAGAAATGTCTTTTATAACTCATAGTAACTAAATATTATTATACATTTTATTACAGTTGAACCTCGATTATCCGAAACCTAACAAACGATCTTCCTGCTTAACCGAATAAGTAAAATAATCAAATATGTGAATACGTTTTGCATCTCTGCATACTTTCAGAGTAACAATGTAAAAATATTTCAATTTATGGATGCCGTTTTTTTCAATTTTTATTTTTAATAAATTTTATAGGTAATTTCTCACATAATATATTAAATGAATTTCGTCACATATTTTTAGAATGATATTCGAGTTCTCGATCATCCGAAGTCTACATTACCTCGGATAATCGAGACTCTCTGTATTACACGAAATCAAAGTATTTGAAGTTTCCTATTAGTTTGGCTATTATTATTTAACTGGCCCATAGTCATATTAATTACACAATTTTCCTAATTTCCCTTTTTAATTTTTTGGTTTCGATTACCAAAGTCTGCTTTACATTGACCTTTGTTAGAATGTTATTTTTAATTTTCTAATCAACAGTAGACTCCTTGTAGACTTATTCTTTCAAAACTGTACTTCATTAAATGCTGTAATTGCGTCTTAAATTTTTAAATATCAACAAAAAAGTAAACCTAAACCTGCAGATAATTTTTTTAAAATTTCACAAGATAAAATTTCATAACATTATAGGCTTGGAATTGCAACAGGCCTATAAAGTTTTATAACATGAAATATTTTAAATACAATTTTGTAAATAAATGTAATTTGTGCACTAGATAGAAGGTTGAAACTACAAATTCACCGAGAACAATAAATAAGCAAAGTTCAGGATATGTGTTGGAAATTAATTTATTGCAGTAGGATTATCGCGGCTTCTCGTGTGTGTTACAAATTGTGGAAATAGGTTGATGAATACACATTACTATAATTTTACCTGCGATATTCGCACAGGATTAAAACAATACGATATCAATAGAATATGTATTTGAAAGGAGGATTTAAATTTTAATTTTGTTTTGAGTTTGGCTTATGGGTTCTATTTACTGTAATATTCATTTGAAATCACTAATAACTAACGTTAAAATGTTTATTCGTGTTTCCGTAATTACTACAGCTGTATCTATATTAAATTAAAGTAACAATAGTAGTATCCTTCGGCACAGCTGCTTCGCCGAGTAATGTTTACTTCAAGAACATGAATGCAAAAACAATGTAACAAAAAGAAGTCAAATAAAAACAATTCAAGTAAATTCCTTAAATCAAAGAAAAAATTTATGTTAGTTTTCTTTTTATTTTATGATTACAATTAATATAAATATCTAGGCTATATATCCCTACATATGTTACAATGACAGTATTAGGTGGCAAATATAAAGCGAATATCCTTGCAATTTTCCAATTTCCTATCTGTGTGTGGTGTTGGGCTATTATTTGTGTTTCTTATAATTTATACGCTATCTTTTATTTCGTCACTTGCATTGTTTTGTAGTTTCTTTTCACTTTCCTTTCGCATTGTCCGTTTGTGAATAACGTTAGCGATAACGTTAAACGATTTTGTGTGTTTATTTTATTCTTTTCATTCGTTTTTAATCCAAGAGCATTATTTATGATATTGTGTGGGAAGCATTTAAGGTTATACAATGGAGGGTTTTCATACTTATCTGTGAGAAGTACATTTCTAGATATGGGAAAGTTGACTCAGTGCCAAAAAGCGATAGACATCGAACATGAAGATACTCAGTTCTTCATCCGAAACTACCCCACCCAATTTTGTATGATTAAATAATTGTATAAATATTTGTAAAAACTGTATTAAGACCAATTGTCATCTACTATAGGTTAAACATGTAACATGTATTGTAAATGTATGTAAAATGAATAAGAGGGTATTTTGTAACGATTCAAAATGTATAAAAATATACATATATCAGGAGAGTGTGAGCTAATAGAAGTAATTTATCAATAAAAAACCGATTGATAGCAACACCGTAAGTAATAAAGTAATAAAGTGAACTTTCCAAGAATCTTTTCTTTAAAAATGCAATCCCAGTTATTTAAAGTGGTTGTTTAAAGTAAATTAGAATTGTATGAATTTGCTCTTTAAAATAAAAAACACTAATTTTTACATAATGAAAAAAATTAATGGAATATTTGCATAAAACCACAGATACAGAAGTGTCGAAATAAACTTTTCTATAATTAATGAAGTGAAATTTCTGAAAAATATGAAACTTTATGAATAAAATTTAATGTTAGTGACATCGCATTGACCATTCACTTTTGGTAAACAGTACAAATGTTTTTTATAATAAAAATTGAGGCTTCGAAGTTAAAGTGAAGTTGATGCTAGAATATTAAAAGATCTTCTTAGCTTTAGTATAATTTAGTAAAGTAAGGAAGGCCTAAGTTTCATTCCTAATGAATTACCTTAAAACCAAATGTACTGAAAACAAAATCATATTTTCCACGCTTTCAAATTCTATACTGTTAACACTTGCTTTATACAGCTCTACAACTGCTCATAAAATATTTTAAACTATAGTGTACAACACACCACTGCCTCCAGACAGGCTAAGAAACCAAAGACGAGAGCGTAGGTTGTCTAATGCGTGTGCGCGTGCGTAGGAGCGCGGACGCGTGGCTTTGTCGCAGTAATTGCTTACATCCGCAACAATAGCCTCTATCTCTCTCTTTCACTCCATCATTCTCTCTATATAACAATGTTGATACAAAACGAGTTTTCCCCTTTCAGTCGAAGAACTATTATCATCGCGAGGCCCATTCGATTAGTATAATTATATCCAACTACAAACGATTTGTACGATGAGACAACATAAAGCCAACGCCTTGTCAATTATTCAATCGATTCTGTTAACAATCGATACACAACGAAGACAATTATCTAGATTTTGTTGCGTCATCACAGGCAAGCAGTTTTTAGACAAGTCGATTCGGTTATTGCTATTAAACGTTTCTATTCAGACATGCTTTAAACGGTTCATTTCGTGCCATATTCAGCGTGTTCTTAATGGCGTTTTAAGGAGCGCCAATGCCAAAGGCTTGCGCCATTTTGTCGACATTTATAAACTCCAGACTATTCATGCTGTCGTCCAGTAGAGTTCTAAACTGATTAAATGAACTCACTTCTCTATCACAATGAACAGCTAAAACAAGATTTCTCTATTTTAATTTAATTGATAAAAATAATAGATATTTATTTTAAATAGTACATTTTGACTCAAATAAATAAACGTTTGAAAATAAACGTGATTTAGCCTACTAGCGGATTTACACACGCGCAAGTGTTTTATAACACATTCCAAAAGAAAACAATACGTTCACTGTGTTCAGCGGTTTGGTGAATTCCGTTTATACGAGCCTGAAATCATATTATCAGCCTGAAATCACAATTCATCAAACGACAACACACAAAACAGAAGAGCAAATGTCCCAAATCTTAAAACTTAAAATTAACAGACATAATTTTCTGACTATATATATATATATATATATATATATATATATATATATATATATATATATTATATGTTTTCTTGTATAATATTCAAAAACAACTGAGATTATTCAAATTTAAGAGTTGTTTATTAATTTTATTATTATTATTTCAGGTAATGAAATAAAAATATCACCAAATTATTTAAAAATACAAATGTAAAATTTGCATAGATAACTTATAATGAAATAATAAATATAATGAACAGCAATAATAAAATAAATAATGTGGGTGAAAAGGTGTTGTTCATAAATTAGAATCTGAAAGCTGTAATAAAACGTAATACCAAAAACGTCAAACTAAGACAAAATTAAAAGAAATATATAGAGAGCCTTTGCCTCATCACATAAGGTAAAATTATTGCACTTAGTGGTGGAAAAAATTATTTACAAGTAGTAATAATAACTTAATAAAGTCAGTGCAACCGAAAAATAATGGACAACGAGAAATATATATATATATATATATATATATATATATATATATATATATATATATATATATATTTTTTTTTTTTTTTTTCTTTTTCTTTTTTTTGTTTTTTTGAAAAACTGTCTTAACATCAATTGTCATTTACTACAAAAATAAAATATATTTGAACTTGATGGGATGAATAACAACGTCTTTTACTAACGATTGAAAATTTGAAAAAGATATATATATATATATATATATATATATATATATATATATATATATATATATATATATAAGAAGAGTGAGAGGTAATAAAAGGAATTGAATAAGAACGAGCGAGCAGACAGTGTAAGTAACAAAAAGATCCCGATCGTTTGAATTGCAAAGCGTGTAATGGATATTTGTAGTTAACCACCAACACTTGTACATTATTGTGCTAATAACAAGTGCCTATGTCCTGCGATAATTCAGTGTGTTTTTTGCTGAATTTACATACATTGACAACGTAAATTCGTCTCTCTAAACTTACTAAGTTTGAAAACACACTAAAAACAACCAAATGACTAATACCTAAACATTAACACACAGCCTGTACACTAAAACAAAAGATAAACTTCAAAGTAATGCAAAGAGATTAGACAAACATCCAATTCCAGATCTATTAGATACCGCCTCACATGTCTGACGTGACTCAGTTCCAGCTCCTTAACGAAAGACCAGATGATAAATAGTGCTTACACAGTACGATAGAAACACGTCCCAAACAATCTTTCTGCAACTTGAGTGTTCGTGACCAACACTCAAAAATAATAAACCGTATCTATAATGAGACTTTCATTCTAAGACAGTATCTAACGCAGTGACTAATGGCGGATTAAATAACAGAGGTTTAATTTAAACATTTCTGAACATTGTGTTTTTTTTTCAATAAACACTTGTAAATATTTTAAAAACTTTCCTATAGTACACATCTCCTAAAACAGCCGTCCTCAACAAATATAAGTAAGTGCTACTATACGCAAGTTTGTAAAATATTTATATGTGTTTTAGTGAAAACTAGTAGCTCACGTGAAGATGGAATCAACCAATATGTGTTTCTTTATTTAAAAAAACTTTTTGTTTTTTATCAAGTAAAAAATCGGAAGTAAGAGGCAATATTTCTAACGAAAAATATATATTAAGGTTGGAAAATTTGTGACCGCCATTTTAACAGTTGACAAGATATACGTCGTAAAATATCACCAAACATAAATAATTTAATTTTTATTTTCCCGTAAAATAAAAACACCAGAAAATAGACTCAATTTCGTTTTATAAGTATGGTGAATATGCTTGTATACACTTTTCCCAATATTATAATTATTTATTTGAATCGTGTTTATTTATAATTTGTTTTGACCTTTTATTCTCATATGTTTTATATAAGTTTCATTTCAAAAAATACGTAAGGTTTAAAAATTACTTAATTGTTTGAAAATCTCTCTTCCCTGTAAATTTTCAAAATATTTACGTTCAGTGTAAACATTTTGCGAATCAAACTGGTAAAATTTCAAACACTAATTAATGCAAATAAATTTTTACAAAATTCTGATACAGCATGTAATTACATTTTCATAAACTAATTGCACTTAAATGTTCCAAATGTTACAAAAATTCAAAATTTTTGCCTGCTAGTAGATGCCAGTTTCTGAGGTTTGACTCAAAGGGTCAAAGGTTAAATAAGGATGAAAAAGGACTTTTTCGGGTTTTTTCTGCTTTGTGAACGTTGTGTAGTAGTGACGTCATTGGGCACATTACGTAATGTTTATTCTTGGAGAGGTTAGGTATGTTTTTGTTCCGAAACCTACAATCTAATGGAGTTGGTTAGAAACTGTAGAGTAAAATAGGTCAGAGATCCTTTTTGAGGTAGGTTAGTAAAGAGAGGAATAGATTTTTAATTAACATTTTCTGCAACATTACTGCGGACGGTTCATGCATTTTACGCGTTAGGACCATTTGCTCCTCAATCTCTCCTCCATCTCATCCGTAGAAATACTGATTAGGAGACAAAAATCGTCCGCGAATATAAACTGCGAGAAGTCGATTTGGGGGAGGGGGTGGAGGATCAGACCATCCAGCTGATTTTGTTCGAAACTAGAGTCTAATGAAGGTCAAATACTTGATTGAGGAATTGTGTAACCCCCCGGATAAATGGGGGTCATGGTGGGAATTGACTTATTTAAAAAACTTGAATTACCTTTATCCACTTGTGCTTACAGAGACTCACCGGGTCAATTGTTTGTCTAAACACTTGTATCTAACTATTAACTAATGCAGACTGGCTATCTGTTTAATAGCTCTAACAAAGACAGGCTACATTAAATTCTCCTTTATGTTTATAAAAAAATTCAATTTTCAAAACAATTTTATATTCAAAGTATTATATTTATTTTATAATTTGCTTATTGCTCTTTATTACTTAACAAATTAAAATATTTAAGTTTACATCTTTGGAAAATGTTCTCTGACAAAGCTAGGTTAAATGCATTCTGGTATTTTGTATTTACTGATTTTATTGTAACTAAAATTGTTAAAAAAATTAAGTTTAAAACAAACCTTTGGCAATCACTTACACTCACGAGGCTTTGTTAAAACATTTAATATTAATTACACCTGATCGCTTTTAAATTTTGAAACAACAAACTAAACGTAACAAGCCATCAATAAAATTTCCCGTTTTTAATTAATTTAGACAGTTACATCATTTGAAAGTTTTACAAACATTTTTATGATTGCTAGCCCATCTTGCTCCTCCCTCTGAGACGTGGTGCGAGAGAGTGGTTTGTCAATTTCCCACTCTGTGACGACATAGTGAGTCGGAACATTCAAGTGACGTCATAACATAAGAATTATTTTAACCTCAAATCTAACTATAATTCCATTTAAAGTTGTTTGTTAAACATTTCAAAAATTTACTCTCCCCCCCCCCCAACCGATTGATAGGCAGCGTCAATACGTCGCGTTTACAGTGGCCGTGAACAAAAGAAATGCACGTAACCTCAGGAATCGTAAGAATGCGTTTTATTTATGCTTAATTGGTCGCTAGTTATGCAGGTGAGTGTTGTGGTGGTGGCAAAGAAGTGAGACACTTCATTATTCCAACCCGCGGGAGCGCTATCGTCTCGAGGGCTATTTACAACCGGTGGAAGGTGAAATGCGCAAACATTTAGCACAATAGTAATAACAATAACTCGTGTTAAATAAGTAGTAACACTTAAAGGAGGTATAGGTTTTTTGTACATGGGGCCACATGTTTTTGCAGTGCGCAAACTGTGGATTCTTTAAATATAAAAGCATAAGTTCCTAATTATTGTTCAATCAGAATAAATGATAATGAAAGATGAAATAAGCTTCTATATTACATATACTTTCATAAACCGTAGGTTACTCACAAATTTAGATAAAGTTTTTAAACTAAACAAAAAGTTTTTTCAACTAAAAATTACTACATCTGTAATAAAAAATTTATAACAATTTTTATTAAAAGTCAATTCTTAGGTCAACAAAGAAGTATTTTATTTGAGTTACTTTTTATTAAATATTTACAATTATTATAAATATGTATATACATATGACATGGTCACAATATTAAGTGGCAAAATAGAAAGCGAAATTAATTATTAAAATCTTTACCCTTAAAACCTTTTAAACCATACAAACCTTTTGTTTATGTCCTGATGTACATTTCAATTGCAAAGCAATCATCCTCATAGGGAATTACTACAAGACTATAAGGGCATATACAAAACTACTTGCTGTAACTTCCTCTGAAGATGATCGCTTTGCAATAAAAATGGGTAAATGTACACCAGGACATTATAAAACGTTTTTGTGGCTTAAGAGGTTGTATTTATTTTTAATTAAAAATCATCACAGTTACTAAAAGTTATAATTGAATAGTAATTTAATTTGAAACAAATTAACCTTCCCAAAGGTGATTTGAAGTTTAACATATTGCGACACAAAAAACTTTGTTCTTTATGACTGATGACTCGCGAGCAGTTACGTCACACGCTGCAGTTATTTTCTTACTTGCCCTTTCTGTGGACTTGACACACGTAATATAGTAAGACTAAAACGAAGCTGTAGTCTGGCGCACTATGCCAGCCCTGGCAATATGTCAAGAAATTAATACTTCTAAATGGATGGACATATTAAAACAAGTTGGTGTTATTCTAGCGCGACTGCTAACATTGTGGGGGTCTTTGATATTTATTTATGCGAGCACTTCCATTAACTGATTGAGTTAATAGCCCCAGTTGACGGGCATCTGCAAAGCATCACTGCGAAATGTGTTTCCCTCGACTGGATGGCTTGGCTGACGTGCAACTTATTTACATCGCATCAGGGGAAATGCAACTCTGGCGTAGTTTTACCCTTGCATCAGGCAAATCACGGTCCACTCTTGCACCAGGCTATTACTGTATCTCAAATAAAAGTTTAATAAAGTGCTTTGGATACAATTATCACGCTTTTCATTTTCCCAGGCATGAGACTATCACGCTTTTTACTTTGCCAAACATGAAACTATATCCAATTTTGCTTTGCCAGAAGTGAAACCATCACGCTTTTTATTTTGCTAGACATGAAACTATCATGGTTTTTAATTTTGCCAGGCATTATAACTATTACGTTCTTCATTTTGCCAGACGTTAAACTATCACGTTTTTCATTTAGCCAGACAGTATAACTATCACGCTTTTTATTTTGCCAGACGTGAAACTATCACGTTTTTTATTTTGCCAGACGTGAATCTATCACGTTTTATATTTTGCCACACATTATAACTATCATGCTTTTTATTTTGCCAGACGTGAAACTATCACGTTTTTTATTTTGCCAGACGTGAATCTATCATGTTTTTTGTTTTATAGGACGTATATCTATGACGTTTTAAATTTTGCCACACATTATAACTATCATGCTTTTTATTTTGCCAGACGTGAAACTATCACGTTTTTTATTTTGCCAGACGTGAATCTATCACGTTTTTATTTTGCCAGACGTGAATCTATCACGTTTATAATTTAGCTATCACGTTTTTTATTTTGCCAGACGTGAAACTATCACGTTTTTTATTTTACCAGATGTGAATCTATCACGTTTTTTATTTTGCTAGACGTCAATCTATCACGTT